>PVHT021183646.1:9941988-10042099 GCA_004024745.2 Catagonus wagneri
TCTGGGACGAGGGAGGGACAGAGCAGGGACTGGAAGGGCCGGCAGGGGGGTCAGAGGCCTCGAGTGCCACCTGAGAAATGTGGCGAAGAAGGGACAGGGCCAGAGATGGACTTTCCAGGAGGCCAGCGAAGAAGGAGCGGGAGTGTGGGAGGAGGGGAGAGTGGAGACCAGGAAAGGTGGGCAGAGAGAAGACTTGGGGCGGGGGAGGTTTGGGGGAAGTTTGCACCAGGGTCTGAGCTTCCTGGGGTTGGGGCCAGCAGTGAGGAGGGGGATGGGGGCGGCGGACGGGTGATCAGACTCACCTTGGGCCCCTGCCCCCCTGAGCCCCCAGCAGAGCGGCAGCAGGGCGATGGGGAGCAGCCCCCAGGTCAGCTCCATCTCCCGGGCCAGCTCCCGTGAGCAGAGGCCACAAGCACAAGTGGGTTCTTCTGTGTCTTCCGAGGAGTTAAGGGCCAGAGGCTCTATCCGGCTTCCTAGCCCTGGGAGCCTCCGTCCGACCGTGGGGATATTGTTGTTCCCTTAGCAGCCAGGCTTGTGATGGCTGCTAGTTTTCCACAACTGGATTAACAGTGTCCTGTGCAATCCACGGCAAGCCTTTAAGGAAAAACCAGGGGAAGATTAACATAGAATGAGCTCCCACCTTGGGAAGGAGTCGGGAGGAGGACCCCACCGAGATGGGTTTGCAAGGAGGCACTGGTGTTTGTAGGTACAGAAAATGATCACGTCTCATAAGCCACGGGCAGCCGCCTTCAACACGCTCCCTGTCTTTCTCTATGTCTGGGCTATTCCCGGTCTTGTCTCACTCCCCTCTTCACCTAGCTGCCCCTGTGCACTTGAGCAAAACCACATCAATCGATCCCTCATTTTCAATTCTTTTTTTTTGGTCTCATTCACAGCATGTGGACGTGCCCAGGCCAGGGGAGCAAATCTGTGCCACAGCAGTGACCGTAGCCAGTACAATGACAGCAGCCGATCCTTAACCTGCTGCACCATAAGGGAACTCCTAAAGGCATTTTCAAACAAAACAAAGCTGTGGGAATCGCTGTCACCAGACTCTCACTAGGAGAAGTGTTAGCATAAAAGAAAATGATGGAATTTGAATCTATGAAAAGGAGTAGGGTGCCAAAACTATAAATATATGGAAATTATTTTTCCTTTTTAATTAAAAAATAATGGGGTTATATAAATAAAAATAAGACATCACGGGTTTATAATATATCTAGAAGTAAAAGCATGGCAACAATAGCTCAGAAGTAAAGGGATAAATATAAATACACTAATGTAAGGTTCTTACGTTACACGTGAAATAGTAACATAGAGTTTGAAGTTACACTGTGATAAAGATAACTGTTGAATATGTAAAGTGAGGTTTCTCAGCCTTGACAAGATCAACATTTTCTGCTAGATAATTCTTTTTTTTTTTTTTTTTGTCTTTTTAGGGCCACACCCTCGGTATATGGAGGTTCCCAGGCTAGGTCTGTTCAGAGCTACAGCTGCTGGCTTATGCCACAGCCGCAGCAATGACAACTCCAGGCCGTGTCTGCAACCTACACCACAGCTCACGGCAACGCCAGATCTTTAAACCACTGAGCGAGGCCAGGAATCGAACCCACAACCTCATGGTTCCTAGTCGAATTCGTTTCCTCTGCACCATGACGGGAACTCCTGGATAATTCTGTATTGTGGGTGTCTGTCCTGTGCACCGCAGGGTACTTAGGATCAGCCTTGGCCTCTACACACAGGATGCCAGTAGCAGTCCCTCCTCCTACCAGTTGTGACAACCAAAAAAAAAATCTGTCCAGGAATTATTAAGTGCTCAAAGTCACCCCAGATGAGAAGTATTGCTGTATAGTAGCCACTAAATTTTTTTTTTAATAAAGCAAGCCCAGAAAAAGGAGATAAAATAATTTTAAATGCTCAAAGCAAAAGAATGCTGGAAAAGAAGAATAAAGGAACAAAGAACACATGGTACCAGTAGAAAACAAATAGACATGACGCATGTGAACTTATCTATGAAACAGAAACAAACTCACAGATGTAGAGAACAGACTTGTGGTTTCCAAGGGGGAAGGGGGTGAGAGAGGGTTGAAGACTAACAGATATAAACTATTATATACAGAATAGATAAACAACAAGGTCCTATTGTATAACGCAGGGAACTATAATGGAAAGGAAAATGATAAAATATGTATATATGTGCAACTGAATCACTTTGCTATACACTGGAAAATAACACTACATTGCAAATCAACTACATTTCAATTTTATTTTATTTTGTTTATTTTTTTTGTCTTTTTAGGGCTGAACCTGCAGCATATGTAGGTTCCCAGGCTAAGGGTTGAACTGGAGCTACAGCTGCTGGCTTAAGCCACAGCCACAGCAATATGAGATCCAAGCCAGGTCTGCGACCTACACGACAACTCACAGCAACGTCAGATCCTTAATTCACTGAGCGAGGCCAGGGATCAAACCCGCAACCTCATGGATACTAGTCAGGTTCGTTAACCACTGAGCCACGACGGGAACTCCAACTACATTTCAATTTTAAAAAAGAAAACAAATAGCAAGACTACAGATTTCTAAGTAATCATATCTATAATGATTTTAAATGTAAATTGTATAAATCGCAATTAAAAAACAGAGAATGAGATTATGTATGTTATATGATATATAAAACAATATAGATAGATAGATAGATAGATAGATAGATAGATAGATAGATAGATTGCTTTTTAGGGCCACACCCAAGGCGTATGGAAGTTCCCAGGCTAAGGGTCAAGTGGGAGCAGTAGCTGCCGGCCTACACCACAGTCACAGCAATGTGGGATCTAAGCCACATCTGCAACCTACACCACAGCTCGTGGCAATGCTGGATCTTTAACCCACTAAGCAAGGCCAGGGATGGAACCCACATCCTCATGAATACCAGTTAGGTTCATAACCCACTGAGCCACAACAGGAACTCCAAAAAATACATATTAAAAGAACTCAACTAAATGATTTCTATAAGAAACTACTTCAGAGTCACAGAAAATTTAAAAGTATAGTGATAGGAAAAGTTGAACTATGATATTATACAAATACTCATTACAAGAAAGCTGGAATGTGGCATTCCCACTGTGGCACAGTGGGTTAGAATCCAAAAGCAGTGGCTTGGGTCACTGCAGAGGTGCAGGTTTGATCCCTAGCCCAGAACAGTGGGTTAAACGATCCGGCCTTGCTGCAGCTGTGGTGTAGGTTGCAGCTGTGGCTTAGATTCAGTCCCTGGCTCAGGAACTTCCATATGCCACAGGTATAGCCATAAAATTTTTTTTAAAATAAAATAAAAAAGGAGTTCCTGTCATGGCTCAGTGATTAATGGATCCAACTAAGAACCATGAGGTTGCGGGTTTGATCCCTGGCCTCGCTCAGTGGATTAAGGATCCGCCGTTGCCGTGAGCTGTGGTGTAGGTCGCAGACGCGGCTCGGATCCCGCGTGGCTGTGGCTGTGGCGAAGGCCGGGGGCTACAGCTCCGACTGGACCTCTAACCTCGGAACTTCCATGTGCCGTGGATGAGGCCCTAAAAAAAGGGAAAGAAATAAGTAGGCATTGCTACAGATTCTACATACATTAAAAGGATAATAAGGAAATACAGGAAATTTTATGCTAATTATTTTTGTGAGCTTAGATAAAAATGAAAAAAAATTCTTAAAAGACACAAATTGCCGAAACTAAATCAAAAATAATTTTGGATAAACCTATATCTACTTAAATGTTGAATTTATAATTTAAAACATTCTCACAAATAAAATGCCAGGCCCAGATGGCTTTACTGATGAATTCTAATGACTAGTATCAGTTCTACACAAACCTGAAGGAGGGAATACCTCTCAACTCATTTTATGAAGTCATCAGTGCTCTTACAGCAAAACTAGACAAGACAATACAGGAAAAGAAAATTGCAGACCAATGTTTCTCATGAATATCGACACAAAAACCTTAACAAAATATTGTCAAGTTGGAACCATCTATATATGAGCAAGATAATACAACATGACAAGTGTAGGGTTTACACCAGATATGCCAGGTTGGCCTGATATTTGAAAATCTGTCAATAAAAGTTTATCACATTAACAGACTAAAGGAGAAAAATCGTATGATTCTCTTAATACACACACAAAAAAACTGATAAAATTCAACACTATTCATGATACAAGAAATGGACTTCCCCTGGGTGGCCTACAGCATGATACAGTAAGAAAGACAAGGAGTTCCCTGGCAGCCTGGCCTAGTGGTTAAGGATTTGGCATTGTTGCTACTGTGGTTTGCATTCTATCCCAGGCCTGGAAACTTCTGCATGCATGGGCACAACCAACAACAACAAAAATGAAAACAAAAAGGAAAGAAAGAAATATGGAATGAAGGAAGGAAGGAAGGAGGGAGGGAGGGAAAGAAAGGAAAGAAAGAAAAATGAAAAACCTGCTGGTAGGAGTTCCCTGATAACTCAGCAGAGCTTAATGATCCGGTGTTTACACTGCTGTGGCTCAAGTTGCTGCTGTGGCTCAGGTTTGATCCCTGGCCCCAGAACTTCCACATGCTGTGGGCGCAGCCAAAACAAAACAAAACAACACAGCAACAAAAAACCAGAAACCTGCCAGCAAAATAAGAATACAAAAGAATTTCTTCAACCTGATAAAGTTTGAAAAAGGGCATCTATGAAAAAGGTACAGTGATTTTCCCGCAAAGATCAGTAACGAGGCTAGAATGTCCACATTTACCACTGCTATTCGACATTTTGCTGGAGGTCTTAGCCAATGCAATAAGTCAAGAAAAAAAGGTAAAATGCATACAGATTGGAAAGGAGGAATAAAACTGTCTTGATTCACAGACGGTACTCCTATGCACAGATAATATTCAGGGAACTCCCCCCCACCCCACCGCCTCCAAAAAAAGCTACTAGAACCAAGAGAATTTAGCAAAGTTACAGGATACAAAGTTAATTATACAACATTTGGGAGAAACGAATGTTTGGTGCTCAAGAAGAGTCAATGCCTTTATACAACTCTGGGACCACTCTCTCAACTCCTAAATCAAGCTCACCGAGCCACACTGAGCTTTGAGCATGAATAGAGCAGAGGCCCAGTTTCCACCTTTTCATTCCTCTCCCTCTGCTTTCACACCCCTCCTGTGTCCACCCGCGCATCTCCACACACACAGACACACACTTCTTAAGCTGTGTGTCAGCGCTGGAAAGGGTCTCAGACATTGTCAGCTCCAATACCTCTGATCTAAAAATGGAGAGAAGCCCAAAGTGAGAGGACAAGCTTCTCACTGTCACTAAGGCCTGAGTAACAAAGCAACGGACGGAACTTAGACAAATGCCTTCTCCTCCAACCCCTCATCCCCACGCGGGCTTGAGAGGTGACTCCCTAACTTCCCAAGTCCCCTGAACACACCTGCCCACTCAGCTGCCCCCAGGCCCTCCCTGTCCCTTCCAACCCAGATTCCCACACTCCCCCTGTGCCCCACCTCGCCCTGCAGCCTGCCCCCAAGCTGGGCCCTACCTCTTTGTGCCAGGACAGTCCGGCTTTCTGCTGGACTCTCTCAGGCTTCCTATATATGCTGACGTCGTTAGGAGACAGAGAAGCAGAAAGAGGAAGCGGGGCGGCTCGGGCCTCTTTCTGCACAAGTCACTCTTCGTGAGAGTGCCCAGCTTCTTAGAACTGAGGACACCAAGATATTGGGTTTTTGTTGTTTTTTTTTTTCCCCGAGACTTTCTGACTTTGCAAATGCTCCCCTGTCCCCCGGCAGACGTACATCTACTTTCTGTACTTGGCCTCCCCCTAAACTTCTGCACATCCTCTGTCAGCCCAATGCCAAGTTCTTCCACGCAGCCTCCCCAGGGGAATGCAGGGGGAAGGGACTGCAACACCCAGAGCAGGTGAGAGCCCAGAGCCGCGGGGACCTGGTCCCCACCTCCACCTGCTCCGAGCGTGAGGACTCTGGACTGAATTGTGCTCCCCTCAAAGCTTATGTGTTGAAGCTCTAATGCAGTGTATTGGAGATGGGCCCTTACGGAGGTAATTAAGGTTAAATAAGGTCATAGGAGTTCCCGCCGTGGCGCAGCAGAAACGAGGACAAAAAAGAGGACAGACAGAGTCCTAAAACCAGGAGCGGCTAGAACTTGCTCACATTGGAGTTCCCGTCATGGCTCAGTGGTTAACGAATCCGACTAGGAATCATGAGGTTGCGGGTTCGATCCCCGGCCTCGCTCAGTGGGTTAAGGATCCAGCGTTGCCGTGAGCTGTGGTGTAGGTCTCAGACACGGCTCGGATCCTGTGTTGCTGTGGCTGTGGTGTAGGCTGGTGGCTGTAGCTCCAATTCGATTCTTAGCCTGGGAACCTCCATATGCCACGGGTGAGGCCCCAAAAAGCAAACAAACAAACAAACAAACAAAAAAAACATGTCATAAAGATGGGGTCCTGGGGGATTAGTGCCCTTTAAGAAGAGACACAAGAGAACTAACTCTCTCCTCTCTCTCTTTCTTTCTCTTTTTCTCTCTTCCTCTCTCCCTGCAGAGACCAGTTCAGCGAGCAGGGCTGAAAGACTGGTGCTGCAAAGCTTAAGAAATGTTCTGTTAAACGGTGATAAAGAAAGACATATAGACAGAGTAAAGTTTAAAGATGGGACCGGGGGACTCAAGACCTCGTGGGTCAAGAACCTGGAATGCTTCATCGTCTTTATTGTGCTCTCAGAAATGTAAAAAATGTGAGAAAATAGAAACCCCAAGGCCCCCTGCCTCCAGTCACATTGTTTTTTTGGTTTTTTTTTTTGTCTTTTTGCCTTTATGTAGAGCCGCACCCGCGGCATATGGAGGTTCCCAGGCTAGGGGTCTAACGGGAGCTGTAGCCGCCGCCCTTCGCCACAGCCACAGCAACACGGGATCCGAGCCGCGTCTGCGACCTACACCACAGCTCACGGCAACGCCGGATCCTTATCCCACTGAGCAAGGCCAGGGATCAAATCCGCAACCTCATGGTTCCTAGTCGGATTCGTTAACCACTGCACCACGAAGGGAACTCCACAGTCACATTGTATTTTAACTCTGACCTTTAACATTCTACATCTAAAAGGCATCGATAAGGCCTAAAGGGCATCGATAAGGCTGGCGGCAGCCATCTATGAGTAGCGTCTTGAGGAACAATCGCTGCTGCTCAGTTTTCTTCCTTGAGCTGACCCAGTTTTCCAAAGTTGACACCTTGTCCTCGCAGTTAATGCCTGACCTGCTGAGCCAGCTCCCTCCAGCCCCTTACTTACAGTTTCCTTAGGCTTTACAAAATGCATCAGGAAGATTTCTCCCCACGGTGCCCCGCCACACGAGAGCACAGCAAGAAGGTGGCTGTCTACAAGCCAGAAAGAGAATTCTCACCAGGAGGAAAAGAATCGGACCACACCTCCTTCTGGGATTTCTCAGTCCCGGGAAAATGAGACCATTCACGTCTCCCGTCCGAGCCCCCAGCCTGTGGTGCTTTGTTACGGGAGCCCAAGCAGCCTCAGACAGGGACCTCATACCAACACCGGCACGTGATTTCTCAAAATCCCGAGACCCTGAACCGTTACTCGGAGGTGATCATCTATAAACCTCAAAGGAGTTTTGAAGGAATCAAATGAGATGATGCCAGGCACATGCTATCCGTCTGCCTCCCTCCATCCGCGGTGGCTGAAAGAACTTTTTTTTTTGGTCTTTTTAGGGCCGCACCGGCAGCATATGGAGGTTCCCAGGTTAGGGGTCTAACAGGAGTTGTAGCTGCCGGCCTGCATCAGAGCCACAGCAATGCCAGATCAGAGCCGCATCTGCTAACTACACCACAGCTCACGGCAACGCAGGATCAGACCCACAGCCTCGTGGTTCCTAGTTGGATTCGTTTCTGCGGGGCCACGACGGGAACTCCGGCTGAAAGTTACTCTCGTTACTCCCCTTTTTCCCCACAAGGCCCTCCCCCGACTGGTCCTCTAGTCCTCACTTGTCGTGTTCAGTCCCCTAACCTAGTTAGCATCTCTTTCCTTGGCCTGGCACTCAGGACTCTGTGTGACAAATGAATGAATGAATGAATGAATTATGAATGAATGAACGAATGAATGAATGAATTATGAATGAATGAATGACTCCTTGAGGACGGAGACTCCAGAACCCACACCTTCTCCCCTCTCTCTGCTTCTAATCAGCCAGGCCCAGGGCTGGGCACAGGAATTGGGGACTGCACAAGCTGGGTGCAGTGTGTAGATGACAGGAATGTCACACTGATCCTGATGTTCAGAATTAGCACACTGGTGTCCTGCCTTTTTCCTGGGATGGGGAGAAGGGCAGGGAGGAGGGGAGGGACAGAGTGGGCGCCTGGCGTTCTCTCGTGATGATTCTTTGATCACTTTCTGCCAGGAAAGGCACACCCGGCCAGGGAGAGCCTAGACTACTTCCCTGGTGGAGAAAGTCCTGGCCCAAGGACAGGAGTGGGGGAGGGGCAGGGAGGTCCGCCAGACGCTTGGGGCATATTGGGGTCTCCCCGGCCCTCCTGCATGTGTGTGAGCACCATCCTGGCATGGAGAAAACATGCAGGGGTTCAGGCAAGATGCGGGGTGTCTGAGCTAGAATCCTGTCCCCAGCCCTCTTTCTGCCCTGAGGGCTCCCCTTCAGCTTCCTAGAACCCCTCTGCTGCTTGGGGGGCGGGGAAAGCGCCAGCTACAGGGCTGGCCTGGGGAGCTCAGCCTGGAGGTTTGTAAAGGAGAAGCGGGAGAATGCTCTTAAATGATCTCTCTCCTCCGTGTTCTCCACCTGCAGCCACACCCAGAACATCAAAGCCCGGAAGGACCCTCGCAGGTGCAGGCTCTGCCGGGGATTTCTGAGTGTCAGGCGCTGAGCGCCCTGGCCAGGCTGCAGTGAAGTAGGAAGTGGGAAATGCAACACAGGAAGTTATCAAAGCAAATTTTAAAATGTTACCTTTTACAGATATTAAAATATTAAACAAGAAAATATTTAAAAATTAAATAACGATAAGGATGATTTGTGGGAGGGCCTGGGTCGGACTATGAGAATCGACGATGAAGATACCTTTGAGGCCATCATTTCCCACCGCACCAAGTTCTGGGGAGGCCGTATCAAAAGAAACAATGTCAGGAATTCTCATTGTGGTGCATTGGAAACAAATCCGACTAAGAACCATGAGGTTGAGGGTTCGATCCCTGGCCTTGCTCAGTGGGTTAAGGATCCGCCGTTGCCGTGAGTTGTGGTGTAGGTCGCAGAAGAGGCTCTGATCTGGCATTGCTGTGGCTGTGGTGCAGGCCGGCAGCAACAGCTCTGATTAGACCCGTAGCCTGGGAACCTCCACAAGCCGCAGGTGCGGCCCTCAAAAGACAAAAAGACAAAAAAAAGGAAAGAAAGAAACAATATCCTGGGAGTTTCCGTTGTGACTAATCTGACACAGCGTCCATGAGGATGCAGGTTCAATCCCTTACCTCAATCAATGGGTTAAGGATCCGGCATTGCCATGAGCTGTGGTGTAGGTGGAAGATACGGCTCAGATCCTGTGGCTGTGGTGTAGGCCGGCAGCTGCAGCTCCAATTCGACTCCTAGCCTGGGAACTTCCATATGCTGCACATGCGACCCTAAAAAGAAAAAAGAGAGAGAGAGAGAGAGAGAGAGAAACGATGTCCTATGATAGTTAACTGCATACCTGGGGCTGGTCCGCCTGAGTTCAAATCTCAGCTCTGCTGCTTCCTGGCTGTGTGACCTTGGGCAAGTTACTCCCCCTCTCTGGCCTCAGTTTTCTGTTGTGCAGGATAGGGATAATAATAGTTTCTTTCTTAAGGGGTTATTCTAAGGATTTCTTAGTGGTATATATGAAGCACTTAGACACGTATGTGCTCACCCTATATGACTTCTTTGGGGTCGCAAAAGGCACTGGTGAGCCTTCCAGGAGGTATCTGAAAGATCCCATTTCTCAACGTCTGGACAACAGTTCCCCCAGCGCGGGCCCCAGCCGTCTTCCTCAGTGCATGCACCCGTTATGGCTAAATAAGTCTCTAGGTCAAGGCCTCTTGGCTGCAGAACTGTTCCAAGCTTGCCCTGAGGGGGAAGCCTTCCAGGCCCTTCACTCTAATAAACACTGTGAAGTGGATTTGGGGTGAAACTCCATTCTTCCTCTGCAGTGAGTGAATATCTCACCCATCCCACGGGTCTCATTGGCTTTCCAAGTTCTTGTCAGTTTCTTTTTGATAAGGTGAGTCCCGGTCTCAGTCAGGTTGGGGTCTGTTGGAGACCACTGAACAACTGAACTCTGCTTAAGGCAAATATCTGCAGACTCAGAGTTTTAAGTACAGGGTCTCCTTCATAGACATTATGTTTAAACTATGCTAATCTATAAGCAGCTGCACTGTATGCAGCTAGAGGTATGCACCAGTGCTAATAGTTTCCTTTATTATTCACTAAGGGGTAGGCTTGTCATTGCCTATGCCTGCTCCTGCCCACTCATCTACATGCAGCACCTCCCTTAATAAAAGTCCTGTGGGCAAAAGCCCAGGGCCTTTGTTCTGTGAGCAGAGTGCCTCCTGGTCCCCCACTTTCTAAATGTAAAAGAGTCTTGTGTGTGTTGTTATACCGTGCCGTTCCTCTTCCAGAATTCCCATTTACCCTGCAGTGCTGGACGCAGCAGGGGTCGGAAGGGGAGCTGGGGCGGGGGGAGGTCGAGGGCTGGGGGACGTAGCAGAATGTGAAGCATCCTTGGCGGAATATGAAATGTCAGGAAAGGAAACTGGCTGTAAAGGATGGGGAGAAAGGCTTGTGTGCTTGAACATTTAGGCTTAAGAGAGAGCCTCAGCGATCCTACAGGAAAGGCAACTCAGGTCTCCTTACACGTGGGCGGGTGTGTGGGGATAAGTTCAGGGTGAAAATGAAATGATGAGATTTGCTTGGATTCACAGCAGAAAGACTGAACCCGGAGAAGGGAGGTGGGAGAGTCAGCACCTGAGATGTCAGAGGAAGGAATGTGTTCTCCTTCCTGGGTCCCAGGGTGGAGCCCAAGCCCGAGCCCCTGACTGGTTGCCGCCTCCACTCCCAGGAAGCCCTCCTGGGATGGGAGCAAAGATCAGAGCCTGACTTAGCCCCCATCTGGCCGAGTCACTTCGGACATGCCAATCACTGTCTCTGAGCCTCGCTTTGAGGTTTCCTTGCCTGTAAAATGTATCCCCCTGTAAAATGTATACCACCGGCAATCACTAGTCTGTGCCCTGGCCCTGGGGTGGGGGGACGGGAAGGGGGGCCCTTCAGCCCTCCCTGTTGCACCCCACAGGCGGAGCCCAGGGCCCCAAGGAGGCCCAAGTCTGGAATCCACTTCTGGATTCCAAGAATAAATCTGAAACGTTATCCACCAGGAATGAAATATTTCTCCAAGTTGTTATTATAAATGTGAGTCTCCAAACTTTAAATGCTGACATTTTTCTGGGTAATAATAACAACTGCTCAGTCTGTCAGTGCTGGTCCCTCCGGGTTTCTCCTCCTCCACTCCTATAATGCTTAATAAACACTCCTTTGAATGAGAGCCAACCCCTGGAAAATATCCCTAATCTTTCGGAGCACAGTTGAACATCATTCGGGTAAAAGTTTTGGGCAATATGTTTCTAGAAGGAATTCTGTACTCAGGATTCATGGCTGAATCTCACAGCCTTCATTTTTAACTTCTGAAAATGGTTGGCAGTCTGGAGCAGTCATTTCTACAAGCATTTCGTTTAAATTTTAGCCTCCAAAGGCTCAAAACTATGAGGAATAAGAATTACCATTGTGGCTCAGTGGGTTAAGAATCTGACTAGTATCCATGAGGATCAGATTCAATCCCTGGCCTTGCTCAGTGGGTTAAGGGTCCAGCGTTGCCATGAGCTCTGGTGTAGGTCGCAGACACAGCTCATATCTGGCATTGCTGTGGCTGTGGCTGTGTCTGGCAGCTGCAGCTCTGATTCAACCACTGGCCTGGGAACTTCCATGTGTTGTGGGTGTGGCCCTAGAAAGACAAAAAACAAAACAAAACAGAGAAATTGCCTTCTTAAGGCATTCTTTCGACATCTGTTGTTTTGAGGTTTGAATAATGAGAACAAAGTGCATTTGGGTACTTTGCTTATCTGTATTACTGCCTTCTTATCTTCCTTTCTTTATCATTTTCAGATTGTCTGCCTCAAAGATAAGCCCTCATGGAAACTGAAATTTTGAACTGTTTCTCATTGTGAAATTTGGATGTGGCAAAGTTCACATTTTGCTTCTAATTTATTCACACAAGATGTGAACAATTCTCACACTGGATCTTTTCTGGAAAACTATGCAGCCCAAATAATATAGCACAGAAAAAATAAAGCAGAATTCTTAAAGAGGTTCTGTTCCATGTAAGAAACGTTACCACTCTAAAATTTCCACAGCGACAAGAATTACAATTAAATCTCTATTTTCTGGAGTTCCCAACACGGCTCTGCGGGTAGAGAACCTTCTAGTGTCCATGAGGATGTGGGTTCCATCTGTGCCCTCGCTCAGTGGGTTAAGGATCCAGCGTTGCCGTGAGCTGTGGTGTAGGTCGCAGACACCGCGCGGACCCCAGGTTGCCGTGGCTGCGGCTCAGGCCGGCAGCTGCAGTTCTGATTCTCTGATTCGATACACTAGTCTGGGAACTTCTTCCATATGCCACAGGTGCCTAAAAAGAAAAAAAAATCTCTATTGTCTTCTTTTTTATTATTATTTACATTTTAAAAGCTCAAGCCATCTATAATATTCTTCGTGAAATTATCAAGCAAATACACTCTCTCTTAATATTTGTAATAACCATCAATCTAGTTCCCTATTCAATGATTTAAAGCCCTTAATTATTGTTTTTCTTCATAAAATCAGCATCTTTCATCATCATTAACCGGCACGGCATTTTACTCTTGAAATGATAAATATGTGTTTATACTTCAACTGACTGTTTTAATTTTAGCATAAGAGTTCCCTTTGTGGCCAGCGGGTTAAGAACTCGACATAGTGTCCCTGAGGATGTGGATTCAAGCCCTGGCCTCCATCAGTGGGTTAAAGATCCAGCATTGCCAAAAGCTAAGGAGTAGGTCACACATGCAGCTTTAATCCGATGTGTGGTGTAGGCCTGCAGCTGCAGCTCCAATACAACCCTAGCCTGGGAACTTCCATGTGGTATAAAAAGAAAAAACTTTTTTTTTTTCAGTGTAAAAATGCGTTAGCAAACACACAGCAAGGAGAAGAGATAGGACTGCTTTCTCTCATATATGATGATCTCTGAGTGAAAGGTTGAAACATGAACGGGGTGTCCCAGGGCCAGAAGAAAAAGGAAAACGCATGAATAAACACACGCAAGTGGAAAAACGAATTTGCAGAAGGCCTTTAATATTATGTATTCATTAACATAAAGGTTTCTTTCTTTCTTCCTTTCTTTCTCCCTCCCTCCCTCCCTTCCTCGCTTCCTCCCTTCCTTCCTTCCTTGTTCTTTTTCCTTTTTATGGCCACACTTGATGCATATGGAAGTTCCCAGGCTAGGGGCTGAATCAGAGCTACAGCTGCCAGCCTACACCACAGCCACAGCAATGGGAGATCCGAGCCATTTCTGCAACCTACACCACAGCTCACGGCAACGATGGATCCTTAACCCACTGAGCGAGGCCAGGGATCAAACCTGTGTCCTCGTGGATACTAGTCAGGTTCATAACCTAATATGCCACAACAGGAATACCTGGAATTGCATCCTTTTAAAAAATCTATTTTAGAAGTTCCTGTCATGGCGCAGAGGAAGCGAATCCTACTAGAGACCATGAGGTTGAGGGTTTGATCCCTGGCCTTGCTCAGTGGGTTAAGGATCTGGTGTTGCCATGAGCTGTGGTGTAGGTTGCAGACGCGGCTCGGATCTGGCGATACGGTATTTGTGGCGGAGGCCGGACACTACAGCTCTGATTAGACTGCTAGCCTGGGAAGCTCCATATGCTGCAGGTACGATCCTAAAAAGACAAAAAAAAAAATCTATTTTACTTGGAGTTCCTGCTGTGGAACAACGGTATCAGAGGCATCTTGGGAGCACGGGGACACAGGTCGTACTCCCGGCACAGCACGGTAGCTTAAGGATCCGGCATGGCTACAGCTGCGGCTTAGGTCACAGCTATGGTTGAGACCTGATCCCTGGCCTGGAAGCTCCAAAACAGAAAAATAAATAAATAAAAGAATTCCCCAGTCGCTGTCTCTCTCCTATTCTGCTGCGCTGAGTCTGAGCAGGTGTCCATCCCGTCCATGTCCCTGGCCCCTCCTTGTTCCCCTCTTTGTCTTCTATCTTATGAGTTTCTGGGATATTCCTCAGACCTGCAGACATAATCAACTCTTTCACCTTCAAAAAAAAAAAAAATCCTGCTCCTTCCCCGCAACCAAGCATTCGTATACGGCCCCAACCAAGCCTCTTTCCTCCCTTTGCAGCCAAACTTAACCAAGGAGCTGCGTGTGTTTCCTGCTTCATTTCTACCATAATCTTACTCCACCGCCCTCCTCCTTCCTGCGCCCCTGGCTTGTCATTAGTGTCAACCAGAAGCTTCCCATCCCCTTATCCCAGGGGCTCACCTCCACCCTGACCCCTCGGACAGTGCCCAGCATTGTTCCCACTCCTAGTGCCTGACGCTTGTCCCTTTTATGCCTTCCACCACTTTCCCACCTCCTGCTCCGAGGGTCCCTCCGAGGCTCCCTGCTCCAAGGAGGATAGTTACACAGGTGGTTGTAGAAGTCCCAGGAGGGGACCACAGGTAGAGAGGGAAACCTAGGGAAATTTGGGAAATCACCATAAGTTAATAGTTGCTCAAGAAAGCCATCAGAATGAGGCAGGCTTGCACGAGATAGCCTCAGGTCCTTAAGTGAAAGATAAAACCAGGCCTGCGTTCAAGTTCAGCGAGATAATGAGTCAATGGATTTGACCATATGTTCCTGCCCTTCCGCGGTAATCACCATGACAGTCCTAGTTTGACCTCATAGGGTCAAATATTCTCATACCGGATACGAAGGAGGAGCCCATGATGTAGCCTGACGTCTACGGGAAGAAAGAGGAAGAGGCTTTTTTCCACTCCCCACTCCCCTTGGATTATAAAAATGTAGCCCAGCTAATCCTTGGAGCAGAGTTCGTTCTGAGCTCAGGCACAAAAAAACCTGAGCCTCAGTAAGTCTAGACACCGTGTGAGTGATTCTAACTTAAAAACTGTGGGTTTGGGGAGTTCCCGTTCTGGCTCAGTGGTTAATGAATCCGACTAGGAACCATGAGGTTGCAGGTTCGATCCCTGGCATCGCTAAGTGGGTTAAGGATCCGGTGTTGCTGTGAGCTGTGGTGTAGGTTGCAGACGCGGCTCGGATCCCGTGTTGCTGTGGCTGAGCGTAGACCGGCGGCTACAGCTCCTATTAGACACCTAGCCTGGGAACCTCCATGTGCCGCGAGTGCGGCCCTAGGAAAGGCAAAAAAACAAAACAAACAAACAAAACGGGGGTTTGAAGTTCCCATCGTGGCTCAGTGGAAACAAATCTCACTAGTATCCATGAGGACACAGGTTCGTTCTCTGGCCTCACTCAGCGGGTTAAGGATCCAGCGTTGCTGTGAGCTGTCGCAGACATGGCTCGGATCTAGCGTTCTGTGGCTATGGCACTGGCCAGTGGCTATAGCTCCGAGTCTGCACCTAGCCTGGGAACCTCCATATGCCGAGGGTGCTGCCCTAAAATAAAAAGGAATAAAATAAAATAGAATAGACTAAAATAAAATAAACTGTGGGTTCAAGTCCCAGTCTGGGTTCTGGCTAGGTTCAAATCGTTGTGTTGTCAGTTTCACCTTCTTCCCAGCCTCTCCCATCCGCCCCCATGTCCCCAGAGGTTGATGCTCCATTTCTCATCCCACTCCCAACCAACCACATCCTTGGAGCAGAACAATCCTTGTTCCCCTTGGCCTGCAGAACAATCCCCACCCCACCCTTTTTTTTTCTTTTTATGGCCTCACCCACAGCATATGGAGGTTCCCAGGCTAGGGGTCGAATCGGAGATACAGCTGCCGGCCTACACCACAGCCACAGCAACGCAGGATCTGAGCAGTGTCTGCGACCTACACCACAGCTCACGGCAACGCCAGATCCTTAACACACTGAACAAGGCCAGGGATCGAACCCTCAACCTCATGGTTCCTAGTCAGATTCATTCACTGCTGCGCCACGACGGGAGCTCCCCACTTCTCCTTTTCTAAGTGGCCTCATTGCAGGAAAACGGGGCATGAGAAAAAGGTCCTGTCCCAGGTCCTGACCCGGGTGAATTCCTGGGTCAGGCTGCCAAGTGAGCGTCCTTGGTTTGAACAGGAAAGAATTCAAGAATGAGCCATAATAAAGCGAAAGCAGCAGGTTTATGGAGAGAAACAGGGCGGATGCTATGCAGCTCAGAAGGCAAGAGCGCCCTGAAGCGTGGGGTGGTGAGTTTTGATGAGTTGGGTAATTTCGTAGGCTAATGAGTGGGAGGATTATGCAAGCTATTTCTGGGAAGGGGCGGGGCTTTCCAGGCATTGGGCCACCGCCCATTTTGGGCCTTACATGGCGGCCTCAGAACGGTCATGGCACCTGTGGGCGTGTCCTTTAGATGCTAATGTGTTATAAGCAGCGGTTCGTTACCTGGAGGCTCAGACCTTCCTTCATCTTGAGCCTAGTTGGTCCTAACCGGTTTCTGTGGCGTCCACCGTGGCTCTGTCATTCTTTTGAAGACCGTGCCCTCTGCCCTTCCCTCCTGTCTCAGCCCTGCCCTGGGCCACCGTTTCTGCTAAAACCCCCGAAGTGCCGGAGCTATGCCCGAACCGAAAATGGGGAACTGGAGAGGAGGCCCCGGACGCCTCCCCAAGCCACACGCCTTTTATCAAGGGTGGATCAAGGAGGCAAAGGAGATACCAGGAACTACACTGTGGTCACGAGGAAGATAAATTTATGGACGCCCATTATCTCCAAGGACAGATAAGAAGATGCTGCCACATGACGACAGAGGGAAGAGGCCGGGGCAGGAAACACGGCAGGAGCTTACGCCGAGGAAAATCCCTCACACGGGGACCTCCTGGCCGGGACACTCAGGACAGGGTTGCTCTGAAGTCACATGGGTTGGGGGTGGGGGGTTGAATCCTGCTCGGCCACTAAGCTGTGGGAACTCGAGCAAGTCACTTCGTCATTCTGAGTCTCCATTCCCTTGTCTACCCAGTGAGAACAATCATAGCTGTTCCTCTGCTTCTTAAAGTTATTGGGAGGATTTGTGAATTGGGATAATCGTCCTTCCCTGAGGCCTTGAACTGTGTCCTGTGGGAGTGGGGGAGTGAGAAGAAGCCAGGGAACAAAAGGGCTTTTGTGACTGCAGACCGTAGTGCAAGACCTTGAATGCAGTGACTGAGACACTGAGGGTGTGGCAAAACTGGTTAGAACCATGGGGCCCAAGATGGCGGGGGAGTCGTGCTTCCAGTGGACCCTGAGCCTCGTTACTAGCTCACTGTAATTATTAGCACCTAAATGACATGCCCACAAGTGCCATGACTGTTCAGAAGGCAGACCAGAAAATGCCAAGAAGTGCCTGGTAGCCCAATTCCTGGAAATCCCTGCCCCTTTCCTGAAATAATGAGTTGGAATAATCCTCCCACTCATTAGCCTGTGAAATGGCCCAGCCCACAAACAGGCACCACCTCAGGTTTGGGGACCTCTTGCCTTCCGCGAGATGGAATGTTTTTCCTGGGGCAGCTCTCTTGCCTTTTGAAACAGACAGCATTCTGTCTACAGAATACGTATCCCGCAGGCCACTTCTGAGACGCCCTGCTCTCCATCTCTCCATAAATCTACTTCCTACCTATCACTTTGCTTCTCGCTGAAAAATAAAGAAGCTGAACTTCAGCAGGTTCTGAAACCAGGTATGTGATTTTAATTAAAAAACAGTGGGGAAGAGTTCCTGTTGTGGCGCAGTGGAAACAAATCCGACTAGGAACCATGAGGTTGCGGGTTCGATCCCTGGCCTTGTTCAGTGGGTTAAGGATCTGGCGTTGCTGTGAGCTGTGGCGTAGGTGACAGACGTGGTTCGGATCCCGCGTTGCTGTGGCCATGGCATAGGCTGGCAGCTGTATCTCCGATTCGACCCCTAGCCTGGGAACCTCCATATGCCGTGGGTTTGGCCCTAAAAGGACAAAAGACCAAAAAAAGGGAAAAAAGAAAAAAGACTGCCCTGGAGGTTGAAGAACTCCGCCTTCAGGCCGAGTACTGGGATGAGGGCCAGGGTGCCTGGCTTAAAACAACACCACTTATTATCTCATGATCTCTGGATCAGACCAGATGTGGCTCAGCTGGATCCAGCTCAAGGTCTCTGGCAAGGACGAGATCAAGGCGTCAGCTGGGGCCATGGTTCAACTGAGACAGGATTTGTTGCCAAGTTCACTCAGGGATTGTTGAGGGGATTAAGTGCCTCGTGTACTGTAGGACTAGGAACCTCAGTTCGTTTCTGACTATTGGCCAGAGACTCAGTTTCTTGGCTAATAAGCTCTTCCAGCAGGCAGTTTGCAGCACGGCAGCTGGCTCCACCAAAGGTAGCAAGAAATAGAAATCAGGAGTTCCCGTCATAGCGCAGCAGAAACGAATCTGACTAGGAATCATGAGGTTGCGGGTTCGATACCTGGGCTCGCTCAGTGGGTTAAGGATCCGGTGTTGCTGTGGCTGTGGCGTAGATTGCAGATGTGGCTCAGGTCCTGCCTTGCTGTGGCTGTGACATAGGCCGGCAGCTACAGCTCCTGTTAGACCCCTAGCCTGGGAACCTCCATATGCCGCGGTGCGGCCCTAAAAGGACAAAAGACAAAAAAAAAAAGAGAAATTGGGAGTGTCAGAAGGGAGGAGGAAGTCAGGGCCCTTTATAACCTAATCTCCCAAGTGACTTCCCTTGATGTTCGTGGTTGATTAGAAGCAAGTCAGCAGGGCAGTCCATCCTTCAGGGCAGGAGACGCAAGGCCGTGGCTACCGGGAGGCCGGGATCTTTGCGAACCATATTTATTTATTTATTTTGTCTTTTCAGGGCCGCACCCGCGGTATATGGAGGTTCCCAGGCTAGGGGCCTACAGCAACGCCAGATCTGAGATGCATCTGTGACCTACACCACAGCTCATGGCAACGCCGGATCGTTAACCCACTGAGCAAGGCCGGGGATTGAACCTGCAACCTCATGGTTCCTAGTCGGGTTTGTTAACCGCTGCACCATGACGGGAACTCCTTTGCAAGCCATTTTAGAAGGCTGCCTCCTACAGGGATGTGTGAGAATCTACTCTAAGACAAGTGTCATTTCCTTTTTTTTAATTTTTTTTAAATTACTTAATGAATTGTATTATGTTTATAGGTGTACAACAACCATCACAACCAAATTTTTATAGCATTTCCATCCCAGACCCTCAGTGCAACCCTCCACCCCCCAGAATGGGAGAAAATATTTGCCAGTGAATCGACTGGCAAGGGATTAATCTCCAAAATTTATAAACACCTCCTACAGTTCAAGACCAAAAAAAAAAAAAAAAAAACAAGTGTCATTTCCAATCATGGTGAAAGGGTAGCTGAAAAACCCCCAAACTGTTGAGATAATTAGCCCTCGTTTGGAAGTTAGCTTCCCTACCTCATACTATTCACCAAAATAATTACCAGATTGACCCAAAATCTAAAAATAAAGCAATAGGTTACCTTAAAAGTACTAGAAGAAAATACAGGTAACTGCTTTTTTTTTGGTGTGTGTGGGGGAGGGGGTGGCCACACTCATGCCATGTGGAAGCTCCTGGGCCAGAAATCAAACCCAAGCCACAACAGTGACAGTGCTGGATCCCTAACCCACTGAGCCACCAGGGAACTGCAGAATGTCCTTGTAAAGGTGACTAGTGCAAGCAGTTCATAAGAGAAGGAAATCGTCTGTTTATTGTGATTGTTGCATTCCCAGGACTAGAAAGTATGTCTGCCAAGTTATAAGTGCTTAAGTAATACTTGCTGAATAATGTCTAAAACAATGAAACCCATTGGAGTTTCTATCGTGGCTCAGTGGTAATAAACCTGACTAGTATCCACAAGGATGAGGGCTCGATCCTGGCCTTGCTCGGTGGGTTAAGGATCCAGGGTTGCTGTGGCTATGGTGTAGGCTGGTAGCTGTAGCTCTGATTAGACCCCTAGCCTGGGAAGCTCCATATGCTTCAGGCGCAGCCCTAAAAAGACAAAAGAAAAAAGAAAAGGGGGAAGGAAAGGAGGAAGAAAGGAAGGAGGGAAGAGGGAAGAAAATGATGCAAATAGACTATAGAGAAGGTGTCACGTTGCCGCTAATGGTCCCTTGGTCAAGCGCTTGGTTTCTCCTATCCTCCGACAGTAAGTGACAGCTTCCACGCTTGTCCCTGTGAGGTTGCAGTGGGTGGGGAGATCACACCTGAAAGAGCCAGCTGGCTTTATCAGTTGCCAAGTGTTTGCACATCGTCACAAATTATGTCCTGCTACGAACTTGTCCTAACAGCAGTTCCTTCTGAGCAGGCGATCTGCGAGCTCATTAGCTATTTTTGTCTCGTGCAGCTGAACATCTGCACTGCGGTGCAGCTCTGTGTCCCCAGATGACTGACGGGAAGGAGGCTTCCCATCCTCGGTAGGCTTCAGCCCAAAGTATTTCGGTGCCTCATCACCCTAAAGCGTTTTCTCCAGCTTTACTGAGGTAGGGCTGACAAATAAAAAGTTTGCGTATTTAGGTTATACGGTGTGATTTTCTCATTCATTCTGATGATTTAATATACACATACATTGTGAAATGATCACCACCATTCAATCAACGAACACATCCATCAGCTCACATAGGAACCTTTCTTGAGATCTACTCTCTTAGCCAATTTCAAGCATACGAAAAAATATGAGTGACTGCAGTCACTATGCCGTACACCGTGTCCCCAGAACTTACTCATCTTAGAACTGAAAGTCTGTACACTTCAGTCAGCATCTCCCCGTTTCCCCAACCCAAGCTGCTGAGAACCACTATGCTACTCTGTTTCTACGGGTCTTGTTTTTTTAGATTTCACAAAGAAGTGAGAGCATATTTGTCCTTCTGTGTCTGTCTTGTTTCTCTTAGTGGAATGTTCTCAGGTTCATCCATGTTGTCACAAATGGTAGAACTTCTTTTTTATGGCTGAGTAATATTCCGTATATATTTTGTACATATGCTATATTTTTTGTTTGTTTGTTTTTCCCCTTTTATGTTTATACCTGTGGCCTATAGAAGTTCCTGGGCTAGGGGTCTAATCTGAGCTGCAGCTGCAGCCTAGAGGTCAAATCGGAGATGTAGCCACTGGCCTACGCCACTGTCACAGCAATGTCAGATCTGAGCTGTGTCTCTGACCTACAGCACAGCTCATGGCAACCCCAGATCCTTTTTTTTTTTTTTGTCTTTTGTCATTTTAGGGCTGCACCCACGGCATGTGAAGGTTCCCAGGCTAGTGGTCTAATCGGAACTACAGCTGCCGGCCTACGCCGCAGCCACAGCAACGCCAGATCCGAGCCTCGTCTGTGACCTACACCACAGCTCACGGCAACGCCGGATTGTTAACCCACTGCGCATGGGCAGGGATCGAACCCGCAACCTCATGGTTCCTAGTCGGATTCGTTAACCACTGCGCCACGATGGGAACTCCAACACCAGATCCTTAACCCACTGAGTGAAGCCAGGGATCGAACCTGCATCCTCATGGATGCTAGTCAGCTTTGTTTCCGCTGAGCCACAACAGGAAGTCCTATGCTTAGGCCCGCAGGCTGCAGTTCCAGTTCAACCCCTAGCCTGCTGGGAATTTCCATATGCTGCAGGTACAACCATTAAAAAAAAGAAAAGATTGACAATGATCAGAAAGCTGGAGATGTCATCAAGGGGTATGAAGGGCAGTCCGCAGATGGCGGTGGGGATGACACAATGGGAGAAAACAAAACTGCCTCGTGTTTGCACCGAGTGTGGACCGTGCAGTGAATGGACTACCTAAGTTATGTGAAAATCAGACTTAGGAATATTAGGTTCCAAATGATTAAAAGCTGAGGCAGAGCTATCTATACATGATGACTGAAAACATGACCAAGTCATAGTAAGTGAAAACGTAAGTTGAAGAATGCGTGTCAAGGGAGTTCTTGGTGTGGCTCAGTGATAACGAACCCAACTAGTATCCATGAGGACGTGGGTTCCATCCCTGGTCTCGCTCAGTGGGTTAAGGATCCAGCATTGCTGAGAGCTGTGGTGTAGGTCGCAGACGAGGCTCAGATCCTGCATTGCTGTGACGGTGGTGTATGTCAGCGGCTGTAGCTCCAATTAGACTGTTAGCCTGGGAACTTTCATGTGCCGAGGAAATGCTATAAAATTTGGTTGTGATGATTTTTGTACACCTATAATTGTAATAAAATTCATTAAGTAATTTAAAAAAAAAAAAGAAAATATAGACACAAAAGAATGGAATGGGCAAGCCCTTGGAGAATCTGTTGCTTTTGGGAACTCTCCGAACTTTCTGGAAGAGGCTAGATTAGGGAGGCACTCAGTGCACCCACTTTCTCCCCTCCTTCCCCCTCCTCTCCCCTCCCATCCCGGTTTTCTTTGCTTCCCAGCTCGAGCTGACTTGGCCCAGCTTCGTGCTGCCACCTAGAGGTCAGTGTCTGACATGACTAGATCCCCTCTGCAGGGGCGGCCCCTCCACAGGCCGGTTCCAGTTTTCACACTGAGTCCTTTATTTCAGGGCTGAGGGTGGAGCTTTGTGGGCACTTCCAGTGTAAAGACAAGATGGGAGGAAAGAGGAAGACAATGAGATAGAGAAGACTGTGTGTGCATCTGTTCAAATATTGCTGTGACTGGAGTTGCCGTTGTATCAGAAATGAATCCGACTGGGAACCAGGAGGTTGCAGGTTCGATCCCTGGCCTCGCTCAGTGAGTTAAGGATCCTGGCATTACCATGAGCGGCGGTGTACGTTGCAGACGTGGCTTAGATCTGGCCTTGCTGTGGCTGTGGTGTAGGCCGGCAGCTACAGCTCCGATTCAATCTCCGGCCTGGGAACTTCCATATTCCCATGGGTGTGGCCCTAAAAAGAAAAAAAATACGACAAACAAAAAATACGTGAAGCCAGGCCCTGGCAGAACTCTTGTTTCAGCTAAAAACTAGTTAAAACAGTCTCCTTTATGTTATGACCTGCCTTGGCTCACTAAATTACTCCGACCGGCTTGTCACAAATGACCTCTTCCTTGCTTAATTGCTTTCTTTTCCTAATGACTGCTTTCTAGTTAGAGTTATACTGCACCTAGTGTGGTCTTTCCCCTTGAAACACTCCCTAACACCCTCTTCCCTTTGCAAGCCATCTTCATTCCCGAGAAAGGGTCAAGGTCGGATAATCCAAAAACCTCCAGAAACCATCGCCAGACCACGTGACTTCAGCCTTGATGACTTTGAAATGATCCATGGAGGGAGGAGAGTGTAGAGCCCTGATCTTTATCCATAATCTTGTTTTTCAAGCTAAATCTTCAGGACCCCTCGTTATCCTCTCTCAAGGGAGGACACAGTTTTGAGGGCCTTAGCTTGCTGTGGCCTCCTTTGTCTGGCAAAGCAATAAAGCTATTCTTCCTGCTTCATGCAAAACTCTTGACTCTGAGACTTAATCAGTGCTCATGTCCAGAGGCAGGGTTTTGGCTACAGTCTCAGGGCATAATGAGTCCATACGAACCCCCTGCACTAAGAGACTTGACCCAGCTCTCACATCTGCAGTTCTAGCAGGGAAAGGCTCTGCCCCTAAGACGAGCGCAGGTCTCTCACTGAAATGCCGGCCTGAGACAGCTCAAGCTGCCAAGGGAATTTATCTTTAGTTGCAGCCAACGCTGGACCCTGGGTCCCTGCCCTCCCAAGTTTCTTTGAGTGTTTGCCAGAAAGGGTTTACCATTACAAATGCCTCCTCTGTCCCTTTGTTAGGGAACCATTGGCTGAAACCGCCCACCTTGGCCAAGCACGATAAGATAATAGCTACTTGCATGAGTTGTCTCACAATGGGAGTCCCTGCTGCCCCAAAAACTAACTGGGAGGGTTCAGGAGGGGCCAGCAGGAGGGAGGAGAAGACCAACCTCCCAGCATCCTTGGCGCTGGAATCCATTTTTCTTTCTTTCTTTTTTTTTTTTTTTTTTTTGTCTTCAGGGCCACACCCACAACATATGGAAGGGGTCCCAGGCTAGGGGTCGAATTAAAGCTACTTCCGCCACGAGTTCCCGTCGTTAACGAAGCCAAGAACCGTGAGGTTGCGGGTTCGATCCCTGGCCTCGCTCAGTGGGTTAAGGATCCGGCGTTGCCGTGAGCTGTGGTGTAGGTTGCAGACGCGGCTCGGCTCCCGCGTTGCTGTGGCTGTGGCAACTGGCCAGAGACAACGCAGAAACTAACCCCATTCCTATAAAACCTGAGACTGCCAGCCATGTGGCAGAGCCGGTCTCCTGGGCCCCCCTCGCCCTGCTGCTCCCTGGGGCGGGGGGAGAGAGAGGGAGAGGAAGGAAGGAAGGAATAGGCTCAGGTCACTGCGTAGGTGTGGGTTCGACCTCTGGCCCTGCGCAGCTGGTTAAAGGATCCAGCTCCTGCTGTAGCTGTGGCTCGGATTCAATCCCTGGCCAGGGATATGCCCTGGGTGAAGCCATTAAAAAACAAAACAAAACGAAACAAAACACAAAGACTGCCAGCCAGCAGGCACCCCGCCCCCCATCCTATTTACGTGACCCAAACCTTTACAAGTTTTCAGTTGAGCCCCATTCCTCCCCCCTGCCCCCCCACCCTCATTCTCCCTTTAATCCTCCCCGACACCTCTGCAGAAATCGGAGTGGACTCAGCTCATTCCCTCCTGTCTGTAGTTACTGAGTAAAATCTGTTTTCACCCCAGTAACTGAAGTCTGGCTCTGTTTACCTTTGAGACACCCCTCCAACCCCCGCCACCACCCTCGGCTGCCTGAGCCCTAAGCAGCTTCGGGCAGGAAAGAGCCCTCTGCAGGGGGCCCTTTGTCTAGTCAGTAACCTTAAACCAGGCACCCCCACGCTCAACTCCGTCTCCCGCCCCAGCACACCCTTCACATCTTCTGAGCACACAATACCTCCCCTAGCCTGTTGGTTCTCTCTGTAGATCAAAGCAGTGGAAATAAAGAAAAGCCCTTAACAGAGGGCCAGCTTCCCCTTCAGTCATCAGGAGAACCGACTGTGTAAACAAACTCTGTGAACTAAACAGCATCAAGAGGAAGACTCTGGGAAGCCGAGCCTCATGACACACCAGCAGGGGGTCCAGTGACTCTGAGCCCCTGTCTCCGTAATTAAGTGAAATTACTTCCTCTTTATCCTTTAAAAACTGTCATCAGAGTTCCTGCTGTGGCACAACGGGATGGGACCAGGGGCGGCTCTGCAGCACCGGGATGCTGGTTTGATCCCTGGTCCTTGCACGTGGGTTAAAGGATCCAGCGTTGCTGCAGTTGCGACTTAGGCTGCAGCCGCAGCCCGGGAACTCCACATGCTGCAGAGTGGCCGAAAGAAAAGAGAAAAAAGAAAAGAACAAAAAGAAAACTTTCATGGCTAAGCAGAAAAATCTTCAGAGGTGGTTTTGGGGACATTGAGTCCATCATCTCCCCAAAGCGCCAGTGTTAGGATTAAAAGTAGAGCTGGATCTGGTTCAGTAACAGGGTCCCCCAGCCTCAGGGCAGAGGGTGCTCTGGCTTCGGGAACAGAACCCACCAAAAGCTTGGAGCACCAGGGAGCAGGCGCCCCGGGAGCAGCCCGTACCCCACGTCCTTCAGTGGAGCAACACGAGGCCCAGGGTCCACAGCGCTTCCCTGTTTTCCTTGGAGGAATCAAGTTCCTTCCAACTGTCTGAGCAGTAATTTACTTATTAATGTATATTTTATTGGCTTCCTTCTGTCTCTCTCACTTCCCAAGAAAACCCTTCATGGATTCCCCACCTCAGGGTCTCTAGGAACCCAAACTCAGTCTGCCCTCCAAGGCTCGTACCCCAGGGACTTTATAAAAATTATTTTTTGGTGGGGCCATGCCCACACCATGCACAAGTTCCCAGGTCAGGGATCAAACCAGCGCCACAGCAGTGACCCGATGGGCCAAGAGGGAACTCCCCCCAGAGACTGTTCTTGGTTTTTTTTTTTGTCTTTTTGCCTTTTCTAGGGCCGTGCCCGTGGCATATGGAGGTTCCCAGGCTAGGGGTCTAACAGGAGCTGTAGCCAACAGCCTACACCACAGCCACAGCAACGCGGGATCCGAGCCACGTCTGCAACCTACACCACAGCTCACGGCAACACTGGATCCTTAACCCACTGCACAAGGCCAGGGATTGAACCTGCAACCTCATGGTTCCTAGTCGGATTCGTTAACCACTGAGCCACGACGGGAACGCCCAGAGGTATTTTTTTGTTTTCTGAATTTCTCTCTGTTCAGCCAGCTGACCGGGGCTCAGACAGCGTGGTAATGAGTAACGTGTTTATCGGTCCCCTGCTGGCCAAGCCTTGCTCAGATGCCAAGGAAGGGACACCTGGGCTCTGCTTTCTCACCCTCCATCGCCCCTCTCAGCTTTTCTGCTCCCAAACTGAAAGAGTTTCTTCCTGGAGCTCGCATCGTGGCTCAGTGGAAATGAATCGGACCAGCATCCATGAGGATGCAGGTTCGATCCCTAGCCTTGCTCAGTGGGTTATGGATCCGGCGTTGCCATGAGCTGTGGTGTAGGTCTCAGATGCAGCTTTCCGGTGCTGTGGCTGTGGTGTAGGCCAGTGGATACGGCTCCAATTTGACCCCTAACCTGGGAACCTCCATATGCCGAGGGTGTGGCCCTAAAAAGACAAAAAAAAAAGTTTCTTCCTTTTTCTCCTCTTTTTGCTCCTTTATGTTTAGGGAGCCTGTGGACCCCCTCTCCCCACAGATGCCCTGCGAGGTTTGTTCTTGACCCCAAGCAGCCTTAACTAACCTGCCAGCAGCTCAGAGCTGATTGGAGGCTGAGGCTGGCATGGGGCAGGGGGAGAATCCTGAGATCCCAGCTCCAGCTCTGGCCGCCACCACAAGCTGAGTTTGCAAAGCTAAGGCGGTCACGGAGATGTCACCTCTTCGCTGTATTTCCTGTGCCACAATTTCCCCATTTGTTAACTCAGGGGCATGGAGTTTCTCAAAGTCCCTCCAGCCTTTTTCCTCCCGCTCCTCCTTAGGAGTGGAGCACGTGGCCTGCTGACCTCAGGCCACGTTCCAAGGTGCTCGGCCTGCCTGGTCATCTGTAAACCTTGCCTGGGTTGAGTTTCCTGGCAGACGCTGCCCGGCTCTCACTCAGATCAAATGCCTTAGCGCTCCATCTTCTCTACCCAGTTTGAAAAGCTCGCGGGCGTTTCATTGTCAGGAAGAATTTAAGGGCGAGCAGCAAACATGAAAATCCCAGGACGCATGTTCGATCCTGGCACGGTGGCTTAAAGGGTCCGGCACTGTCGCAACTGTGGTGAAGGAAACTGACTTCTGGGCCGGGATTTCTGCATGCGGCGGGGTGGCCAAAAAAGCCAAAAAAAAAAAAAAAAAAATTCCTCAGAGCAAAGTAACCTAGTGGTTAAGGGCAAGGACTTCAGAGTCAGAGCCTTGGAGTTCAAACCCTCACTCCAGCACTTAATAGGCTGTGTGACCTTGGGCAAGTCCCTGGACCTCTCTGTGCTTCCATTTCCAGACTCGAAGGGCTGTTATGACAGATGCATGTGAAGCTCTCTGTGCCATTTTCCAAATGGGGTTGAAACTGACAGTACTTATGGCTTGAACCCAGCCCAAACTGAGATTGGGACTTGAACCCACCAAGTTTTAGATTAGAATCACTCACCGGGTGTCAGGACTTCCTGAGGCTCAGGTTCATTATCCCTCTGAGCAGAAGGAATTCAGCAAGAGGCACAGTGATAGGCAAGAACAGTTTATTAAGATAGGACACTGGAGTTCCCTTCGTGGCTCAGTGGTTAACGAATCCCACTAAGAACCATGAGGTTGCGGGTTCGATCCCCGGCCTCGCTCAGTGGGTTAAGGATCCAGCGTTGCCGTGAGCTGTGGTGTAGGTTGCAGACGCGGCTCGGATCCCGCATTGCTGTGGCTGTGGCGTAGGCCGGCAGCTACAGCTCCTGTTAGACCCCTAGCCTGGGAAGCTCCATATGCCGCGAGTGCAGCCCTACATAAAGGAAAAGAGACAAAAAAAAAAAAAAAGGACACTTTGAGAGATGCAAGCAGGCAGGCCGGGAGGCTCCCCTGCGAGGAGCAGGTTGGCTACAGTTTTCTAATGGGGGGGGATGGGAAGAGACCACCTTTCCCTCTTTCTCGGAGTAGTGACTCCTCCTTCGTATCTGGTAAGAGAGCAGCTGACCCTATAAGGTCAAACTAGGACTGGTGCTTATGCAAATCAGCAGAAGGGCGGTCCTCAAACTCTGCCCTTGGTCTGACCCTGAATGCAGGACTCACCCCACCCCCCACCCAATGACCCGAGGCGTATCTTGAGCCTCCACTAGTCAAGTGAGGCTGCCTTGTTCTCATGGCTTTCTTGGTGTCCCAAAGATTCGTAGGTTTCCTTCTCTATCTATGGTCCCTTATTGGGACTTTTACAGCCACCCGTGTAACTATCCTACTCCATCTCTATCAGCGTCACCATGAGTTTCGTTTTTGTTTGTTTGTTTTGCTTTTTAGGGCCGCACCTGCAGTGTATGGAGGTTCCCAGGCTAGGGGTGGAAACAGAGCTGCGGCTGTCGGCCTACGCCACAGCCACAGCAATGCCAGATCCAAGCCACACCTTCAACCTATGCGGCAGTTTGCAGCAATGCCAGATCCTTAACTCACTGACTCACTGAGCAAGGCCAGAATTTGAACCCGCATCCTCACAGACACTATGTCAGGTTCTTAACCTGCTGAGCCACAATAGGAACTCTGGGTTTATGCTTTTTGAAGTTCACATAAATGGCACATTTCATATCACAGGGCTTGTTCTGCAGACTGTCATTTGCACCCACTATGATATATTGTGCGATCTTTCCATGCTGGTGTATGCAGATGCAGCTCGGCCCTTCCCATGGTCATAAATTACCCATCTGGTCCGTTCTCCTCCTAACAAACGTGTGCATTGTGTTGCCATTTAAAAAAAACAAAACAAAACAGTGCAATGAATATCTTTGCATAAGATTCCTTGCGTGCATGTTTAAGAGTTCCTCTAGGCCAAATAGAAATGGAAGTGCTAGGTTGTAAAATTTAATTTCAACGCTGCTGTGTTCTTCCTTGTTGCTCTGCGCTCATGATTCATGGAATGTACCAGAACTCCTGTTTCTCTCCTCGCCTACACTGTCATTTTAATGTTTGCTGACCCGATGAATTTAACTCTTTTAATTTGCATAATAATCTCCGATTATTGGGAATACTGAGCATCTTTTCAACTTCTCTGTGTGGTTTCTTCAGTCACTGTTAACCTTTTATGTTCCTACCAGACAGTAAGGTCCTGGAGGCCTGGGTCTTACACCTGAAACCCTCATAAGACACAGCCACATCTAGGCAAATTCTCTCTCCCTTTCTTTTTTTTCTTTTTTTTTTACAGCTGCCCTCCCGTGGCATATGGAGGTTCCTAGGCTAGGGGTCAAATCGGAGCTGCAGCCGCTGGTCTACACCACAGCCACAGCACCATGAGATCTGAGCCACATCTGCGACCTACACCACAGCTGGCAGCGATGCCACATCTCTAACCCACTAAGCCAGGCCAGGGATCGAACGTGTGTCCTCGTGGATGCTGGTCAGATTTGTTTCTGCTGATGGGAAGTCCCAGGCAGATTCTCTGTGAACTTTTCCTGACCTCTGGGCCCCACCTTGGAGCCCCACCCTCCAAGCTTAACAGGCCTCTCTCAGTTCCCCAGATACGCCCTGCTGGCTTTGTACTCAGGCAGTGCCTTGGGTCTGGAATGCTGCGCCTCTTCCAGGCCACCTGAATGTACCACTCACGTCCCAAGATCCATCTCCAGAGCTTCCTCCTCTGCGAGGTGTTCTACGACCACAAGCCCCCATCCCATCCCAGGCTGCCTTTGTGCTTCCACTGGCCCCGGATGAACTTCTCCCTGTCTGTGTAAAACATCTGAGCATCGGAGTTCCCGCTGTGGCGCAACAGCATTGGTGGCATCTCTGGAGCTCAGGAACACAAGTTCCAACCCTGGCCTGGTGGGTTAAGGATCTGGTGTTGCCGCAGCTGTGGCTGGGGTTGCAACTGCAGCTCAGGTCTGATCTCTAGCCCAGGAACTCCATAGGCCGTGTGGATGCCAAAAAGGAAAAACAAACAAACATACCAAAAAAACCTTCTGAGCATCAGTTGACTGATCTGTCCGCCACCAGATTCTGGACTCCTTGAGGACAGGTGCCATGTCTTATTCATCTCTGGGCTCCTGGTCCATCGTCAGGCCTGGACAGGGGGCAGATGCTGGGGTGGTTCTCCTGGTGGGTGGAAGGGCCTCAAAACCGCCAGCTCTTTGCACATCAGTCCTCTGCAGACTATATAATTTTTTGGGGGGGGGGGTTGTTTGTTTGCTTGCTTTTGTCTTTTTAGGGCATATGGAAGTTCCCGGCATAGAGGGGCCAATGGAAGCTGCAGCTGCTGGCCTACACTGCAGCCACAGCAACACCGGATCCTTTAACTCACTGAGCAAGGCCAGGGATCAAACCCACATTCCCGTGGATACTAGTCAGATTCTTAACACACTGAGCCACTACGGAAACTCCTATAAGGTCTTTGAGGACAAGGACTGATCTGAGTTCACACCACTGTCCCCCACGGTGTCTAACAGGGTGTGTGTGGCCCTCGGCCTGCTATTTGTTGACGTGACGATATGATTGCCTGGTAGAGTAGAAAATGGCTTTGGTCAGTGATGCCTAGTCTTTGGATCCCAGCTTCCTATTGGTATAACCCTGGGCAATCTTCTTGGCCTCTCCAAGCCTGTTTCTCCCTCTTCATAAAGAAGATGATAATAGCCTGGAGTATGCTGTAAGGATGAAATAACATTGTGTGTGTAAAGCGTTTGGGACATCATCATAATCATCTGGCATATTAGAACTTCTACGTCAGAACAGGGTGGGGTCTGCTTTAGCTACAATACTCCATGTGGGCTCACTTTTTCAGCTGCCGCCTATGATGAGCAGACAGGAGCTCCTCAGTCAAGATAAAGTCTCGTTCTGCCAGCACAAGAACAGTGTCTTGCAGAAATTAGGTACCCCGGAGTTCCTGTTGTGGCTCAGTGGAAATGAATCTAACTAGCACCCACGAGGATGCAGGTTCGATCCCTGGCCTCACTCAGTGGGTTTAGGATCCCACATTGGTTGCAGATGTAGCTTGGATCCCGCATTGCTGTGGATGTGGTGTAGGCTGGCGGCTACGGCTCTGATTCAACTCCTAGCCTGGGAACCTCCATTTGCTGTGGGTATGGCCCTAAAAAGAAGGGACAAAAAAACAAGAGAGAAAGGAAATTAGGTACCCAATAAAGAAGTTGAGCTGAATTCAGCGCCTTAGAGAGTCAGGTACTCAAAAACTATTAAACCAAAGCCAAGTTCACCCCCCTGTACTCCAGTCTGCTCCAATCCTATCTTAAAGAAGTCCTTCCCGGAGTTTTCTGCTGTGGCACAATGGGTTCGAAGTTGTCTCTGCGCACCAGGGCGCAGGTTCTATAGCCGGCTTGACACAGTGGGTTAAAGGATCCTGTGTGGCTGCAGTTGCGGCTCAATCTGATCCCTGGCCCAGACTGCATATGCTGTGGGGCAACCAAAGAGAAAAAAGAGGGAGTTCCCGTCGTGGCACAGCGGAAACAAATCCGACTAGGAACCACGAGATTTCAGGTTCGATCCCTGGCCTCGCTCAGTGGGTTAAGAATCCGGAGTTGTGGTGTAGGTCGCAGACGCAGCTCTGATCTGGCATCGCTGTGGCGGCTGCAGCTCTGATTAGCCCCCTAGCCCAGGAACTTCCATATGCCTTGGATGTGGCCCTTAAAAAAAAAGGGGGGGAGAAGAAGAGGAAGTCCAGAGGTGGGGGGAGGGGGCTTCTGGCCAGGAGGATGGAACAGCTCAGCAAGGTCGTGGGAGACCCAGACTGTATCACAGGGTGAGCGGTCCCTCCTGTCACAGGGTGTCTGCCAGAACAGCCTGTGCTGCACGGCTCCTCGCTCAGGAGCAAAGAATGCTCCCAAGTTTTCCTGGTGGAGAAAACAATTTCTCAAAAAAAAAAAAAAAAAAAGAGAGAGAGAGGGAGTTCCAGTTGTGGCTCAGTGGCTTAAGAACCTGACTAGTATCCATGAGCACATGCGTTCCATTCCTGGCCTCACTCAGTGGGTTAGGTATCCAGTACTGCCACAAGCTGTGGTGTAGGTGTGGATGCAGGTCCGATCTGGCGTTGCTGTGGTTGTGGTATAGGCCAGCAGCTGCAGCTCCAATTTCACCCCTAGCCCAAGAACTTCCATATGCCCCAAAGTGCGGCCCTAGAAAGCAAAACAAACAGAATTTCTCAGCATGCCCCACACTTTTCCTTGCATCTCATTGGCCTAAGTTGAGTCACATGCCCTTTTCTGAACCAATCACTTTGTGCATGGGGGGGAGTGTTAGAATCATGGGAGACCAATCGAAACTACCTCTGCACTGGAGCAGGGTGTGGCCAGTTTCTCCTAAGTCCAAAGGCTCTTGGGGAAGGAATAGACCTCTGGAAGGAACTGAGGTTCTGCTAGGGTGGGTCATGCAGGGTAAGATCCAGTAGTTTCCAGTCTAGGAGCCCTCCATACAGGGTGAGGCATCCTGGGCTTGAGTAGAGTTCTACTCAGCTTTCACATCCTTTCCTAGAATAATAGGGGGAAGGTGTGTGTGTGTGTGTGTGTGTGTGTGTGTTTAGGGGGAAGGGCCGGGGTGATTTGCAGTCCTCAGGGCGTCTATGCTCCCTCTTTTGGTCTCTACAGCACTGCACATTGCCCCACCCCCAACCAGAAGAGGGCCAGGCAGAGGTCAAGATTCAGGTATGTGCCTTTATTGTTAGCACTTTCTCTGAGCAGAGGGCACCTCTTCTGGTTTAATCTTCTACTTCGAGTTTTTGTTTTTGCTCTTTTCTTTCTCATCCAATGCTTTCTGCAAGTTCATGTTCATTGCATTTTTCTGGTGCCACCGTCCTGAAGAGAGCAAGGAAGGAGTGGACACAGATCACACACTGATGGCCATATGCCTTCCAGAACCCCACCCTGTGTTCTGCTGCTTTCCCTCTGGACCTAGTGCCCAACACACCTGCCCTGGCAGTGCCCACCTCCCATGCCCCCAGCTCCCACCTACCCAGATCATCCGTCTTCCTGCCATGCCAGTGTTCTATGTCCCTCACTGATTTCTCAATCACCTCCGGGGTGTAGGACGCCTTCATGAGGCTCTTCGTCTCTTGCGGGGCCCCTGTGGAACCCCATGAAGAAATTCCCAGCAGCCCCAAGTCAACAGAGGGGCAGGTACTCCAGGGGTCCTATCTGGGTGTCAGTTTCCTCTAGGGATGGTGGATTGTGGGAGGGCGAGGGAGTGGGGAGGGTGAGGCAGAGGGAAGCCAGCCTGGGTTCAAACCCCAGCTCCATCATTTCTGGACAGTATGGCCTCAGGTAGATGTTAACCTCTCAGAGCTTTGGTCTCTTCATCTATTCAAAGGAATAAAGTGTTCTTTCAAGACCGAGAAGATCACATTCGTTGGAGCATCTGGCATGTGGCAGTTGATACCCGTATGCTCAATGTTTATGTCTGTGTGCAGAGTTAAAACAGAAGGAAAACACAAGGAAATAGATTACCGTGATCAACAGTCAGCAGAATCATCAAAGGACCAAATTCCAAAAATAACAGCGACTTGAATGATCAGTTACAGACCATGAAACAAGTGTATTTAATGGAATTTCAGAAACAAAACAATAAATGAAAGATAATGGATGGTAAGAGGCCTGGAATTTGCTTCAAAATAATCTGGAACAGGGAGTTCCCTAGTGGTGCAGTGGGTTAAGGATCTGGTGCGTTTTTTTTCTTTTTTTGTCTTTTGTCTTTTTAGGGCCACACCCCTCGGCATATGGAGGTTCCCAGGCTAAGGGTCTAACAGGAGCTGTAGCCGCCGGCCTTCGCCACAGCCACAGCAACGCAGTATCCGAGCCGCGTCTGCAACCTACACCACAGCACAGGGCAACGCTGGATCCTTAACCCACCGAGAGAGGCCAGGCATCAAAACCTGCATCCTCATGGATACTAGTCAGGTTCATAAACCACTGAGCCACGACGGGAACTCCAAGGATCTGGTGTTGTCACTGCTCTGGCTCAGGTGGCCCCTGTGGCGTGGATTCCCTGGCCAGGGAACTTCTGCATGCTGCGGGTATGACCCCAAAATAAATAAACAAACAAATAAATATATAAATAAACTATTCTCTCGTCTTTAAATTTGAAAATTGACATCTTAACACTTTAAAACATGCAGTGGATGGGTAAAATAGCTGATTAAGTAAAACTGAGAAAAAATGGTAAACTGTAGATTATGCAAAGAAATTAACTAGAACGTAGCACGGAGCAGGAAAGTAAAGACGTGGAAAATATGAAAAATCTGTTAAATGAGAAGATCTAACATTATGTCTAATTGTAGTTCTGAAAGAAGTAATGGAGAAAACAGGAAGAGGCAATTTTTTTTTTTTTAGGGCTGCATTTGTGGTATATGGATGTTCCCAGGTGAGGGGACGAATCTGAGCTATAGCTGCCAGCTATAGCTACAGCACAGCCATAGCAACGCCAGATCTGAGCTGTGTCTGTGACCTACACCATGGCTCAAGGCAACACCGGATCCTTAACCCACTGAGCGAGGCCGGGGATTGAACTTTAGTCTTCAATGATATTAGTCCAGTTCATTACCACTGAGCCACAACAGAAACCCCTGAGAGGCAATATTTTGAAAAGATAATGGCTAGAGTTTTTCGAGAATTGATGAGATATATGAATCCTGAGACTGAAGAATCACAATTCATCAATCAGTGTAAATAAAAAGAATTCCTTACCCAGGAACATCAGAAGATTAAAGGAAAAATCATATGATCATCTAAGTAATGGCTGTATAAATAGTATAGGGTCGGGGGGTGTAAATTAGGAGTGTGGGACTAACATATAACACTATCGTATATAAAATAGATAACCAGCAAGAGCCTACTGCATGGTAGGGGGAATAATACTCAATATTTTATCATAACCCAAAAGGGAAAAGAATATAAAAAAGAATATATATATTCTAATAACACAAAAATACAAATACAAATCAAAGCAATAATCTATATTAATATTGGACAAAATAAGACAGGCGAAAGCACTATGAGAGATAAAAACAACAGCAATTCAGTCAGATGATGTAATAATTCTAAACTAGCTGCACTAGAATAATCTCAAAATAGGTAAAACAAAACTGGCAGAGCTACAAGGAGAAATGGACAGATCTGCTATCACAGGGAAAGACTTAAAGGTACATCTTTGAGTAATTAATAGATCAAGCAAAGAATGTTAACATGGAATTGGGAGATTCGTATAGAAATAATTAGCAAGCCTGTTCTGTTAGACAAATACAGAATCCTGAACTCAAGAGATAATTTTCAAACGCATATTGATTATCTATCAGGAGTTCCCTTTGTGGCTCAGCAGAAATGAATCTGCCTAGCATCCGTGAGGACATGGGTTTGATCCCTGGCCTCACTCAGTGGGTTAAAGATCTGGTGATGCTGTGAGCTGTGGTGTAGGTCACAGACGTGGCTCAGATCCCGCGTTGCCGTGGCTGTGGTGTAAGCCAGTGGCTACAGCTCTGATTTGACCCCCAGCCTGGGAACCTCCATATGCCGTGGGGGTGGCCCCCCCCAAAATATCTATCAAGTTTAAAAAAAAGGAAAAGAAAAAGATTATCTGTCAATCAAATTTGACCACCTGCTGATTATAAAGCTCCATCATTTCAGAGGACTGAAATCATTACAGGTTGTGTTCTCCAACAGTGATGCTATAGAGCTAGAAATTCACCTTTCCTTTTTTTTTGGTCGTGCCTATGTCATAAAATTCCCGGACCAGGAATCAAACCCGTACCTCAGCAGTGACCCAAGCTGCAGCAGTGACAAGGCCAGATCCTTTACCACTAAGCCACCAACCAGGGAACTCTTTTTTAAGGCTCTTTTTATTGTTTGGTATGTACAACTTTAAATGCTTACATAACAATATTAAGTCAGAAGCTTGGACTGAAGCCCTAAGGACAGCGGAGATCAGATATCAAAGTGAGCTGGGAAGCTGACCCCCCTTAGCGGGGAGCTGGAAACATAGCCTGAGAGTCTGGGGACAGCAAGGCATGGAACAAAAGGCATTGGCATGAGATGACAGGGCAGAGAGAACACTAGGGCCAGGTAGGTACACTTCCTCAAGTGCAAGGATGGACAGCTGTTCACATGAACCAGGTGTGGGCTAGTGGAGAGAGGACCAGTCTGGAGCCACCTTTTTTTTTTTTTTTGACTTTATTTTTTTAATTTATTTCTTTTAGGGCTGTACCTGTGACATATGGAGGTTCCCAGGCTAGGAGTCGAAGCTGAGCTACAGCTGCTGGCCTGCATCACAGCCACAGCAATGCCAGATCCAAGCTGCGTCTGTGACACACACCATAGTTCATGACAACACTGGATCCTTAACCCACTGAGCGAGGCCAGGGATCGAACCCGCGTCCTCATGGATACTAGTCGGGTTTGTTAACCCACTGAGCCACAATGGGAACTCCAGATTTTCTTTAGAGTGTTAGAAATCTTGGAGGAGTTCCTGTCATGGCTTAGCGGAAACGAATCTGACTAGGAACCATGAGGTTGCGGGTTCGATCCCTGGCCTCGCTCAATGGGTTAAGGATCCGGTGTTGCCGTGAGCTGTGGTGTAGGTCACAGAGGCGGTTCAGATCCCGCATTGCTGTGTCTGTGGTGTAGGCCGGCAGCTCTAGCTCCGATTAGATCCCTAGCCTGGGAACCCCCATATGCCACAGGTGTGGCCCTAAAACAACAAAAGACCAAAAAAAAAAAAAGGGTAATCTCTGAGCAGGTGACTTCTGAGTCCAGACCAGGAGGGGGCCTCAGACTGGCATGCTAGGCGAGAGCAGAAGGGCACAGGCACCAGGTTGAGGACTCAGGCCCTCAAAAAAAAAAAGGGCAAAGGGAAAAAAGTCAGGTGATGCAGCCGAGGGAAATAAATGCAGGAATAGCTTCCAAGTTCCCAGTAAAGCCCTCCATTGGCCTGTGGGTGGTCCTCCATTTACTTCTATCATCTTCCATCATGTTCTGTCATAAGGGTGTGGATGTAGTGTTGTTCTTCCTGCAGCCTATGGAAGTTCCCAGGCCAGGGATTGAGTCCAAGCCATAGCCGTGACCTTCGCCAGAGCTGCTGCAAAGCCGGATCCTCTAACCCACTGCACAGGGGATCAAACTCACCCATCTGCAGTAACAGGAGCTGCTGCAGTCTGATTCTTAACCCACTGCATCACAGCAGGAACTCCAAAACTAAGTATTTTAGAAGACTATAGTTATATAAAAGATTATCTTTATGACTTAGCATGGCGTAGGATTTCTTCAACCCACTCCCTATCTCAGGAAAGAGCAATTCTGTCCTTTCAGTTGTTCAGGTCAACAACCTTGACATCAGCCTTAATTCCTCTGTCACACACCTGTTCGCTCTTCCTTGCACAAAGAGCCAGAATCCTTCTGCATTAAGCCATCTCCCCCATTACCTCCCTGAGCCCCCGGGTCGCACAAATGGTGCCCACCAAAGTCATGCAAGCCCCCATCATTCGTCCCACCTGGATTTTTGCAGTCACCTCCTCACCAGTCTCCAGGTTTCTGCCCCAGCTCCCTCACGTCTGTTCTCAACCCAGCAACTGGAGTGATCCCTTAGGCTAAGTCAAACCATGCCCGTCCTTGGTTCCCCATCTCACTAGGAGAAAAGACCTTCCAGTGGCCACCTCCACCTAGCCCGTGTCCTCTGATTTCCTCTCCCTGCTCCTGTCCAGACACAAGAACCTCCTCGGCCTGGAGCAGCAGGTGCAAAGACCAGCCGGGGCTGATGGAAACAGAGGCGAAGGCAGAGGTGCTGCGTACTGACAGCTGGCTGCAGAAAGCCACGCCCTAATTCGTAGCTCTTGCCAATTTCTGCAGTGTAAATACCCTTGACCTTTGAACAGCAGTGGGTTTGAACTGCACAGGTCCACCTATGTGTGTTTTTTGTTTTTTTCTTTCAACAAATATAGTACCTGTGTTTTCCTTTAACAGATCTTTAACAATTAACTAGGTGTGGGGAAAAGTCTGTGTTTGGTTCGAGGTCACAGTCCATGGAATCAATAGAACTAGGACGGAGTCCTGATTCTCTCCAGACTGTCTAAGGTTCCCGCCCCGGGTTAGTCATCTATCAATTCCTTTGTTTTTAAGGCAGAGAGAGCAGTTTCTTGGGTTTTTGACTGCACTGGGGGGAGGTGATCGGCACCCCAACTTCCCCTTGCCCCCATTTTTCAAGGGTCAGCTGTAACACTGTGGTCAATTGTAAGATAGCTTTGTGATGCCAACCAGTTTGGTAAAATGCAACAATCGACTCTCAGAAGCTGGTGCAAACTGGTGTGAGTCGGCTCTGTTGTACCTTTGGCACAGTTGTGTTTCTCAGGCTGGATTGCCTTTTTTTTTTCTTGCCTTTTTTTGTTTGTTTCTGTTTCTGTTTTTTTCTTTTTTTTTCTTTGCCTTTTCTAGAGCCACACTCGTGGCATATGGAGGTTCCCAGGCCAGGGGTCTAATCGGAGCTGTAGCCACTGGCCTACGCCACAGCCACAGCAACGCGGGATCCGAGCCGTGTCTGCAACCTACACCACAGCTCACGGCAACGCCGGATCCTTAACCCACTGAACAAGGGCAAGGATCGAACCTGCAACCTCATGGTTCTTAGTTGAATTCGTTAACCACTGAGCCACAACGGGAAATCCTTTTCCTTGTTTTTTAGGGCCACACCCTCAGCATATGGAAGTTCCCAGGCGAGGGGTTGAATCGGAGCTGTAGCTGCTGGACTATGCCACAGCCACAGCCATTTGGGATCTACATCTCACGGCAACGCAAGATCCTTAACCCACTGAGCAAGGCCATGAGGATAGAACCTGTATCCTCATGGATACTAGTAACCCGCTGAGCCTCAATGGAAACTCCGGGCTGGATGCTTTTTAGATCATTCTTTCCCATTTACATAGACATCACCATATAAGGGCATATGTAAGAATATGGGTACTAGGGGAGTTCCCTGGTGGTCTAGTGTTTGGGACTCGGCACTTTTATCGCTGTGGCCCAGGTTCAATCCCTGGTCTGAGAACTGAGATGTCACATCAGGCCGAAGCCACCAAAAAAAAAAAAAAAATTACTGGGTGATAAATGTTTAAGAGACAAATGGAAGGCCAATTCCTGAAGCCCAGAACAGGACAATCTGAGCCATATGCTCTCCTTTCTCCCCAAAGCAACACCCCTTCTCTCCAAGCCTACAGAAAATCCCAGAACGGCTTTCCCAGGCTGGCTGGTTTCTCGGGTGATGAGGATCTGAGCCAGGCGGGAGGTTTGCCAGGCCCTGGGGGCGCGTGGAGGTGGTGAAGGAGGACAGAAGAGAGGCTGGAAAGACTTGGCCTTTTGCAATGAGCCCTAACTAGAACCCGCGGCCAGAGAGAAGCTGCCGCTTGCTGATGGAGGACCCCCATCAGAGCAATCGGTTCGACGCTTGGGGACAGGGTCACAGCTCAGGCGGTGAGCCAGTGCCGGGAAAGACTCTGGGGCTTTGGAGGCTAAAGGAAAACCTGGCTTTGAGTTTCAGATCCACCTGTTACTACAGAGAGGTTCTGGGCAAACTGTTTCTCATCTGCCTGTGACATGGAGCTAAGAGCACTCCCTAAGTAAAATAACCATGGGAGTTCCCGTCGTGCCTCAGTGGTTAACGAACCCAACTAGGATCCATGAGCATGTGGGTTCAATCCCTGACCTTGCTCAGTAGGTTAAGGATGCGGCATTGCTGTGAGCTGTGGTGTTGGTTCAGATGTGGCTCGGATCCTGCATTGTTGTGGCTGTGGTGTAGGCCGGCGGCTACAGCTCTGATTGGACCCCTAGCCTGGGAACCTCCATATTCTGCAGGTGCAGCCCTAGAAAGATAGAAAGACAAAAAGACAAAAAAGAAAAATGAAAAAAAAGAAAAAGAACCGTGGGGGGAGTTCCCGCTGCGGTTCAGTGGGTTAAGAACCAGACCATTATCCATGAGGATTCACCTTCAACCCCTGGCCTCACTAAGTGGGTCTGGGATCCAGCATTGCCACAAGCTGAGGCGTCACCCCTGGGTGTCACCCCTGGGAAAGAAAAGTGCTGGCCTGTCGGCTACTAAGCCCTCACTGTATGCTCAGGTCAAGGGCGTCCCTGTGGCTGGCTCTTCAGAGTCCTGTCATGTTTTTAGCTCCATTGTACCGAGAAGACTGGCTGAGGCTCAGAGAGGTTAAGGATCCTGCCTAAGGCCACAACCACTGGCTGAGCAGAGCTTTGAACCCAGGAAGCCTGATACTGTCACGGTGACCAGTGGTGGATGGACCAGGGGTGCCTGGGCTGCCCCTTGGCCGATTAGGACACCAGAGGAAAAGGCGCAGGGAGGGGCTGACTGCCAGTCGCGATGGACCATCCAAATGGGGAGGACGGAAGTGCCAAGGGACTGGACATCCCCAGCACAGGGCCTGGCACAGAGGAGGCCCTTGGTGGCCATGAACTTGGTGTCGCTGGGGAATGCATCCTGGGTTCTTAAGATTCCATTTGGGGTCCAGTAAGAGGTGGAGACCCCAAATGCTCCCCTTGCCCAATGTGTTGGGGGGCCCTTGCCCTGCAGCCTGACCTTGAAAGAAGTTTGAGCGCATGTTGTAGCCCAGATCATAGTAGTCTGAAAAGATGGAGCTGATTTCTGCAGTAGTCTGGACCCGGCTAGGCCATGAACTTGCCATCTTCTGGCCCTCCAGGGCTTCACCAAGGGCCCGCTGAGCCTGAGGAGGGAGGGAGAGAGGGAGGAGAGACAAGGAGGAGAGAGGCAGGGTCAAGCCAGCTCCCATCTAACTTCTACTGACTTGCCCTCATCCCCTCCACCCTACCTTTAGCCTGCGGCCTTCAACCAGCTCCCAGGTCTGAGAACTGGCAAAGCTGAAGGTGTGCCACCCTCCCACCCCACCCCCCACCTCCCACCTCCCACCTGGGCCTCGGGCCTGGAGGAGAAGGATCATGAAAACTCCTCCCAACACTGGATGTGCGCTATGGAGCAGCATCAGGACACGTCTTTGTAAAGAGCCAAACCCAGGCCTTTTTTTTTTTTTTTTGCTTTTTATGGGGTTGTACTGGCAACATATGGAAGTTCCCAGGCTAGGGGTCAACTCAGAGCTGCAGCTGCTGGCCTACACCACAACCACAGCAACGCCAGATCCAAGACACGTCTGTAATCTATGTCACAGATCACGGCAATGCTGGATCCCAGATCCATTTAGCGAGGCCAGGGGTTGAACTGCATCCTCATGGATACTAGTCAGGTTCGTTTCCGCTGAGCCACAGTGGGAACTTCATCAAACCCAGGTCTTCTGATTCCTAATCCATGCTTTGCCTTTTAGGAGACTTAAATCTAAAGCATCTAATTCAAACACAGGACTTAGAACTGCACAGTCATTACGGGCCAGGGCTCCAGAATCTTCTAGCCAGTTGGACCCTGTTTTATTTATTTATTTATTTACTTTGTTTGCTTTTTAGGGCCGCACCCGCGGCATATGGAGGTTCCCAGGCTAGAGGTCTAATTGGAGCTACAGCTGCCAGCCTTCGCCACAGCCACAGCAACGCCAGATCCTAGCTGCGTCTGTGACCTACACCACAGCTCAGGGCAACGGCGGATCCTTAACCCACCGAGCAAGGCCAGGGATCGAACCCGCAACCTCATGGTTCCTAGTCAGATTCGTTAACCACTGTGCCACGATGGGAACTCCTGGACCCTGTTTAAGTGTGGTTAACTTACATAAGCCCTCTAAGCCCTGAGCTCCTAATCCATAAAAAGGGTAATTACAGTTCTTCTGTGGTTGGTCAAATTGTGAAGACCTCAAGCAAGGCACAGGGCCTGGTACATAGCAGGTGCTCAGTAAACCCTATCTTCTGATATTATTACAGGGGTCCCGTGCTCAAGAGCAGCTTCCTTAGGAATTCCCGTTGTGGCTCAGTGGGTTGAGAACCCGACTGGTATCCATGAGAATGTGAGTTTGATCCCTGGCCCTGCTCAGTGGCTTAAGGATCCGGCATTGCTGTGGTGTAGGTTGAGCATGCAGCTTGGATCCTGCGTTGCTGTGGCTGTGGCGTAGGCCGGCAGCCGCAGCTCTGATTTGACCCCTAGCCTGGGAACTTCCATATGCCGCAGGTGCAGCCCTAAAAAGATTACAATAAAAAAAAAGAGCAGCTTGCTTAGGGGTCCTCACTGTAGGTCGCCATGCATGGCCCCCTGCCACCCTGAGCCCCCCGCGCCCCGTTCCGACACCTGCTCCTCGGAGACCAGCTGGTCCACCACGTCGCTCCCAAACTTGTGGCGGATGTTGCTGGGAATGCTGCTGCTCCTCCGGGCCTGGGCCCCCGATCTGGGCTCCTCCTCCAGCCCCCGGCACAGCTGAGCCCCCTCTTGGGAGGAAGCCCTGCTCTCCCTCGAGGAGGGTCTGCAGCTCCCTTGCTTCAGGGGCCCCGGCTGTGAGTCGCTCCAGGGGGAGGCCCCGCTGACGGTGGACGGGGGCGGAGGCCGGATCGCCTCCAGGGAGGCCTGCCCCAGGGAGCCGCCTCGGGGACTGTCTCCCCGGTACTTGAACTTGGAGGTGTCCAAGGGGCTATGGGCGGTTCTCCAGGGGTCTGTGTCTTGCTGGCCTTCTTTGTTGTTCCCATGGCCCCTGACCAAAGTGGTGGTACCTGAAAAGGGAAGAGAGGGAGGGAAGGAGAGGAGGTGAACAGCTGCAGAGTGAAAAACAGGAAGGAGGGAGTTCCCATTGTGGCTCAGAGCTAACGAATCCGACTATTATCCATGAGGATGCGGGTTCGATCCCTGGCCTCGCTCAGTGGGTTAAGGATCCGGCATTGCCATGAGCTGTGGTGCAGGTCACAGACGTGGCTCGGACCTGCGTTGCTGTGGCTGTGGTGTAGACTGGCAGCTGTAGCTCCGATTCAACCCCTAACCTGGGAACTTCCATAGGCCGCCAGTGTGGCCCTAAAAAGAAGAAAAAAGAAAGAAAAATCAGCAGGGAGGAGGAAAAGGCAGAGAGCCCAGAGACCCAGAGCAGAAAATGGGCTAGGGACAGAGGGAAGTCACAGGAGCCAGAAGCAAGGATGAGAAATCACGAAAGAGACAAAGGGAGAGGGCAGTTCAACACGCCAAGCCTCCCACTGGACAGGTCCGGCCTTGAGGCTAAGCTGTGTGACCTTCAGCAAGGGACGTGAGCTCTCTGAGCTGCAGTGAACCTGGCTCCACTTGGCTAGTTCCCTTTCCCAGCTCAAACTCCTCAGCCATCCAGCAAAGAAAACCGGCCGCTGTGGAAACTGGCAGAGAGCATCCTCTGGCTTGGCCAATTCACACAGCTGGAAAGTACTAGATAGAGCCAGTCTTGGCTCAGCATTTAGAGCTGCTCCCCATCCCCACTGCCCCGCTCTGTTCTCCAGCTAACGCAGCAGGTGTCTCTGCGGCTTCCTGGCTCTGGCACCTCCTCCTCTCCTCTCCCCCAACCCTCACCCTTGCCTTTGACTCCCAGTTCCCCAGGGACGGGGGTGGGGGTGGGGGTCTCCCCCACCCAGCCTGCTGGTCTCTTCTTCCTTCTCTCCACCATCCTTGGCTCCAGCCAGACTGCCGCTTCTCCCCAGCACACCCTGCAATGTCCCGCCTCCCAGCATATCCCCGGGCTCTTTCTGCTACCTGGAAAGCCGGCCCTTCCCTTTCCCGCAGTCAGATCCTACTGATTCGGAGTTCCCATTGTGGCTCAGCAGGTTAAGGACCGGACGCTGTTTTTGTGAGGATAAGGGTTCGATCCCTGGCCTCGGTGGGGTTAAGGATCCAGAGTTGCCACAAGCTGTGGTGGTGTGGGTTGAAGATGTGGCTCAGATCCAGCATTTCTGTGGCTGTGGTGTAGGCCGGGGAACTTCCGTATACCTCAGGTGCAGCCACAAAAAATTAAAAAAAAAAAAAAAATAAGGGAGTTCCCATTGTGGTTCATTGGTAATGGATCCGACTAGTATCCATGAGGATGCAGGTTCAATCCCTGGCCTCACTCTGTGGTTAAGGATCCGGTGTTGCCTGTGAGCTGCAGGGTGGTTTACAGATGTGGCTCGTATCTGGTGTTGCTGTGGCTGGGGTGTAGGCCGGCAGCTGTAGCCCCGATTTGACCCCTAGCCTGGGAACTTCCATATGCCATGAGTGCAGCCCTAAAAAGAAAAAAAAAAAAAGAATAATATTGCAGTGATTAGGAGGATCCTGGATCCTCGTCTTCATGGGATAAACTTAACAATACTTTGAGCTCTTCTGCAGAACTTGGCTCCCACCCAGTTGAGGATGGCAATTTCAGGCTGAGGGCAAGATTCCCGGAGCATCATTCCGTTACATCACCACCAACCAATCAGAAGAAAGTCACACCCTGCAGCCCTCACCCAAATTTTGCCTATAGCAACTTTCCCCCCTAGGGACGCAATTTCAATCCCTGACCTAGGTCAGTGGATTAAGGATCCAGGCTTGCTTCAGCTGCAGAATAGGTCACAACTATGGCTCGGCTCTGATCTCTAGCCCAGGAACTCCATATGCTGTGGGGCAGCCAAAAACAAACAAACAGAGAAAAACAAACCAAAAAAAGCTTCTCCCCCCCAAACCAATGGGGAGTCTGGAGGGTTTTGAGCACAAGCCAGCCAGCCTCCCTTCTTGGTCCTGCAATAAACCCTTCCACTTTGTTTGGCCTCCCTGTGTGTAGGACACCCTAGAACTCGTGTTCAGTAACAAGAGCGGACATGAGAGAGAGGTCACAGTCCCCAGGCCTGGCAGCTGGGAGGCGCTCAGCGCTATTCCTTTCCCTCTCGCCCCAAGGAAGTCGGGGTCACACAGTGGGTGTGGGGCCAAAGCAGGACAAGGGAGAGTGGGAAAGGGTTGGTCCCTGCGCTGCAAAGGGGGGGTCCCTCCAGAAGCCCCAGATGCGCACTAGGCATGACCCTGGTCAGCCCGTCCTACCTGCTCGGTGGCCCAGCTCCATCGGCTCTGGCCCTGGGACAGGAAATTCCAAGCCTAGTCCTGTAACAGAGAAACACGATCGTCTCAGATGACACAGACTGTAACAATGCACTGAAGGCCGAACAGGGAGGCCTGTGGCCATTTGCCCAGCCCCCAGCCAGAGGTCCCTCCGTGCTGCTTTCAGTGCTCCCTGGCACCAAGGAGCGCCCTGCTCCATCCACCGTCCACCCTGGCACTGGGTCTGCCTCCTGGACCCTTGCAGGCTGTGCCTTGTCTGGAAAACCCGGGTCACCTCCATCATCACTGCCTCACGGCCTTTCTCAAACAGTCTGGGGGCCAGGGCTCCCTTTCCTCCTTTGCCATCCTTTTTTTTTTCTTTTTAGGGCCACACCCGCGGCATATGGAAGTTCCCAGGCTAGGGGTTGAATGGGAGCTGCAGCAGCTGCTGGCCTACACCACAGCCACAGCAACACTGGATCTGAGCCACGTCTGCAATCTACACCACAGCCCACAGCCCACAGCAACACTGGATTCTGAACCCACTGAGCGAGGCTAGGGATCAAACCCGTGTCCTCATGGATACTAACCAGATTCATTTCCTCTGCAACACAATGAGAGCTCCTGCAGTTGGATTCTTATCACTGGGCCACAATGGTAACTCCTGAAAATGATTTTTAGACTAGCCAATCCAATCTCTTCATTTTACAAATAAAGAGACTGAGGTCCAGAAAGGGGGACTGATTTGTCTGAGGTCATCCAGCAAATTGATCTAACTGATAAACTCAGAGCCAGTTAAGAACCACAGCCACAGCCGCAGCCACATCCACACCAGATCTGAGCCGTGTCTGCAACCTACCCCACAGCTTGTGGCAATGCTGGCTCCTTAACCCACTGAGTGAGGCCAGGGATAAAACCCTCTTCCTCATGGATACTGGCTGGGTTTTTAACCTGTTGAACCGCAACCGGGATTGCTTCTCACAGATCCTCTTAATAGAACAATAAGGCCTCTCAGAAGCTTAAGGATGCTGTCCCTTAGCAAGAGTCCCAGTGGAAAAGAATGGGACTTCTGTCTAGTGGAGTGAACCCCTGTAAGTTTCACTTTTTTTTTTTTTTTTTGCTTTTTAGGACCGCACTCGAGGCATATGTAGGCTAGGGGTCAAATCGGAGCTACAGCTGCCAGCCACAGCCATAGCAACGTAGGATCCTAGCCACATCTGTGACCTACACCACAGCCCAAGGCAGCATGAGATCCTTAACCCACTCAGCAAGGCCAAGGATCAAACCTGTAACTTCATGGTAACTAGTTGGATTAATTTCCACTGTACCGCAATGGCAACTCCAGTTTCACAGCTTTTAAGAAAACTGTATTACTAAAAATACTGTCAGCTGGAGCAAAAGGGGCAGACACAGTACTAAATGAAAAGAGATCAATGGACTCCCAAATTCCACTGGCAGGAAACAGTCTGAGAAAACTACTCAGCTGAAAACACATGCTCCTGCAAAGAGAGAAAGAAGGAAGGAAGGAAAGAAAGAAGAAAGAAAGAAGTAAAAAGGAAGGAAGGAAGGAAGGAAGGAAGGAAGGAAGGAAGGAAAGGAAGGAAGGAAAGGAAGGAAGGAAGGAAAGGAAAGAAAGAAAGAGAAAGGTAGGTAAAGGAAGGAAGGGAGGGAGGGAGGAAGAAAGGGGAAAAAGTAAACGTATCTTAGTAAGTGAAAGCAAGAGTCCATATGGCAGAGTGAAGAGCCATCGAGATGTATCTTGAAAGCAAATCAAAGAAAGTCCAACATTTGCTTGGCTGGATTTCAGAATTGCTATGGAACAGTGGCTCCTTCATGTCTGAATTTTCCTCATTTTGGGGCAGGACTATCTACAGCTCTCATCCTATATCCTCCATACCATCATATGTTGAGTGTGTTCAGGACAGATAGCATAGTTTTTCAGATTTACTGATGGAGAAGAATGATATCCAAGGAGCCTCATCCACACCTGGACCCAATTTATAGGACCAGATTCCAAATGTTAAGCTGATGCTATGACAGGATGAGACTTTTGGAGATCTTGGGAGGCGGTGACTGTATTTTGCATGTGGAAGGGATGCTTATCATTCGGGGCTGGAGGGTGGACTGAGCCCACCTACCAGTGGGCAGGCATCAGTCCCTCCCATCGGGAAGCCTACAGCAAGCCCCCTCCATACCAACTTTAGCCACAGGGGAGGCAAACGCCAGAACTAAGAGAGGCTACAACTCTATTGTCGGCAAAAAGAGGGTGGACTGAGGTGGGCAGTAACATGACTTCCAGTGACCCCCTATCCCTTGGTATTTGCCCACTTGGATATTCCATCCCTTTGAGTATGAGCTGGATCTACTGACTTGCTTCTAACAATAGAATGTGGTGAAAACGATGGGATGCCACTTTCAAGATGAGGTTATAAAGGACTGTGACCACTTTCTTGTTCACAGTCTCACTTGCTCTTCTTTTTGGAAGCAGCTTCCTTGTTTTGAGCTAGAGAGGCCCACATGGCTAGGACCTGAGGGCTTCTGGCCACCAGTAATCTGAGGAACCAAATCCTACCATGTGTGTGACCATGGAAAGGGGTCTTTCTCTAGTTGAGCTTTGAGATGAGACCAAAGCCCCATCCAACATCTTGATCACAGTCTGTGAGAGACTCAGAGACAGAAAACCCACTGAAGCTACACCTATGTTCCTGACCCACAGAAACTATGAGATAATAAATGCTGTTGTCTTAAGTCACTAAGTTTGGGGTGATTTGTTACACAGCAGGAGATAACTGTTACAGCTCATGTGTTAAGTATTCTCACATCTAGTAGATTAGTCTCTTTTCACAAGGGCTCAGTGAGAGGTTCACAGAAAGTACTGACTTATCCTCTCCCACAGTTGGAGAATCCGAGGCTCAGAAAAGAAAAACGACTTCACCCAAGGGGCTGCTGAAACCAAGCTCCACTTCTTCCATCTTCTTCAGCTTCACTTCTGCCCCTGTTCCGCATCCCAACCACCTACCTGATGTGCCCACAGCAGCTCCCTGTCTGCCCCAGTGGCACCCTCAGATCAGAGCACCCTGGACTGGCTTGAACAGAAGTGTAGACTCACTGCCAGTTTCTGACCTGGAGAGAAATGTCCCAAGAGATGTGGGTCAAGGAGGGAGGGAAAGTAGGTCTCCTTGTGGCCTAGGCACTAGACTCACAAGCAACTCTGAGTGGAGGAAGGAAGATGAAGTCCTATGTCCTGGCAGACCCCTGGCCCACTTCAAGGTCCCTGCCTCACTGCTTCACTCTCTTTCATAACGTCAGAAAACACGTGAACCACCCTGGTGTGTGCTGAAGCCCAGGAGTGCAGATCTGAGCTGCACAACTGCTGGAGACCAACGGATAATTGCTGGGGAGCAGTCTTCCCCTTGTTCATTGGAGTTGCCATGGCGATGACTGTATAAGGGGCTCTGTTACCTCAGAGGGATGATAGGCCCACGCTGGGGGTCAGAAGTCAGAAAGAGCCAGTACTGGGAAGGCAGCAGGGGACTTCCGGTGTTGCTTACTCTCTCACTCACGCAAAATGCCCCTGGAGACGCCATCATGGGCCAGGTTTTGTGCCAGGCATAGAGGCTCAGGTGCCATCAAGTGTGAAGGATGTTCTCAGGATTACCAAGAGTAAATACAGTGATTAGTTTTGTCTAGGGGAAAGGAGGCAGGGCTCACAGAAGGGCCATTTGAGCTGGATCTTGAAGGATGCATAGGAGTTTAACAATTTAAAAGGAATGAGAATATTAAAGGCACAGGTGTGCTTATGAGCATAAATTAGCTCAAGCAGGTGGAGAGGGAAGGGAAAGGCACCTGGAGCTGTATAAGCTGGATGTGAAGGGACTAGGGATCACAGTAAAATTAGAGATGGGGTGGGACAGCAAGGGGCTACTCTCCTCCCCTGAAACCACAAGGGCTAGAGAAGATTAACAAAGTTAAGTGACTTCTGCAGTATGTTCTGCCCTGGCTCTGTCATGTCTGGCTGTTGTTCAGCTGAGGGGGGTAGGAGGGTGGGAGGGAAGGATTAGGGATTTAGGAATGTCTCTTGCAAACCCAGGCTTTCAGGGTCTCCTGAGGACGCCGAAAGTATAAACTTGTGGTCTTCGGAGTCTGGGCCTGTCACTTATTCGAAGAGCAACTTTGGCCATGTTCTTCAGCTGAACTTTCCTCATATATGAAAACAGATGTAACCCACCTTCAAGGGTAAGGATGAGGATGGAAAGAAGTCATTTCTGGGAAATGCCCAGCACATTGCCTGGCACAGAAGGAGGTGTCACCTGTCACTTTAAGCTAACCCCATAAGCAGTCCAGCAGCAACTGCAAAATATACCAGACACAGACCTCTTTACCCAGCCCAACATTCCTGGCAGCCCCAGCTCTTGCCTGGTTAACACCCTTGACTCCTCCCAGGTCTCCTTTTTTGCTCTTGTTTTCTGTATTAATTAGCTATGACTACAGAACAGTATCATCACAAACTCAGCATCTTAACCAATATTATTACACGCTCTCTGTGAATCAGGGAATGGCCATGGCTTCTCTGCTTTGGGGTCTCAGAAGCCTGAAGTCGAGCTGCTGGCTGGGGCTGTGAACTCATCTGAGGCTCGACTGGGGAAGGATCTGCTTCCAAGCCCATAGGGTTGCTAGCAGGACACAGCTCCTCATGGTGTCATGCCACGAGGGCCTCAGCTAGAGGCCACCCTCAGTTTCTTGCTATGTGGGCCTCCAGCAGGGCTCTCACCTCCTCAAAGCCAGCAAAGGAAAATGCCTATCACAAGATGGGCATGATAGGGAGTTCCCATAATGGCTCAGGGGTAACGAACCCAACTAGTCTCCATGAGGATGTGGGTTCGATCCCTGGCCTCACTCAGTGGATTAAAGATCTGGCGTTGCTGTGGCTGTGGCATAGGCCAGCAGGTGCATCTCCGATTCGACCCCTAGCTTGGGAACTTCCATATGCTGTGGGCGTGGCCCTCAAAGAGAAAAAAAAAGTATGTCACAATTTCTCCCCACACTCAAGGGGAGAGGTCACACAGGCGGCAGATATCAGGAGATGGAGATTGTGGGGACCACCCTATAGAATATACACCAAGTCCCCTGACAGGCCTTCCTCACCTCGGCAGCCAAGTGATCTTGTTAGAACCTGCTTGAACCGTGTCACTCCTCTAATCAAAACCTTCCTGTAGCTTTCCATCTTAGGGTGAAACTCAGAGTAAAGCTTAAAGTGCTTTCATTCATTTGCAAGGCCCCCTGAGATGCCCCCACCCCGCCCCCCACTTCTCAGACCTCAGCTCCTCCCACTCTCCTGACTGCTCCTTTGGCGCCAGCCTAACTGGGCTCTCTGTTTCTTGACCAAGCACAGTCCTGCCTCAGGGCCTTTGCACCGGTTATTCCCTCTGCTGCAACTTTCTTTCCCCCAATACCTTTTTTTTTTTTTTTTTTTAGCTGTGTCTGTGGCCTGTAGAAGTTCCCAAGCGAGGAATCAAACTCGCACCAGCGCAGCAGCAACTGAATAGCTGCAGACAGTGACGACCCCAGATCTTTAACCCACTGTACCCGCAAGGGAACTCCTCCCCAGGCATCTATGTGACTTGCTTTTTCAGCCTCCTCTGGGACTCTGCTCACTTTCCCAGACCACCCTTTAAAAAAAAAAAAATCCTAACCCACTGCATACCCCCTTTCCCCTTATGCTATCTTTTCTCCTACCGCACTTGTCACTCTCTGACATTCCCTCTATATATTCATCTGTCCTTTCCCCCAGGTAGGATGTAAACCACGTGTGAGAAGGCAGCTGTGTTCACTGCCACGTCCCCCACACCTGGACCAGTGCCCCACTCATAGCAGGTGTTCAATAAATGTGTTGAAACCCCTAATCCAGACACCTCGGTCCCAGTCTCCCAGGTAACTTCCTTCTCCTGTAGCTTCCTGATTCCCGCTGTCAGATCCCTAAGACCTTCTCCCAGGGGCTGAAGCTGCTTCTCTAGCCAACTCTCACCCCCACCCCCACCCCCGCCCTGGGTGGCACAGGTGGTGACACCCTTCTGCCACGTGACAATGAAGGGCTTTGCAAGGTCCCCCTTCTTGGCTTTGAACATGGCTCGGAGCTCCTCCGGGTTCTTCTCAAAGCCATCCATGAAGGGCATGTTGACTGAGCCTCGGACGTGGCCCGGCAAGGCCAGGGTTAGGAGCGGCATTGGGGGCAGGGGTGAGTGGGGCTGGAGGCCACAGAATAAGGCTGGAGGCTGTAAGAATAAGGAGCTCGGAGTTCCCGCTGTGGCTCAGCAGGTTACGAATCAGTCAGGAGCCTGAGCCAGGAAGGCTACCCAAAGGTGGAGGCCACTTTCCTTTGGCCTCCTTCTGAGCATCACCTCTTCCAAAAGGCCCTGGGGGCTCTGGGACACCCCTTGGAACACTCATTTCAAGTGGAAGACCAGCTGCCTCCTCTCGCACCCCCTCCTCCCAGCGCGCTGAGCTTTCAGCAGGAATGGGCAGGGCTTGGGGAGGGCGCACCCCACTAGCTTGGGTCTCACTCTCTCTCTGGCTTCCCAGTAACACTTCCAGGTAAGGTCCCAGCGTGACCCATCTGACATGGGACAACAGGCAGCTTCCTTTGTCAAAACTAGCTAAAGTAGTGTCCGCAGTGTGGCTTTTCCTGCTGGGGGTCGCTGCAGAGGTTTGTTCCCTCCCTTGGTGGGGTCTACGGAGATGGACCTATGGAGCAAGGATGGGACCACCAGGAAGAAAGAGGCACACACGGCTACTCAGAAAAGGCCAAGTTTACTCCAGTGTTGTTGTGCTAAGGAACCCTCTGCACATTAATTCTAAAAACTCATCGATCTGCTTTGCTCACGGGGCATGGACCAGCTGCGGGTGCCGGGAGCTGTGAGCGACGGGGAGGAGAGACCACCGCTCAGGCCTTACCGCCCTTCCCCTGGGACACGCGGGTCTCCGGGGGAGCCCGGTGGAACCACTCGAACCAGGAGCCGTCGTAGATGGCCACATCGGGCTTGCCGCAGAGGTAGGCGGCCAGGGCGATGTGGCAGGCGGTGACACCCTTCCGGCACGTGGCGATGAGGGGCTTTGCGAGGTCCACCTTCTTGGCTTCGAACATGGCTCGGAGCTCCTCGGGGCTCTTCTCGAAGCCGTCCTCCGTCAGGAAGTTCATGAAGGGCATGTTGACTGAGCCTTGGATGTGGCCCGAGTCCAGTCCTGGGTGGGGTCAAGGACAGGGTTAGAAGCAGCATGGGGGCGGGGGGGTAAGTGGGGCCTGGAGGCCACAGTCAGCTGTGGCTATAAGAATAAGGAGCTCTGAGTTCCCGCTGTGGATTAAGAACCCAACTAATATCCATGAGAATGTAGGTTCGATCCTTGGCCTCACTCAATGGCATAGGTTGCAGATGCAGCTCAGATCTGGCATTGCTGTGGCTGTGGCACAGGCCGGCAGCTGCGGCTCCAATCTGACCCCTAGCCTGGGAATTTCCATATGCTGCAGGTGCAGCCCTAAAAAGAAAAAAAAAAGAGAGAATTTCACAAATAAAAACATCTTTTGGAATTCCCTGGTGGCCTGGCAGTTGAGGAACCAGTGTTGTCACTGCAGTAGCTTGGGTCACTGCTGTGGTGTGGGTTCGATCCCTAGCCTGGGAACTTACGCATGTCATGGGAGTGGTCAAAAAAAAAAAAATCTTTGTCTTTTTATAAGCTCCATCTATTCCAGCCCTGTCTACATCCAATGCTCATGAACCCCATCCTCCAAAATCTGCCTTGAAGTAGGAATGTCCAAACTCCTACCTGCTTGAGAGGACAGGAAAGCAGGTATCAGCTAACCTTTACCTTAGGCCAATGGCTTCACTTCTCTGAACCTCAGTTTCCTTATCTGTAAAACGGGCTCGGTGATATACACCCATCTGATAGGTTTGTGGAGAAACGCAAAGTCTATGTGCTGGGACAACTGCTAAGAACACAGTGGTGACGGGGAGAGACTGTGCTCAGGATCTGGGGAGATGACAGCCTGGCAAGGAGACTGACGTTAAACACATAACCACATTATTCGATAAATATAATGCCTTTCCATTTCACAGATGAGCGCACTGAGGCTTGGCAACATGAAAAGGGGAGATCCTGTTGTGGCTCAGTGGGTTAACAACCCACTAGCAACCATAAGGATGTGGGTCTGATCCCTAGCCTCGCTCAGTGGGTTAAGGATCCGGTGTTGCCGTGAGCCGTGGTGTAGACCGGCAGCTGCAGCTCTGATTTTACCTCTAGCCTGGGAACTTCTATATGCCGCAGGCACGGCCCTAATAATAGAAAGAAAGAAATGAAAAGCAAAGAAAGAAGGAAGGAGGGGGGAAGGAAAGGAGAAAGAAAGAAAGAAGGAAAGAAGGAAAGAAGGGAAGAAGGAAAGAAAGAAAGAAAGAAAGAAAGAAAGAAAGAAAGAAAGAAAGAAAGAAAGAAAGAAAGGCACACAGTAGGGTAAAGGTGGACCCAAGATTAGAGCTTGTGACTTGGTATCTGATGTAAGTTCAAATCCCAGCTTCGCCACTTGTGAGCAGGGCGACCTCAAGCAAGTCACATCCCCTCTCAGAGACATGTGCAAGGGCTGTTGTAAGGAGCAAAGCACTGAATGCCGAGGCCAGCCCACCAGATGCTGCTGCTTCTCCACCACTTCACCTGGGGCCAGGTGAGAACGGGGACAGTGTGGTCCCTACAGGCCCTTCCTAGCAATCCTGAGGGGCTTGGATGGAAGCAGAATGGGGGTCTAGGTTAGCTCCAGGGTCCATTCTAGAACCTTCTCTGCACCCAGTAAGGCCCCCCTCTGCCAAACCTGGCTTCGGAATAGCCAGCATGTGGGGAAATCGGGACTGGGCCATGGCCAGAGCTGGTGCCACCCGCAAGGTCAAGGCCTTGGTTTAGCCCCCAGCATACTCCCAGGTCACTCTTCTTCCTCGAATGCCCCACGCTCTGGCAGACCAAGCACTGAAACATGGGCCTGAGAAAGACTGGGGTGTCTCTTTGGGCTCCCCTTCGTCCAAAATTCCCCACTATCCTATTGCACCCAGACGGGTGCAGAGCAGGACCAGGGCGGGCAGCAGGAGGCAACCTGACCAGAGTGTCCAGGGCACATACTGGGGCAGCGTGCAGCCACGCAGGCCCTGCACACCTGAGCCTTAGTTCCCCGACCTGTGAAATGGGGGGATAACCCCACCTAGCTCACAGGCTCCAGATAAAAGACCTTAATGACCTTGGGCGCAGAGCAGGTGCACATCCAGCAACGTCCCATTCTCCTCATCTGGAGGCCAAAGAAGATTCAAAATCCAATGGCAGGAGTCAAATTCCCTCGACTGAATAGATGTCCTGACTTATACAATTACAGTGATTTCTTCCTGTTGTGATTTCAACTTTTTTGTCTGGAAACATTTCTTTTTTTTTTTTTTTTTTTTGCTTTTGTGGGCTACACCCATGGCATATGGAGGTTCAGGCTAGGGGTCGAATCGGACCTCCAGCTACCTGCCTACGCCACAGTCACAGCCACATCGGATCCAAGCCACGTCTGCAAACTACACCACAGCTCATGACAGCACCGGATCCTTAATCCACTGAGAGAGGCCAGGGATCGAACCTGCAACCTCACGGTTCCTGATCAGATTTTGTTTTCGCTGCACCACGATGGGAATTCCTGGAAACTTTTTTTTTTTTAAGCCATGCCTACGGCTGGCGGAAGTTCCCAGGCCAGAGACCCAACCTGCACCATGGCGATGACAACACCAAACCCTAAATCCACTTCAACCCCAGGGAAATCTACCATCTGATGAGAAGAGTGATGCCCCTACCAAGGACGGACACTTGGTCTGTTGGCTTCAAAGATTTTCTTTTTAACTTTTTAACTCGACTTGAAAATGTTTCAGGGAGTTCCCATCATGGCTCAGTGGTAACAAACCTGACTAGTATCCATTAGGACACAGGCTCAATCTCTGGCCCTCTCAGCCAGTTAAGGATCCAGCATTGCCGTGAGCTGTGGTGTAGGTTGCAGATGCGAGTCGGATCTGGCATTGCTATGGCTGTGGCATAGGCCGTCAGCTGTAGCTCCGATTGGACCCCTAGCCTGGGAACTTCCGTATGCCGCAGGTGTGGCCCTAAAAAGCAAAAAATGAAAATTTTCAAAACGTTTCAGTACCCAGGCAGGGGACGGCATTTAAAAGGCCAAGCCTTTATTGAGTCCTGAATGCTGTTTTGTTTCTTTCCACCCATCCCTAAAGAAACAGCTTAATGGTTTTCTTCTAATTATATAAAAGGCACCTCTTCTGAGTAAAGAAGTCAGTGGCGGGTGAGGGTGGGGGTCCCCTGTAGACTCTAGTCCCCCACACTGGGCCAGGCTCTTGGGAGGTGGGGGCCCTCCCTTTCTGCCAGCGAGGGCTCAGGGCCTGTCTGAGGAATTTAAATGAGCAGGAACTGACCGCCTGCGTGGGAGGAGGGCCAGCATGAACTTGGCCACAGAACCTCGGAGAACAGCCAACTAGGGGAAAGGCACTTTGCGACCTGGCGCACGGAGTCCTGCTGATGCTCCAAGTCCAGCTTCAGGCAGCAGGGTCCTGGCTTTCCCTGTCCCTGGCAGGCATGCCACCATGCTCAAAACCTGACACCAGGCACCCAGACAATGGGTTATCTCAAAAAAAAAAAAAAAAATATATATATATATATATATATACACATATATACATATATATATATATATATTTTTTTTTTTTTTTTGTCAAGAATTTTATCAGAATTCCCGTTGTGGCTCAGCAGTAATAATCCAACTAGCATCCATGAGGATTTGGGTTTGATCGCTGGCCTCGCTCGAGTGGGTTAAGGACCTGACGTTGCTGTGAGCTGTGGGGTGCATTACAGACATGACTCAGATCTGGCATTCCTGTGGCTGTGGCGTAGGCCGGCAGCCACAGCTCAGATTCAACCCCTGGCCTGAACTTCCATATGCTGTGGGTGCGGCCCTAAAAGACAAAAAACAAAACAAAATGAAAAGAATTTTATCTTCCCCAATCCTCACAAACTGGGCAGATTAGCCTCCTGGCACTAATGAGGGACCCAGGCTCAGAAAGGTGGGGTAACTTGCCCATGTCACACAGCACAGGTGTGATATGAAGTCAGGGATATTGGGCCCCAAAGCTTCTGTGCTTTGACTACCCTGAGCCTTCCTATAAAGTGGCTGAGGGAGGGGAATGGATGAAATGACCTCTCAGGTTCCGCAACCCCTCAGAGGCCTGGGAGTTGGCATTTCAAGAAGAGGCGAGTCAATTTGGCAAGTTAACATCCCTTAGGCCACTGGTAGGTGTGGGTTTTCAAGGCCAGGAAAACCTGTGCAGCCCTTTTTTTTTTTTTTTTTTTTCGCTTTTTCGGGCCACACCGGCAGCATATGGAGGTTCCCAGGCTAGGGGTCCAATCGGAGCTACAGCTGCCGGCCTACACCACAGCCACAGCAACTCCAGATCTGAGCCGTGTCTGCAACCTACACCACAGCTCACGGCAACGCTAGATCCTTCACCCACTGAGCAAGGCCAGGGATCGAACCCGCAACCTCATGGTTCCTGGTCGGATTCGTTTCTGCTGCGCCACAATGGGAACTCCTGTGCAGTCCTTTCGTGCTTTCATTGTAAAGACACAATGAAAGGAACCCAGGGGGCAGCCGCCAGCCCTGGCTGTGGGAGGCATGGGGACCCCCCCCACCAGTGTCTACCCCAGGCCCCAGCCCTGGGAGGAGACACAGGGGCCACAAGATCCCATGATGTCACATCTGGTAGATGTGACATTTCCCCATCTACTGTTTGCTTACAAAGCAGCGGCCTTGGAAATAACCTCACTTTGATGTCTGCGGCTGGGGTCAGGTCTTGGCCTCTGTGTCCAGCTAGAGAAGCCTGCGTTCCTGCTCCCATTTGCAAAGTGGGACCACCGGGAACCCCCACCTGCCAGCTGTGCAGGGCTGTGGCAGGTGTCCAGGACAGCATGCGTATGAAAAGCCTCGCAAATAATAGGACAAATTAGGGGGCCAGTGTCCTCCCTCTTCATCCTCACTGCCCCACGGGGCGGGTGAGAATAGGGTTTATAAAGACTCAGAGCTGGATCCATCCCACCTGTTCTCCAACCCCCCCCCCTCCCCCGGCCCGCCAAGGCTCCTACAAGGTAAGCGTGTTCCTTTCATTAAGGAGAGAGTTCCCACTGTGGCTCAGCTTAAGTGAACCCAACTAGTGTCCGTGAGGATGCGGGTTCAATCCCTGCGGGCCTCGCTCAGTGGGTTAAGGATCCGGGCCTTGCTGCAAGTTGCGGCACAGGTCGCAGATAAGGCTCGGATCTTGAGTTGCTCTGGCTGTGGCATAGGCTGGCAGCTGCAGCTCCAATCTGACCCCTAGCCTGGGAACTTCCATAAGCCGCAAATGTGCCCCCCCCCCAAAAAAAAGAGAGTTCAGAGGTGAAAGGACCTGCTCCAGGCCACACAAAAGCGCCACACCGGGATGGAACTGAGGTCTGTCTGACTTTCACCTTGCATCCCTTACAAACAGGACCCAAGGCAGGTGGGGGCACAAAATGAGGCCAGAGGCCAAGTTGCTTGCCTGAGGTGGGCAGGATGTGGCTGCTGGGTTTCTAAGGCCCTGCTCCCAGCCCCTCCTGGGGGTCACTCCTTCCAGGGACATCCAGGGCCTGCCACCCACCCTCCCTTGGGTGTTCCATCTGGACAGCTGAACCCTTGGGGGTGCCTCCCCAATCCCACCCCGAGCCGGGGACCATGTACTTGGCAAAGACTCATGTGCCCTGATGTCCCCCAGTGTCTTAGGGGAGGCCAGCCGAGCTGCTAAGGCAGTGAAGGAAGAAGTGCCATGTCCTCCATACCTTTTTAGGTGGCTCCGGCCTTTGGACACACTCCTCCAAATACCTTTCCAGCCACCACTGCATTTATTATTATTGTTATTATTATTATTATTATTTGACTTTTAGGGCCACACACGTGGCATATGGAGGTTCCCAGGCTAGGGGGTGAATCGGAGCTACAGCTGCCGGCCTGCGCCACAGCCACAGCCACGCTGGATCCCCGACCCACCGAGCAAGGCCAGGGATCCAACCCACATCCTCATGGATACCAGTTCAATTCGTTTCCACGGCACAACAGGAACTCCCGCCGTTGCATTTAATAAATAAGCAGCCAGTTGGGTAGAGCTGGCGCTACTCTTTTCAGTTTATAAGAAAGGAACCTGGAGAAGATAGGCTATTAACTGACTGAGGTACCAGCACCAAGGAGGACCGGGCTCAGACTGGGAGCCATGGTCCCAGGTCTCCAGGCAGGACCTGGAGGGGGGGCCGGACTTTAGAATCCAGGGCTTCCAAGAGATTACCTCTGGCGTAGGCTCTTCCCCTCTCTGAGCCTCAGTTTGCTCATCTCTAAAATGGGAGTAAGGGGACTGGCTCTGGCCTCTCTAAACTCTCCCTTCGCTTCTTTTGTTTGCTTCAGGGCAAGCTGGGGAGCATCTAGGAAAACAATTCCACCTCCCCTCTCCCCAACGGGAGCTTAAATCCCCAGCAGAGCAGGCTCCTGGAACCAAGGCCAGGAGGGGGTTGCGGGAGGTCCGTGCCAGGAGTCTCTGGAAGATGCCAAACACACTTGAATCTTCAACTCCAGATCTTCAGAGAACAAGCCGGGCAGGAAAAGCGGGGCAGTGGCGGGGGCGGGGGGAGATGGAGAAAGCCACGGTGGGGAGGGCAGAGCCCTGTGCTTTCCTGCTTCTGCCACTAACTAGCCAAGTGTCCTTGACCCACCCCCTTCCTCTGTGCACCACGGCGTCCCCTCTGTCTGACGAGGTGACTTTTCAGGCCCTCCACCTCTAAGTGCTGGAAAACAGCTTCTCCAGCTCAGCGTTGCAGAAAGGAAGAGATTTTTTTCAACAAGTGAGTCAAAATGTTGCCTGGAGTTGGATTCCAGAGGCGCCCTGGCTGAGGACGGAGCTCCGCCCCTCCCGCCATCCAGAGGGACCGGCCAGCCTGGGCCAAGAGAGGTCCTGAGAACAGTGAGGTCCCAGCCCCCCCCCCGAGGTGTCCGCGCAGGGGCCGGAAGGTGCCCAGAAGGGGCGACGGCAAGACCTCTGTGGTCCTCTCTTGGTTAGGAGGTTCTAGAACTCAGCAAGTCCTCTCCTGGGGACAGTCCCTACCTCCAGCTCCCCCCCCACACACGCTTTGTTCACAGAAGAGGACTCTTGAGCCGTCTCCCAGGTCTCCCATCTCCCCGGAGAAAGCAGGGAGGCTCCTTGGGGGTGGGGCAGAATGGCAGTGCATCCTGGTTTAGAGCGTAAGTTTGAAACCAGGCTTGCCTGGGTTCAAATCCCAACTCTGTCACTTGACTGAGCAAGTAACTTAAGGAACGTCAGAGGGTCTGGGAGAGCTGGAGGGAGGCAGGGGCGCTAGGGAACATTGTTCTTGTCTCTAAGAAAGAACTAGAAGGCATCCTGAGGCGCTCTGCGTCCTCGGGAAGCTTCTGTACAGAGATGCATGTGTGACCCATGGACACACTTTTAGGGCATGTGGAGGAGCTAGTGCCTGGCTGTGATGTGGGTGGATAGGTCACCAGTCACCTCTGCTGATGCCACTCCATACAGATGCTGGGTCACACCTTAGCATGTGGCTATGGAAACACATGCGTATATTCTCACACATCAAAACTAAAAAGCTTTTGGAGTTCCCTTCGTGGCTCAGTGGTTAACGAATCCGACTAGAAACCATGAGGTTGCGGGTTCGATCCCTGCCCTTGCTCAGTGGGTTAAGGATCCGGCGTTGCCGTGAGCTGTGGTGTAGGTCGCAGACGCGGCTCGGATCCCACGTTGCTGTGGCTGTGGTGTCGGCCGGCGGCTACAGCTCCTGTTAGACCCCTAGCCTGGGAACCTCCATATGCTGTGGGTGCAGCTCTAGATAAAAAAGGCAAAAAGACAAAAAAAAAAAAAAACTAAAAAGCTTTTAGGTTTGACTCTACCCTTTCATTTTGTGTTTTGTTTTGATGTTTGTTTGTTTTTCTTTTTCCGCCCACACTTGTGGCATATGGAAGTTCCTGGGCTAGGGGTTGAATCAGAGCTGCAGCTGCCAAATCTACACTCCAGCCACAGTAACACGGGATCTGGGCTGCATCTGTGAACTATGCCGCAGTTTGTGGCAATGCCAGATACTCAACCCACTGAGCGAGGCCAGGGTCCAAACCCACATCTTCACGGACACGATATTGGGTTCTTAACCCACTGAGCCACAATAGGAACTCCTCCACCCTTTCATTTTTATAGATGCGAAGGCTGAGGTCCACATGGCGAGACTGAGGGCAAAACCTGGAGAGGGTTCCAGACATCCTACTCCCCATCTCTCCTCCAGGCATTGCTCCCCAGGGACCATTCTCCCACCGGGACACCTACCTACTGCATCTGGCTCCGGATCCGTGCCCAGGTACCGCCCTTGAGCCCGGGAATCCACCAGCTGGAACCTCTTTGATTCGAGGTTCTCCAGCACCTGCTCGTAGGTCTTGAGCAGGGACCGGTCCAGTGTGGCTTTAAAGATGGCTGGCTCTGGGTGTGAGGGCTCAGATGTCACTGGGTGGCCCTCCTTCAGCCAGTTTCGGAAGCCACCATTGAGCACTGACACCGTGCGGTGGCCAAACACCCGAAACATCCACCAGACCCGAGGCGCATAGAAGCTGCCCAGCTTATCACCGTCATACACCACCACGTGCGTGTCGTTGCTGATGCCCAGGCGGCCCACGTAGTCAGCGAAGCCCGCCTCGCTGGGCAGCATCATCTCGTAGGGCGACTCTCTGTTCCGGCACTCCTCTATGTCAAAGAAGGAGGCGCCGGGCACATGGCGCTCTAGGTATTCCTTGCGAGCCTTGCGGGTGCCCGGCGAGTACCAGGATGCGTCCAGCACCCGCAGGCTTGGCCCCAGCTTGCCAGTCCGGACAGACTCCGCCAGCCACTTGGTGGAGACCAGAGCCCGGTAGAGCACCTGCTGAACCATGGTTTCAGCTCTGCGTGTTACCTGGCGCGGGTGGGAACCAGGAAAGAGACCGCATGAGGATTGTGGGTGCAGCGGGGTAGGGCCTGGGCGGATGAGCTTTGTCCCTTGCACTCCCCCGGGGTGTGGTGTTTACAGCAAGCCGGCAGGACTGCTGGCGTGCAGTGGGGTCAGGTTCGTGGGTTCCCTAAGGAAAGTCGGCTTCCGCTGCTCACTGCGCCCCCCTCCCGCGCAGAAAGGGGTGGGGCGAGAGCTTCTAAGGGCTCCAGATCCGGGGGCCGGCCGGGAGGGGGTCTGGCCCTGGAAGCTACAATCCTCGCCCTCAGGATCCTGTTTGAAAGGGAAAGATGTCCAGGTTGAGGGGAGAAGGCATCTTGGGCTTAAAGCCCCCTTCCTGGGACTGCAGGAGAGTGGCTGCATGGGGAACGGTCGGCTGGAGCCCTGCACAAGCCCTCGCCCGCGCCTCGCGTCTAGCAAACCTTCCTGCCGCCTCTCAGCAACATGGGCTCGCCCGCCTCCCGCACGCCCGAGTCCAGCCCGGCCCGGTGCCCTCTGCCCCAGTTGGGTCCAGGACTCCTGGGGCAGCCCGCCCTGCTCTCCCCACCGGGACCCTCCCCTGGGTCGCAGGTGGTCCGGCCGGAGGCCCGATCTCGGGCGGCCCGGGCGCGCCTGCCGCCGCCCCACCCCGCCGCACTCACTGGCCCTCGCCGCCTCCCTGACGCTCGCCCCTGCCCGCTGGAGAAGTTGGCAGGTTCAAACCCGGGGCCCTCAACTCCCTGGCCGGCCCACACCATTGCGCCTCCGCGCCGGGGGGATCGCGCGCCGCTCGCCCGGCTCCGCGCTCCCGGCGCTGCGCCGCGTCCGCCCCCGGCCACCCTTCCGCCTCGCAGCGCCTCTCGGTTTCCCCGGGATCCGCCGCCGGCGCGAGGGGTGCGGGGGTGGCGCGGGGTAGGGCTCGGCGGCGCTGGCCTCCCCCGCTCCCCGCCTGGCCAGTGGAAGGCGCCGGCAGCCCCGGCTCCGAGTGGCCGCGGCAGTGGGCTGTGCCGTTGTCTCCTCCCTTTGGCCCGCCGCAGGTTGGTGACGGGAGGAGAGGACAGCTGCGGGCGCGGGGAGGGGGCGCTCTGCGCGGGGCAATGGCCGAGCCCGGAAGCCAGGATCCCGAGATTCGGGTAACTGCGCGGGTTGCGTGGGGCTTGCCTTTCTTTAGACGGAGCTTGATCGTCGGGGTGCGCGGCCTGGGGCTCCCCCGCCGGGGCCTGAGCGGAGCCGGGGGCTGCAGCCTAGCAGGGAAGGCGCGGCCCTGGCTTCACCCTATGGATGGCTGTCCGCAGCAGCTGGGGGAGGCACGCGGGCTGGGGTCGGGGTGAGTGGCAGGGGGAGGGGGACCCGTGGAGGACGGTGTCACCTGGTGCCACCAGAGAGGGTAGGAGGGAGGGAGGAGGGCTAATAAAGCCAGAGAGGCCAGGGAGAGGAGGCCAGCTGACCCAGAGGCCCCAGGAGGACAAACTGGCAAGGAACTTGCTGGAGCAAAACGAAACTAACATTTGTCAAGGCCTGGTTGGCGAGGAACTGCACTGGGTACTCCTACCGGTGTCACTTCCCATAAGAACCCTGCGGAGTAGGCCAGAAACTTAAACACCCTGAGAGAGAGGGCCAGCGAGTTGCCCTGAGGCATCAACTGAGGTGTGGAGACCAGGCTGTTGTTAATCTTGGATCTGAAGCCCACCTGGCTGGGGCTGCTTCTGAAGCCTCATGCTTTAAAACAAAACAAGACAAAACAAAAGGAAACACCTGCCTTTGTATTTGAGGTTTATGTAATTTAATTTTTTTAACATTGGTGTGTTTAACAACTGATGGGACACCACTGCCCCTGACTTTTTTTTTTTTTTGCTTCTTAGGGCCACACTCGTGGCATATGAACGTTCCCAGGCTAGGGGTCAAATCCGTGCTGCAGCTACAGGCCTACGCCACAGCAACGCGGGATCCGAGCCTCATCTGGGACCTAGACCACAGTTCATGGCCATGCCAGATCCTTAACGCACTGATCAAGGCCAGGGATGGAACCCACATCCTCATGGATACTTGTCAGGTTCGTTAACACTGAGCCACAAAGGGAACTCCTGCCCCTGACTTTTGCATATGTTGTTACATATGCTGGGAATACTTTTCTCATCCCCCTTTTATTTTGTTTATTTTTTTTTTCTTTTTTGGCCTCCCGGCGGCATACGGAGTTCCCCTGGCCAGGGATCAGATCCAAACCACGGTTGCGACCTAAGCTGCAGCTGTGGCAACAGCGGATGCCTAACCCCCTGTGCTGGCCCAGGGATGGAACCTGCCTCCCCATGCTCCCGAGACACCGCCGATTCTGTTGTGCAGGAACTCCTCGCATCCCCCTTTTAAACGTTCTCTTTATTCTGAAGCAATTATATTCTCGCCTAAAGTGGCAAAAACTGGTACTTCAAGCGGCATTTACCCAGGTCATCCTCTGAGCTTTGTGCTTTGCAGCTGGGGGAGAGAGTGTGCTGGGGAGGCCCTCGTGAAGGGCCAGGCTGACCGGAGCCCTGCTCTTCCCAGGCCCACCCCAGGCAGCAGGCCAGGGCTCACACTTCCCCTAGTATAGTTTGGGTACACTCCGGAGATGGGTCTGGGGCTGTCCTGTTTGTCCTGGCGTCCTTGACCCCCCAGGCGCAGTCCCACCTACAGCCATCCAGGCCTCCCAAGCGCACGGGGACCTGGTCCCTGCCCTTTGGTGACACACACAACCTGCTCTCCCAGACCCTCCTCTGCCACCCACAGTCCTTTGTGAGAGCTGCCAACCCAGCAGGGCGGATGAAGGCAGAATGACCTCAGACCTCTGCAGTTCCAGTCAAGCCTGAAATCCTAAGATTCTGGACACGCCTGCCCCTCATGCAACTTTTAAGCAGGGGAGTGGGATTTGTACTGACTTTAGAGGGGTTCTGACTCCCAAATCAGGGTTCTTTCCACTCTAAATTGATCCTTGGGAGCAAAAGTCAAGGACCCCCCCAAAAATGGGGGAGGGGCAAAGGCTGCTGTAGTTCACAGTGTGGGCTTTTTTTTTTTCTGCCCAGAGGCGTATGGAATTCCTGGGCCAAGGATCTAAGCAGCAGTGGCAACCGACGCTGCACCTGTGGCAACACTGGATCCTTAACCCACTGTGCCGGGCCAGGGATCGAACTTGCGTCCCAGAGCTCGAGAGACACCGCCGGTCCCGGTGCTCCACAGCAGGAACTACCACAGTGTGTTCTTCACAAAGGGGCCGGTAGTGTCCTCTAATATTATCTAATATGGTGCAACCCACAAACACTGGGATCGCCCCTCAGCCAAAGCGTCTTTGGCAGCCTTGCCCTGAAGGTCAAACTGCGGTTATCTGGGTCCCTGAACATGTCAGATGAGTTGGGGCTCCCTTCCTCCCACCTTCCCCAGCCTTCCCACCCCAGGCTGAGCTAGCGGCCCCGCTGTTCTCCCACTGATCTCCAGACTTTGCCCAATTACATGTTCTCTGGAGCAGGCCCATGGGCTGCCTTCGCTCTCAGAGCCCGGGAAAGCCAAGGGTTTCTCAGTGTCCAGCATAGGGCCCGGCCGCATGGCAACTTGGTTCCTAAAGGCCAGGCTGCAGTGAGACTGTGGGAGGGGGCTCGGCACCAGGCACCACATCGTGGACTCATTAGAACCTGGTCATCATTCACGCGGGGCTGGGGAGGAAGGCTCGTCTCAGAAGTTGCAACTCGGCTGCCAGTCCTGAGACCGCCCCTGACCAGCACTCTGAGCTAGGGCAAGGCGCTTGTGAGAGTTGTCAGACTGACGGCTTTCTTTCTTTTTTGGCCACCCTATGGCATATGGAGTTCCCAGGCCAGGGATCAGATCCAAGCCGCAGTTGCGACCCGTGCCACAGTTGCAGCAATGCCAGATCCCGGGGGCCTGGGATCGAACCTGTGTCCTGGTGCTGCAAAGACGCCACCGATCCCATTGTGCCACAGCAGGAACATCTAACTGATGGTTTTCTCATTCAGAAACAGGCATCCCCATATACTAACTAACAAAGGCCGTGGTCCTTGGTACAAAACGCTCTGTTCTCTACCCAGCCTTGTGCCCTAGTGGGGAACCTGCCTCTAACTGGCAGAAGGGGCGACTTTCTCTCACCTGGATGAAGGCATCTAATGGCCAGGGCTGGTGGGAGCAGTTTGCCCAGGGACTCCACGCATTTGGAGCACCTCCGCCCTGGAAGGCTGTGGGCTAACTTGTCATGATGGACTGGTGAACCGCTGTACTCTGAGCTGCTGGGCTGCAGGGGAGAGGAGGGGAGAGGGGACTAAGATCCTAAGTCACTTTCTCCAGTAAGAAAACTCAAGGGGCAAAATGCTGGATGGCCTGCTATGAAGCCTGGTGCCACCCCTTCTTATGCTGTGGGCCTTGGTCAAGTTTGTGCACTTCTATGAACATCAGTGTCCCCTCTGTGTAGCAGTGAGAATAATACCAATCTTTTTTTTTTTTTTTTTCCCAGGGATGCACCTGCGGCCTATGGAAGTTCCCAGGCTAGGGGTTGAATCAGAGCTGCAGCTGCCAGCCTACACCACAGCCACAGCAACGGAGGATCTGAGCTGCGACTTTGACCTACACCGCAGCTCACGGCAATGCCAGATCCTTACCCACTGAGCGAGGCTATGGATCGGACCTGCGTCCTCATGGATCCTAGTCGGGTTCTTAACTGCTGAGTCACAATGGGAACTCCCAGTAGCAACCTTCTTGAGCCTACTTGTGCAGCGAATTACTGAGAGCCTGCTCTGTGTCCTGCAGTGTTGTAAGGTGTTGAGAGGATTAAACGGCATGTAGGGACGACTCGTAAATTCCAGCTACTGTTCCTCAGAGGCTGCTTGTATAAATGTTTGGTGAACGAATGAATGAATTCCACCGTGGACCTTGGCTGATTGCAAGTGCATCCTAGGGAGGGGCTGGGACTCTGTCCCTACTTGCCTTAAAGTGCCAGTGGGACCTACCCCTGCTGGGGGCGGGGTGGGGTGGGGAGCCCCTTTGCCTACCATTCCCCTGCAAGCACCGCATGAGGGCCCCCACCTGGCCCTCTCCAAGCCGTCACGGTCATTCAGTCACTGTTCTGTGTGTATATCCAAGACTTGGCAGGGCAGGGCAGGGCAGGGGAGGTGACAGGTCTGCATCTGGATTCATCAGGGCTGGTTTTCACCTTCCCCGGACTCTGCCCTGCCTGGGCTCCACCGCCCCCTCCGGCCCTGGCGCCAGCCCCAGCCCCAGGGGCACAGGCGTTTCCCCACTCCCTGGGCCGGGCCAGCCTCCGTAATTACCTCCTGACAACCTCCTTATCGCCCAGGCCTCCAGCCCCAGTGTCACTGCAGCCATGGCCCCGCAGCAGCTCTTCCGCGCGCTGGTGTCGGCGCAATGGGTGGCAGAGGCGCTGCGGGCCCCAAGGGCCGGGCAGCCCTTGCAGCTGCTCGACGCCTCCTGGTACCTTCCCAAGCTGGGCCGCGACGCGCGCCGTGAGTTCGAGGCGCGCCACATCCCGGGCGCCGCCTTCTTTGACATTGACCAGTGCAGCGACCGCACGTCGCCCTACGACCACATGCTGCCCAGCGCAGCGCAGTTTGCTGAGTACGCGGGCCGCCTGGGCGTGAGCGCCGCCACCCACGTGGTGGTCTACGATGCCAGCGACCAGGGCCTCTACGCGGCGCCGCGCGTCTGGTGGATGTTCCGCGCCTTCGGCCACCGCGCCGTGTCCCTACTTGATGGCGGCCTTCGCAACTGGCTGCGCCAGGGCCTTCCGCTGAGCGCGGGCAAGAGCCGCCCGGCGCCCGCCGAGTTCCACGCTGTGCTGGACCCCGCCTACGTCAAGACCTACGAGGACATCAAGGAGAACCTCGAATCCCGGCGATTCCAGGTGGTGGATGCCCGAGCCGCCGGCCGCTTCCGGGGCACCGAGCCTGAGCCCCGAGATGGTAACTGATTCGCGACGGGCCAGGGAGGTCCCTGGGGTGCAGGGTCAGGCTTTTATAGGCCACTGCACGGGACTGAGAATTGGGTTCTGGTCGTCTCTATTGGCATTATTTCAAAACGAGAGCAGGCGTTCCCGATATGGCTCATTGGGTTAAGAATCCGACTAGGAACCATGAGGTTGCGGGTTTGATCCCTGACCTTGCTCCGTGGGTTAAGGATCCGGCGTTGCCATGAGCTGTGGTGTAGGTCGCAGACGCGGCTCGGATCCAGCGTTGCTGTGGCTGTGGTGAAGGCTGGTGGCTACAGCTCCTGTTAGACCCCTAGCCTGGGAACCTCCATATGCCACCTGTAGGGCCCTAGATAAGGCAAAAAGACAAAAAAAAAAAAGAATTCGACTGGTAACCCTGAGAATGTGGGTTCTAGCCCTGGCCCCCATCAGTGGGTTAAGGATGCAACGTTTGCTACAAGCTGCAGTGTAGGTCGAATGTATGGCTGAGATCTGGCCCTGCTGTGGCTGAGATCTGGCAGCTGCAGCTCTGATTGGCCCCTCAGCCTGGGAACCTCCACATGCTTCGGCCCTAAAAAAAAGTGAAGTGGGGGTGAACTCAGGGCACCCTGTATTGTGAGGCCCCAAAAGGAATCACTGTGGGAGCAGGCAGGCCCATCTGGGAAGAAAACCCCAAAGGAATGGGGCCTGATCAGTCTGTTATGCTGGAGCCGGGAAAGAGCAGGAGACTGGGATGGGGAGAGAAGGGGGAGCCCCTCAGAGGGGCCCAAGGCTTGCAGGAGGCAGGAAGGAGGGCCAATAAGTAGAGAAGTCGCTGCCCCAGGGTTGGAGCAGAAACTGAATAGAGGGCGGTCACCCCGGTCTGGGTTAGAGCTGGGAGCCTACAAGCAAGCCCTGTAGAGGGTGCAGGGGGTCCCCCACAAAGCAGGTGGGTCAATGGGCACTTTAGTGTGATTTTTTGTGTGTTTGTTTTTAGAATGGCACCCATGGAGAGTTCCCAGGCTAGGTCTCAAAATCGGAGCCATAGCCACAGCAATGCCAGATCCCAACCATATCTGCCACCTACGCTGCAAGCTCATGACAACGCTGGATCCTTAACCCACTGTGCGAGGCCGGGGATCAGACCTGCATTCTCATGGATACTAGTCGGATTCATTGCCTCTGAGCCGCAGTGGGAATGCCTAACTTTTTAAAGATCCCGAGAAATGGGTGCTGGCATCATACACAGGGGGCAATGGAGCCTTAGAATGGCTACCTTGCCCCAGGTCTCAGGAAGCAGCTCAGCCAGGCGTTGAACTGCAGCACCGTAAACTGCAGTGACCTGCCAGCAATCAATTCCCACCGTTTCTCCCCACGCCTGCATTCAGGAGGGTGCAAGGAGCTTGCCACTTCCTCTGGGAAGCTCTCCTTGAATAGCACCCCCCCCCATGCCCCCAAATTGGGCTTGGTGCTTCTGTTTTGTGTTTCTAAAGCAGCTTGGGTTTACCCGGTCCTAGCTCTGTTTGGGGTGACCCGAGGGCCAGGACCATCCATGCTCTCAGGGCATCCTGAAGGCTCACCCAGTAACAGGACAGAGTCGAGGCCCCAGAGAGTCTTGGTGAATTCAGAAGGTCCCTGCCACATGGACCTCTGCAGAGCTGCGCTGACATTAGGGCAGACTGCAGGACACTGCTGACAGCCAGTTAGTTTTGAAACTGCATTGGTGGCAGCCTAATGGGAATGACACCTTGAACCTGTGAAGTCCTTCAGCTCAACTTCCTGAGTGGGGACGGGCATGGGGGCAGTGGAGCAACACAGGGCAGCCAGCCAGAGCCAGATCTGCCTTCAGAGCCCTGCTCCAGCTTGTGCTGACTGTGCGACACCTAATCTCTGAACCACAGCTTCTGCATGTGTAAAGTTTGGAGCTTAAAGGATGCACTGAGGGTCCAGTGAGAACTCCTATTTGAAGCACTCAGCTCCACGTCTGCACACAGCAGCATGCACTCAAGGAACGGGAAGTGAATTGACGCATGCTTCCCTGGCTGTTGTTTTGGTTTGGTTTGGTTTGGGCTGTGCCCGGGGCATGCAGAAGTTCCCCGGCTAGGGATTGAACCTGTGCCACAGCAGCGGTCCAAGCTGCTGCAAGTGACAACAATGAATCCCCCCCCCCTTTTTTTTCTTTGGCCGCACCTGTGGCATATGGGATCAAATCTAAGCTGCAGCTGCAACCTACACCGCAGGTGCAGCAACGCTGGCTCCTTAACCCACTGCCCCACAGGAGAACTCCTGGCTGTTGTTCTTTACAGAGGTGACTAATGCCTACCTCGGTGGTGCTTCTTCCTCCGGAAAATACCTCATAGGCCTGTCGTCAGGGTGGACGAGCTGATGGGTCTAAAGGCTCCATCTAAATCCCGTGGAGAATATCACTGTCACCACCACCCCCACCCCACAGTCTGAGACTTGGCCAAGTGCGCCTCTCATTTGCCACATCGGTCCTGCAGGAACGGGACGCATGCTTGGTTTGGTGGGGTTCCAGGAGTGGGGACAGCCCTGCTCTGACAGTGGCCAACCCGGGTTGAGAGTTTGCTCTTCCTTGCTCTGACTGGTCTCTACGGAATGTCTCTGAGCCCCGATTCTATGTCTGTTAAGCCGGGATGCCTGATGCAGTCCAGCCTCACCATGCACTCAGGTGCTGTCTATATGCTACACCCTGAGCATAGATACCCCAAAAAGTGGGCAGCTCCCTGACATGTGGAGATGTGAGTGGGAGATGACCCTCTGAGGGACCCTCTGTCTTTGTCCAGGTCCTCTTCATGCTACAATCAAAAACCAATCTTTTGGCATTCCCTGGTGGCCTGGTGGTTAAGGATCTGGCTTAGTCACTGCTGTGGCTCAGGTCACGGGTCGGACCTCTGGCCCAGGAACTAACATATTCTACAGGCACAGGCAAAAACAAAAAAACACCAGTCTTTTGAAAATGGGGGTCTGGTTTCCCCTTGGAACGTTGTCAAAACCCTAAGCTTTAATCCAGGCTTTCTAAGCTGTCCCCACCTACCCTGCCTTGTTTCCCCTTGGGTCTCAGCCTCTCTGGCTTTTCTTTTTTTTTTCCTGCCTTTTTAGGGCCATACCCACGGCAAGGCTCAAGCTGGAATTGGAGCTGTAGCCACCAGCCTCCGCCACAGCCACAGCAGCGCCAGATCTGAGCCGCCTCTGCGACCTATGCTGCAGCTTGCAGCAATGCCGGCTTCTTAACCCACTGAGCAGGACCAGGGATTGAACCCACATCCTCATGGATACTAGTTGGGTTCTTAACCCGCTGAGCCACAACGGGAACTCCTCTCGCTGGCTTTTGCCACAATGACTTTTAACCCCTCTGAGCCCTGGATGCCCTGCCTCCTCGATGTTCTCTGCCTGGGGCGCTCCCCGCCTCCACCGCCTGGATCCTGTGAGCAGGTGGAATCCTGCTCAGGGCTTGCTCTGAAGCTTCCCGTGACCCCGAAGCTCCCGGGCAGTGGGGCTTGCTGGCTGGCAGCACAAGCTCTGGGACCCCTGCCTCTCCTCGCTTGGGCAGGCTAGGCTTTGCACCTCAGTCTTCTCATCTGTACAAAAAGGAGAATAGTAATTTCTTTCCCATAGAGTTTTAGGGAAGATTAAAGGGGTAAGTAAATATAGCTGAGAGGCTCAGAACAGGGCCTGGCACAAGGTAAACCCTCAATAACGTCAGCCACAGAGTTCCCGTTGTGGCTCAGCAGGTTAAGGACCTGATGTTGTCTCTGTGAGGATGCGGGTTCGATCCCTGGCCTCACTTGGTGGGTTAAGGATCCGGCATCGCCGTGGTTGTGGTATAGGCTTCAGCTCCAACTCCAAGTCCCGGCCCAGGAACTCCCATGTGCTGCAAGTACAGCCTTAAAAAGAAAAAAAAAATGTCAGCTGCGATTATTCCCTTTACTATGTATTTCTTTTATTGAGATATGTCCCCATGCCACCTAGTAGGGCCTTTTAGTAACACCTGTCATGCTTGTAATGAGTTATTACCCGTCTGCTCTGCAAGACCAAGATTCCTTGACATAAGCAAGTCCTAAGCCAGCAGAGGTCCTGTTTTCCTTTGTTGCCCCAGGACGTGCTGTCATCAGGAAACCCTGGGCAGCGTGTGGCTCTGGGAGTTTCTGAGTCCTGGGTTCAGATTCTAGGCAGCAATTAGTGAGATGCGCGGTGCTGGGCAGGTAGCAAACCTCAGACTCTCTGCCTGTGAAAAAGGAATTCCTGGAAACAGGCCTGGGTCCCCCTGGTTGCAGGGCTTGCCAGGGGCGGGGGGGGGGGGGGCAGCGCCGAGCCTGCGCAGCTTGCTCACTACCGCAGGGCCACTCACACCGCCCTTGTGTTTGTTCCCTCCCGCCTGCCCGGCGGCTGCAGGCATTGAACCCGGCCACATCCCCGGCACTATCAACATCCCCTTCACGGAATTCCTGACCCCAGGGGGCCTGGAGAAGAGCCCCGAGGAGATCCGTCGCCTCTTCCAGGACCAGAAGGTCGACCTGTCGCTGCCCCTGGTGGCCACCTGCGGCTCTGGCGTCACAGCCTGCCACGTGGCCCTGGGGGCCTACCTCTGCGGCAAGCCCGACGTGCCCGTCTATGACGGCTCCTGGGTGGAGTGGTACATGCGTGCTGAGCCAGAGGAAGTCATCTCTGAGGGCCGGGGGAAGACTCACTGAGGCCTGGCACGACAGGAAGCTCGGGTGACACCCAGCCCCCAGCTGTGCCCAGCCTGCTGCTTCTGACTCAGCTTTCGCCAGGATAGTATTTCTTCCTCCAACTCAGGTGGCCACCCCAGAGGCCAAGAATTCCATTGACTCACGGGCCCCCAGGGGAGGCAGAAGGGAAGGTGACAGCGGACGCAGGGGGAGGGAGGCTGCTACCGGGGCTAAGCCCAAGCCACACCTCCCTTCTGTTTTCATACCATTGAGAAAATAAAACAGCCAAGTGCTAAATCCTTCTAACACTGGGGTTGCCTCGGCTCTCCTCCGCTCTGGGCCAGTGTTTTCAACGTGCCCAGCAAGGGAGCTCCGTGGTGGCTCTTGAGGACACTGTCCCTGCCTCCTGAGCAGTGCTGGGGCCCCAGAGTCCTTCCATTCCTGTGCCTGAATGTCTCCCACCAAACTGTCTTCTACCTCAATGCTGGGGTCTCCCTTCTGGCTTCCGGGCTCTGGGAGGCGAGTCCCGCTGTGCTTTGTCCGGAGTCCCGCCCGCAGTGCGCCCCGCCCCCCCCAAGTAAGCAGTGCCTCTCATTTCAAGACAGAAATGGGTCCAGAGCTTAATGGGAGGCTGTACCATGCAGAGAAGGTCTGTCCCAGCCCAGGCAGGAAGTTTTACAGAAGGGCGGGATTAAGCCAAATTGGAGGAAAACTGGAGTTGCCGTAGTGGCTCCGTGGAAACGAGTCTGACTAGCATCCATGAAGACGTAGGTTTGATCCCTGGCCTCGCTCAGTGGGTTAAGGATCCGGCGTTGCCCTGAGCTGTGGTGTAGGTCGCAGACACGGCTCGGATCCCGCATTGCTGTGGTTGTGGTGGAGGCCGGCAGCTACAGATCCGATGTGACCCCTAGCCTGGGAAATTCCATATGCCACGGTGCGGCCCTAAAAAGACCAAAAAAAAAAAAAAAGAAACAGAAATTCTAGGAAAATCTAGTTCTAGATTCTGAGAGCCATGCTTGCAGGCTAGCCTCTGGAGCCCCCTGGGCGGGTGGGTGGGGGGCGTTGATCCTTTCTGCTCAATGAGAAGCTGTCCTGCCAGGCTTCCTGAGGGGAGGGGCTCTCTTCTCTTTCCTCTGTGTTTAACTTTTGTGCAAGGGTGTCTGAGAAGGCCCCAGGCACACCCTGTCAGGACTTCCTCATCTTGTAGCCCCCTGAGGCTGGCACTGGCCATTGTTGCGTGGGCGAGGACTAGAAGGAAAAAAAAAGCAAAGCAGATAGTGACTTTCCCAAGATCACGTGATGGGTTCACGATGCAGCCAGAACCAGACTCAGATTTCCTGACTCCGAATTTTTCTTTTTAGGGCGGTACCCATGGCATATGAAAGTTTGTGGCCTAGGGGTCGAATCAGAGTTGCAGCTGCCACCCTACGCCACAGCCACAGCAACGCCAGGTCCTTCACCCACTGAGTGAGGCCAGGGGTCGAACCTGCATCCTCATGGATACTAAGCCGGGTTCATATCCGCTGAGCCACAAAGGGAACTCCTGGATTTACTTTTTCTCAATGGTCGCACCACGGCATATGGGAGTTCCTGGGCCAGGGACTGAACTGGAGCCACAGCTGCAGCCCAAACCGCAGCCGCAGCAGTGCTGGATCCTTTAACCCACTGCGCTGCGCCGGGGATCAAACCTTCGCCTCTGCAACAAGCTGAGCTGCTGCAGTCAGACTCTTAACCCACTGGGCCAAGCAGGGACTTCTTGATGTAACTCCTACCATCCCGTTTGGGTTTCCTCTGATGCTGAGTCATGTCTTTCCCAAGCCCACAGGCACAGAGGGCGTCGACAGAATCCCGCTTTTCTGAGTAAGAGATGTAAAGTACCACCTTTCTAAGGCGCAGCTTCCTTATCTATAAAGTGAAATGCTAAGTATTTCAAAAGAAGGGATTTCAGACAAGGACTCAGTCAAGGGCGCAGGGCTGAGTCCCGTGTTTCTAACTCATGGGGTCTCATTTGGGCCAGATAATTCTTTGTTGACTTGGAGGATGTTTAGCAGCATTTCTGGCCTCTGCCTACTAGACGCCAGCAGCACCAAACAGTTGTGAGAACCAAAAATGTCTCCAGATTTGCCTAAATATCCCCCAGGAGGCAAAGGTCACCCCCAGTTGAGTACCCCTGCTGTAGCGGTTGACCGTAGCAGGCAGGACCAGTGTAGACAAGAATCCCCCAGCTGGAAGGGATCCCTGTCTGCCCATCATAAGCGTGTTCCCCTGGGCCCGATATAGCCGTTTAGAAAGGAACCTTCCTTTCTAGCTGGTTTCAGATAAGCCTCATTCTCTGTCCCAGAACTGCCTGCCTCTTCCAGGATCCAGGTCTATCTGCAAACACACAGGAAGTTCTGATCTAGCTGTTCCATGCAAGGCTGCCTGACCTTGGACATAGTGCTGAGACGACATTTTTTTTTTCCTTTTCTTTTTTGGTTTTTTAGGGCTGCACCTGAGGCATATGGAAGTTTCCAGGCTAGGGGTCGAATCGGAGCTGCAGCTACCAGCCACAGCTACAGTCACAGCCACAGCAACACTGGGTCCAAGCCGTGTCTGTGACCTATACCACAGCTCACAGAAACCCCAGATTCTTAACCCACTGAGCGGGGCCAGGGATCGAACGCTCATCCCCATGGATCCTAGTCGGGTTTTTTTCCACTGAGCCACAACAGGAACTCCCTGCTGAGCCCTTTGAGCCTGAGCTTCTTCATCTTTAAAATGGGGTCAGGTGATCCCATTGAGACTCAGTGGTAATGAACCCAATTAGGATCCGGAAGGACTCGGGTTCGATCCCTGGCCACGTTACTTGAGTTAAGGAGCCAGTGTTGCTGTGAGCTGTGGTGTAGGTCACAGAGCAGCGCTGGATTAAGGTTAAGGGTCCCAAGTTGCTGTGGCTGTGGTGCAGGCCGGCAGCCACAGCTCCAATTCGACCCCTAGCCTGGGAACTTCCACATGCTGCAGGTGTGGCCCTAAAATGACAATAAAATAATAAAATAATTAAGAGTGATTGTACCTTCCTTGAGCAATATGGGGATTTGGTGAAAGAATCTGTAGAAACTGTTTAGCTTGGTGGCAGGCACAGAATCACTATCAAGTACTACTGATATATATTTTTTCTTTTTTTAATTTTTCTTTTTTATTATAGTTGATTTACAATGTTCTGTCAACTTCTGCTGTACAGCAGAGTGACCCAGTTAAAAATATACATACATTCTTTTTTTCTCATTATCCTCCATCATGTTCCATCACGTGATGAGATATAGTTCCCTGTGCTATGCAGCAGAATCTCAGTACTTATTATATATATATATAGCCACTCCTGTGCATATGGGAGTTCCTGGGCCAGGGATTAAATCTGAGCTGCAGCTTTGACCCGCGCCACAGCTGCAGCAATGCCAGATGCATTCAGATTCTCACCCCACGATTCCAAAGCAGGAACTCCAAGTTTTTTGTTTTTGTTTTTTTTCTTTTTGGGGCTGAACATGCAGCGTATGGAAGTTCACACTTCACAGCAACGGTGTATCCTTAATCCACTGAGCGAGGCCAGGGATTGAACACACATCCTCATGGATACTAGTCGGATTCATTTCCGCTGAGCCACAAGGAGAACTCCTGTTACTGTTTTGTAAAGGACTTTTACTTATTCAACATGCTGAGTGCCTACTGTACTTTCAGCATCAAGGGGAGGGGACATGAGTTTGAGAATTTCATTCCTGCCCTGAAAAAGCCTCCCAGCCAGGAAGGAGAAACTGGCCCATGATGTATTTTTTGGAGAGAGGTAGTGAAGTGATCTATTGTACGACAGACTCCTCTTGCAAGGGGGAAAACCGGCTCAGAGAGGTTGAGTGACTTACCTAAGGGCACACAGCTATTTTGAGGCGCCTAACTGGAATTAGAATTCTCAGGGTAGGAGCCTCTCCAGTGGGTCAGAGGCAAGTCTGAGGTGGTCTTCCCAATTTCAGAATGAAGAGAAGGGAATAACTCAGGGTTTGGGAACACAAGTGGCAAGCCTGTGGAAGCTGGCCAGGTGTGTCCTGGGCTCCACAAGGAGACACCTTGAGCTGAGCCATGGGATTTGGACAAGGGAGTTTGGTTAAGCTCCCTTCCCCCACTTTAGACTTGCCATCCCTAACCACCCCCCACCCCCAATGGAAAGGAACCCCAGATGATGTGAGCTGGGGCTTCCTGCTTCCTCCTGGGAAGATTCTCGATGGGTCTGGACAGGTTTAGGGGAGAACTTCCCAGAGGCAGTAGAAGGGAGATGGAGGCACGTGTGCCTTTCTGATTCTCCAAGCTGCAGTTGGTTTAACTCGGCAGGATTTGTCCAGGAAAGACCGGGGGCCTCCCTGAACCCCGCCCTGACTCCTGCAAGCCTGAACTCCCAGAATAATTAACTACTCCCTGCAGGGTCCTGGCCTCTGCCAGCGCCCAGCCCACCCACCCCGTGTGTTCCGGGCAGCCAGGCAGGAACTTGCAACACCGGACAACGGGGCGGCGGGGGGAGCAGGCATGGGTGATGAAATTTTTGTTTACTTGGCAAATATTTACTGAGCTCCCCCTTTGCGTCAGGGACACTTGGAAGTTTGCCGACCTTTTCTAGCCAGCTGCACTGGATCTTGTCCACTCCCTGGCTCATTGCCTCGGGGGATCATGGCCCCAAGAAGCCCCCATCCCGCAGAGTAGGTTGAATAATGAATCGATGCACTGACTTAGTGCCTGGTACTGTAGGGGGCCCCAGAAGGTCTGCCTTCCTGACCTGGTTTGGGGCCTCAGTCGCCTCATCTGGAAAATGGGTGCAAACTGCCCTGCCACACATAGGGTGGGGTGTGAGGTCCGATGGGGTAAAGCTCAGAACAATCTAAGGCGTTTTATATTATAGGTCATTCCTCCTGGAATAACCCCCGCTATAGGAACAGAACGATGCTTTATTATCCTTTGTGCTCCGAGAATGAGTCATTCCGGAGGAGATGAGGTTGTCAGGTTAACGGAATCTTTATCATCTTAAGCACCCCAAATTCTAACCCATCAATCTGTCAGGGGGTGGGACACGATGTCCTGAGGGTACCTGAACTTTCTATGGCTTAGTTTCATCACTTTATCGTGGGGGCTCTTTGTTCCGAAACTACATGGTCTCCCTTGCTGTGACTTCCCAGTCTTCAAGTCCTCGCAACTCCGAACGGTCCTCAGCAATTGTCCTTCCAGGTGACTCTCTGTTCTGCAGAGTCTCCACCTGCTTTTAGGTGGGCCTGCTCCCTCTGGATGCCGCCACCTATTCCAGGCTTAAACCACTTACTCCATTGAGCTGGGGCCCTGCGTTGCACCAGGGGCCTCCAGGGTCTTCTGGACTCAGATCCTGGTGTCCACTGCCTGCTGGGCCCCTCACTTGCTCCTCGCTCCTTGGTCCCTGTCTCAGTGTGCACGGCCACTGCTCAGAGGCAGCGTGTGTCCAGACCCAGCTCTTTGGACTCCGCCTCCCTTCCCCGCAACCAATCAGCGGGCACTATTATTCCCACTGCCTTGGTCCAGGACTGCCCTGCCCCTCAGACATACAGGTGCAACCTGTCCTATCTGTTAATTCTAGTGCGCACCTTCAGGGACAGGCCTTGTACCAGGATCTGGGGCATGGAGGATAGACAGATTCTAGGAGGGGGCATTGGCCAGGGGGGAGACCGTGACACATGTGGCAAGGAGTCTCCGAGAAATAGAACAGGAGAGAGTGGAGCACGGGTGGCTCTGGGTCTGAGAAGCAGCTCTGCCTGGGGCCGGTAGCCCCTTTTCTGACTCCCCGGACCGTGTCCCCTCAGTCCAGAAGCAACAGGAGATGCGGTTTCAAGCGCAGCCTCTGGAGGTATTGGGGACCTCCATCTCCCTGGCTGTGGGCGTGCCTCAATTTCCTCGTCTGTGATGGGATAATCCAGAGCCCACCTCACAGGATCAGATTCATACCAGCAGCACTGAGAACACAGCCCGCCCAGTAAGCCCTGCAGACATGCATTATTAATTACTAATATGCGATCCTCCTCAGCTTGCTCCTGCCTCCCAGTGACAGCCTGGAAGGATCCTATTCATCGTTCTCTTCCTGGCCCCAGCACAGTGACTGATGTGGTAATGGCTTCATGAATATTTGATGTATGCATAAACACCCAGCCAGGGCTCAGACAGACACTAACAACCTCTTTATTGAGCAACGCCCACGTCCAAGGAGGAAGCTAAGTAACTCGTAGCCGCTTAATCCAACAACCCTGAGAAATAGGTGTTAGTTTCGCCTCCTTTTACAGGAAAGGAAGACACCTGTAAGGCTTAGAGAGGTCCGGTGACTTGCCTGAGGTCCCAGGAAGGGTAGGACTGGGACTGGAATCCTGGGCATATAATGGCTATAAGGCATTCATCACTGTGAAGCAGAACTGGGCAGGAGGCCATAGAAGAGAAAGTGAGGGCTCTGTCCAGGGGGTGGGGGTTGATAAGCCCGCTACAAAACGCGTTCACACATGCGCAGATGCTCATCCCTTTGCTCACAAGTGAGGAATAAGGGAATCAGAGGCTAAGTGACTTACTGGGCCGTGTGTGCACTCTCCAGGACTCTTGCACAAAAGATGTACTCCCAGAGTTCCCGTTGTGGCTCACTGGGTTAAGGACCCGACTAGTAACCATGAGGATGTGGGCTTGATGCCTGACCTCACTCAGTGGGTTAAGGATCCAGGGTTGCCGTGAGCTGTGGTGCAGGTCACAGACGCGGCTCGGATCCCGTGTGGCTGTGATTGTGGTGTAGGCCGGCAGCGGTAACTCCAATTAGACCCCTAGCCTGGGAACTTCCATACGCCCTAAAATGCGTATGGAAGTTTGGGTGCAGCCCTAGAAAGCAAAAAAAAAAAAAAAAAAAAAAAAGAAGAAGAAGAAAGAAAGAAAAAGTCCGAAAAAGTCCCCCTTTTTTTAGGGCCTCACCTGGGCCATATGGAAGTTCCTGGGCTAGGGGCTAAGGGCTAAGGGCTAAGGGTTGAACTGGCCAGCCTACGCCACAGCCACAACAACAGCAACGCTGGATTCAAGCCACATCTGCCTACACTGCTGCAGCTTGCAGCAATGCTGGATCCTTAACCCACTGAGTGAGGCCAGGGATCAAACCTACATCCTCATGGATACTAGTCGGGTTCTTAACCTGCTGAGCCACAACGGGAGCACCAAGAATGTCCTTATTTTGAGATCACACTGAAAAGTTTGAGTGAAAGGTCATTAACTTTGTGATTTACTCCCAAACGGTTTAGACAAACAAGAAAGGAGGGAGAGGGAAGGAAAAAGACAATTTAGTAAGATGTTAACATTTGGTTAATCTCGGTAAAGTCTCTTCTAGCACGATTATTTTTGGTATTATTTTTGGAAATTTTCTCTAAGTCTGAAATAACTTCAAAATAAAATGTCACAAAATTATTTTCACTTTTTATTTTTGCTTTTTAGGGCCACAACCACAGCATATGGAGTTTCCCAGGCTAGGGGTTGAATCGAAGCTGAAGCCGCTGGCTTACCCCACAACCACAGCAACACGGGATCCAAGCCAAGTTTGCAAACTACACCACAGCTCACGGCCACGCTGGATCCTTGACCCACCGAGCGAGGCCAGGGATCGAACCCGCAACCTCATGGTTCCTGGTCGGATTTGTTTCCACTGCGCCACGACGGGAACTCCCCTAAAATTTTTTAAATTGTTATACAATTTTTAAAGGTTACTTTCCATTTACAGCCATAACGAAATATTGGCTGCATTCCCTGTGCGTTGTACCACCCATTCTTGAGCCTGTCTCACACCCAATAGTTGGTACCTGCCCCTCCCCCACCCCATATTGCCCCTCCCCCCTCTCGCCATTGGTAACCACAAGCTTGTTTTCTATGCTATTTTTCTAAACACGGGTTTTCAGTTTCGCGGCACTGCTAACTGTACCCACAGTCTAAAACAAGACGCTAGACTATCTAAAGTGGTTCTTTTAACCGAGGTGGTTAAGAATTCTTTTTAGAAACCGGAAGAGTCCCCACGTCCTGCCCACAGCAGACAGAGATGTCAGCAGGAGCAGTTGGAAGGCGCAGGGAGGCTTGCTCTAGAGCCAGCTGTTGGGGTGCTGTGGCACTCCCCAAGAGGGGCAGGTGCCTGGGGTGCCCCTCTCCCCGCAGGCAGGGTGGGGGGAGGGGCCTCACGGAGGCCATTTTGCAGAACTTGAGCTGGATTCCCCGGGCCTCGGAGGCCGGGTGGAGTCCCTGCCTGGGAAAGCTTCAGGCAAGACGCTGGCCTGGCTGGCTGATGGGCGGTGGAATCGGGCAGTGTGGCTGTGCAGGGCGAACCTGGCCAGCGCTGAGCAAGCCACGGCTTCCCCAGGGGTGACCAGCCAAGGACCAGGGTGAAGAAGACTAGGAGCTGACCGGAAGGCCTTTGTGCTGTGGGTTGGGGCGGGAGGGAGTGGGCAGTGGGGTCCAATGAAGTGGTCCTCCGTGGCGTGACCCAGGCAGGCACCAGGAGGAGGCCCTGCCTGGGCGGCAAACCCAGCGTGAGCTGCTCCTAGCAATGTGGGGCACCAAAGAAGGCTTCAAAATATCCTCCAAGGCAAAACAAACTTGCTTGAATCATTGCTCTGACCACAGCGGAGGATACAGGCACCAGGCAAGATAAACCTGTTTTTCCCTTCCCCAGCCCAAGGCACCCATGTGGGAGCCAGAGGCGATAGAGAAGGAAGGCGCCAGACAATCTGGGGACCAGGAGAGCTCACAGAATACCCTTAGGCTTCCTCCTCTGCAAAGTGGCTCTTAAAGTTAAATCATCCTGTTGGATGAGGACAGAGCTGGGCCCATGGGAGTGCTCATAAAAGTCTCTTCGGGGAGTTCCCGTTGTGGCTCAGTGGTTAACGAATCCGACTAGGAACCATGAGGTTGCGGGTTCGATCCCTGGCCTTGCTCAGTGGGTTAACGATCTGGCGTTGCCGTGAGCTGTGGTGTAGGTCGCAGACCTAGCTCGGATCCTGCGTTGCTGTGGCTGCGGCGTAGGCCAGTGGCTATAGCTCCGATTAGACCCCTAGCCTGGGAACCTCCACATGCCGTGGGTGCGGCCCTAAAATGACAAAAGGCCAAAAAAAAAAAAGTCGCTTTGGTAGCAGGATCAGGGGTCCACCGGATCCCAAGGAACAGGCAGTAGATTGCTGGTCCTGTGCCATTCATGATTCAAGCTTGATCCCTAGTTTCTGATTCCATCTCAGGAACCAGAAGGACGTTTGCAGGGAAGTGTGGAGTCCCTGGGGAAGGCTGGTCAGTTAGCCGACTGTCATGACCTCAGTCCTCCGGAGCTGAGCTTCTGAAAAGGGGAACCAACAGCAGCACATGGACCGCGTGGACCGGGTGGGCGAGGGTGCAGGGCTAGGCCCTCCAAGGTCCCGGACAGGCTGGCGCGCCCCCTGCTGGTGAAGCCGAATCGCCGACCACACTCCCGCGGGGTCGGACCGGCCAGGAACCTGTTGAGCACCCCCGCCGGGTGGTTGAAGAGAGCAGCGCCCAGGCTGAGGGCATCCAGCAGGGACCCAGGATGGGTAAAACTTCACGGTCAGCCCCAGCTGTATTTTTGTGCAAACTGGAAGAAAGTCACCCCTTCCTCTAGAACCTTGGCTGCACTTCCACGTTGCGAATTGGCACCCCCTGGAGTCTGCAGATGTACCAGGCCCTCTCCGTGATTCTTCATAGGGAGCGGAGTCTGCACCTCCATTTCAGAAACTAAAATCCAGCACTTGGGGCAGGCTCTGTGAGTATCTGTTGACAGTTAGAGGAAGTTCTAGGTAAATACATTGTGGCATACTTATTATCTTATAGATATTCAAGTCTGTGAACCAGTTATCTAGCCTCTCTTAACCCCATCTGTAAAGTGGGTATAATAATAGAAGTATTCTAGCCCAGGTGTTGCACACAGTAGGTGCTCAGCCATAATAGCTAACATTTACTGTGTGTAAAATACTAAGAAGTATGAATACCACTGCGATGTAAGTATTGCAAATGGTATAAAGTAAGAGTTGAAGAATTTATGTAACTAATTAGTGAGGTCTCAGAGCCAGGGAACCACGGAGCCGAGATTCAAACTCTGGACCACGGCCCCTGAAAGCTTGTTTGAATATTTCTGGGTGGTCAGGACACACTCTCTTTTCCTGGCTACGCTTGTTCTTCTCCTCGGATGACCTGAAAAGGTGCCGACCTAGAACCGACAACCTCTATTCCAGGGTAAGAGGCAGAACTGTCAGGCAAGGCCGTGATAGGAACTGATTTGATGGAAAAAACAACCACACACACACAAAAAAAGAGTCGAGACTAATCAGAATGTTCTGACATTCTGAACGTGGGGAAGAGGAGGACTGAATCCAAAAAAAAAAAACCCTTGAGGATGAATGACATCTTAGTCACGGAACTGACAGCAGATGTGAAGAATTCTCTCGGGGTGGGGGATGCTGCTGAGAAGATGTTCAAAATAGGATGCGGTGAGGTGCTCAGGTGAGAACTTCAGGATGTATTTTCTGTTCCTTCAGCTCTCCTTCTGGCAGGAGAGCAACTCCCAGCTCCCTTTCGGTCTCAGGAGCTGGGCGGGGGTGCTGCTCTGCTGTGGGGGGCTGGGTCATTGGAGGTGGCCTTTCTCTCTGCCTCTCCCTCCCACTCCAGCAGTGAAGTGTTGCTTGGGTTAATTCGTCCCTGGCCAGTGGGAAATGGATCTTAAAGGGGCAGCCTTTGGCTCAACCTCTGATCTTGGGTCCAGACAACAGTAGATAGAGTAGCAGGACTGGTTTCTCAAATGCCAGTGTTCACTGCAGCTTTTTTGCCCGGGCAACGTGCTGAGTTCTCGTCCGTAACTTCACGTGGTAGCCTATCGAATCCTTGCACCAACCCCTTGAGCTAGGAGCTATTCTTATTCCCAATTTAGGGAATTGGGGAAACTGAGGTTCAGAGAGGTTGAGTGCCTTTCCCAGGGTTGCCCAGCTAGCAAGCCACAGAGCTTGGGCTGGCCTCCTTGTGGGGGAGCTTGCCGCTTAATCACCTCTCTGTCCTGTCTTACTTTCAAACCCTATTTAGAGCCCCATAAAGGCACCCGAGGAGTTCCCAGGTGGCCTAGGGGTGGGGGATTTGGCATTGTCACTGCCGTGGCTCTTTTGGATCCCTGGCCCGGGAACTTCTGCATGCCTCGGGGTGGGGTGGCCAAAATAAATACGCAAATAAATACATACATACATACGTACATACGTACATATATACATACATAAGCACCTAAGAGCTGCTCTTCCCAGAAAAGGACAGCAGGGGGCAGTGTAACCAGCAGGCATTTGAAGTCTGGCTCTCCTCCGGGGTAACCATCATCCCCAGAAAGTGTCTAAGGGATATTTGGTCTTATCTTCTAACTGGGAAGACATGCATAAAACTATGAAGAGTACCCGTTGTGATTACAGGCAGGACAGTGTGGGATTCCCTGTTTTGTCACAGCTCACCTCCCCCAAACTGAAGTCCCCTCTAGGGCAGGGACCACCCCTGGCTAGGCCAGCTCTGGGTTTCTATGTTTGACGCACGGTTGGTGCTCAGAACACAGTGGTGGCACCGAATGATGGTTGGTGGGAGACAGGGTGGAGCTTCAGGTGGGAACATATTAGGGGCTTACCGAGCAGATGCTAGTGCTTAGGAACTGTGGGGAGGCGTCTGAGGAGGGGGGGTGGGACTGGCTCATCCAAAGCTTCCCTCTTCACTTTGAGAGCGAAGGTGCTGGCCTAGCATCCCCGACACCTCCAGGACCCAGCCCGTGCTGGCGATGAGCCCTGGCACATGCCGGCCTGCACTGGGCCACCCTCGTGAGCATGGTCTCCTCACCTGCACCTCACGTCTCAGGCTATGAATGCCCGTGCAGGAGTCCCCACTGTGGCCCAGTGGGTTAATAATCTGACTGTAGCGGCTTGGGTTGCTGCAGAGGCATGGGTTCCATCCCCAGTCTAGCAAAGTGGATTAAAGCATCCGGCATGGCTGCAGCTGCAGCTCGGATTTGATCGATAGCCTGGGAACTTCCATAGGCCACAAATACAGCCATAAAAATGAATTTTTAAAAAACGCCTGTGCAGGCGTGCACTAGGACTCCACGTAGGCTTGGGCACGAGACAGGCTTGGAGGGCAGCTCTGCCCTTTGGCAGCCATTCCCAGCTCCGCCTAGCATCACAGGAGGCCCGTGGTCTCAGAGTCTCAGTCTCGTGTTCCATTCAGACAGAGGTGGGAACAGGATCAGTCACGTGGGGCCGTTGTGAGAATTAAGTGAGATACCGCGCGGTCTTGGCCTGGACCGGAAAAAACCCTCCATGACAGCTGCTCCTGCTGTTTCAGATGCCTGCGGCACGGTCTCCAGCATGTTGGATGAGTAGACGGTAGTTTCTGCTATCACCTGTCTCCCCGAGCACACCTGTTACGTGGAGCGATGCACTGCAAACAGCATCTGGCATGTAGGAAGCATTACAGCCGTGGAATAACACACAACAGAAGCCAGTGCGAAGGAAGAGGACCAGCTCTGTCCTAAAGATGCTTCCAGCATTGGGGGTTTTGTGTCATTCTCCCTCTCTAAGCCAGGCTCAGTGTGACACCTGCGACATGACAGCCCAGGGATGGAGTCTCTGCAGTGGGGGAAACCCAAGAAAAAGGGGCTAGGGGAAGAAGGGGTGGGGGCTCTGGGCAGGTCACTCCCATTTCTCCCTCCAGGCCCCAGGCTCTCAGTTCAACCCGACAGTGCCTCAGTGCCAGACTCAGCTTCCCAAAGTGCCGCACGGATGACATTCCTCTTTAGTTTAAAAACTCCACCTACTTATAGCACAAGGAACTCTTTCCAGGCTCTTGTGAGAGAACATGATGGAAGATAATATGAGAAAAATACTGTATGTATATGTATGACTGGGTCACTGTGCTGAACAGCAGAAATTGACACAACATTGTAAATCAACTATGCTTCAATTCAAAAAAAAAAAAAAAAACTTCCAGTGTTCCTGTTGTGGCTCAGCAGGTTAAGGACCCATTATTGTCTCTGTGAGGATGCGGGTTCGATCCCTGGCCTCACTCAGTGGGTTAAGGATCCAGCGTTGCTGCAAGCTACAGCATAGGTCACAGATGTAGCTTGGGTCTGGTGTTGCTGTGGCTGTGGTGTAGGCCGGCAGCTATAGCTCCGATTCAACCCCTAGCCTGGGAACCTCCATTTGCTACTGGTGCAGCCCTAAAAATCAACAAAACAAAACCCCCCCAAAACAAAAAACAAACTCCACACTGTCCAAGTGTGCTCCCTACCTGGGAGAGCCAGCCCCCAGTGGGCGAGGGCTGGCCTAAGAAATCTAGGGTCTGCTTCTCATCAGCTGACTGACCCTGTGCAAGTCACTTTTGTGCCTCCAAGCCTGGTTTTGTCACATCTGCAGAAGCAGGTTGGGCCAGGCAAGCCCTGGTTTCCCAGGACGCTGAACTTCCACCTTCTCAATTTTCACTCTTCATGTGAATTTGTTATTTTCTTTTTTCTTTTCTTTTGCTTTTTAGGGCCACACTTGTAGCATATGGAAGTTCTGAGGCTAGGGGTCAAATCAAAGGTGTAGCTGCCAGCCTACATCACAGCCACAGCAACGCGGGATCCGAGCCGCGTCTGCGACCTACACCAGTACTCACGGCAACACCAGATCCTTAACTCACTTAGCGGGGCCAGGGATTGAACCCACATCCTCATGGATACTAATTAGTTTCGTTACCACAGAGCCACAACCGGAACTCCAAATCTGTTCATTCAAACTGGCCTGCTTGGTCTCTGGAGTATGGCTCTTGTCCCTCGCCCTCCAGACTGTGCCCCGGCCTCTCTGTCCACTGGAGCCACCTGGAGACAGATTTCCCAGGCCCCCACCTCTGGGATTTTTTATGTCCTCTTTTTTTTGGGGGGGTTCTTCCTCCTTGTTCTAGGCTTGGGACAGCCCCACTTGTCCTCTCCAGCCCCAGCTGCTCTCCCGAATATCACACCTGCAGGGACAAAAGTCACTTGCCCGCAGGCACTGCAAATACAAGTTCCAAACTGACCTCCTCACCCCTGATTGCTCCCAAGATCTGCCTCTCCTGCTTCAGCGAAGCCATTGGTTCAAGCCAGAAGCCAGGGCGTCAGCGCGGCCCCTCCCCCACCTTCCCACAATCCCTTCAGCCTTTACTTCCGCCTCGCAGGTACCTACTGAAGCATCCACTCCTGGCTTGGCCCGTTGCCGCGGACTTGGTTCGGGCTTCCCTACTCCTCACCCAAGCGGCCTCCTGGCTGGTCTCTTGGGGCTTCAAACCACCCCCCCTGAAACCCCCAGAGTGATCCAAGGGACAGATCTGACCGTGTCACTCCCTGCCTACAGCGCTTAAGTGGGAAAAGAAATAGTCCCACTCTGGTTTTGTCTGAGCCGACAGTGGTTGAGGACTCGCCCAGTGCCAGGGGGGCCGCTCATCTTCCAAGGCCAGTTCATACCCCACACCCCATTTCATTCATTCACTCATCATCCATTTATTCAGTGTAGTAAAAGCCTGAGAACATGTCAGGTGTTTCATGGCCATAATTCAGCCTTCACAACGATGCTGTCCAGTAGCAATTACCGTTTCTTTCTCCCTTTCTTTCTTTCTTTTTCCTTTGCCTTTTAGGACTGCACCCGTGGCATATGGAAGTTCCCAGGCTAGGGGTCGAATCAGAGCTGCAGCTGCCGGCCTACACCACAGCCACAGCAATGCTGGATCCAAGCCACATCTGTGACCTGCACCACAAACATGGCAACGTGAGATCCTTAAGCCCCTGAGCGAGGCCGGGATGGAACCTGCATCCTCAGGGCCACCGTGTGGGTTCTTAACCCGCCGAGCCACAATAGGAACTGCCCCATAGCCACTATTCTAATTCTCCATTCAGAGAAAACTGAAGGCCAGGGAGGAAGTTGCTCAAGATCACACTTGAACTTGGGTTTAAGACGACACAGGTTCCCAGGATCAGGATTCTGGCAGCTGTGCCCTTTCCCTGCCAAGGGGAAAGCAGAGCTGGAGGAGTTATAAGCCTTCCCCCAGCACGGGGCCAGGGGGCCCAGGGTGTGGGGCTCATGGGTGTGACACTGGGATCACGGAGGGGAGTCTCAGATCCTCACCCTTAATCCAGAACCAGGACTGAGACGATGATAAGGAGAGGAAATTAAGGCAGAAAGACCCCCTTCAGCCCTTGGCCGTCCTGTCCCAAACCACATGAGGAGCTGCCCCTTCCCACAACCTGCAGGACCCACGACGGAAGTCCCACTTCTGGGTCACCTGGGCTCAGAAGGGCAGCCACCAAACCAATCCTTCCTCCCCCTCCAGTTACAGGTGGGGAAACTGAGACCTCTTCCCACACCTCATCCTACAAAAGCCAGGATGAAAACCTCACTCTCCGGACATTCGTCCAGTGCCCGCTCCAGTTTTCCTCCCTGAAAATCTTTCCCAGGGAGTAGAAGAGGGGCCTTGGTGGTAGGAATGCGCTCGGAACCCACCGAAGTTCGTGCCAGACCGCCACTCACCAGCTGTGTGTCCAGCAGGTCACTTCACTCCTGTGTCCTCATCTGTAAAATGGGTACAGTCGTGACTAACTCACAGGGCTGCTGAGAGCAGCCATCAATAATGTAGATACAGGAGTTCCCGTTGTGGCGCAGTGGTTAACGAATCCGACTAGGAACCATGAGGTTGCGGGTTCGGTCCCTGGCCTTGCTCAGTGGGTTAACGATCCGGCGTTGCCGTGAGCTGTGGTGTAGGTCGCAGACGCGGCTCGGATCCTGCGTTGCTGTGGCTGCGGCGTAGGCCAGTGGCTACAGCTCCGATAAGAGCCCTAGCCTGGGAACCTCCACATGCCGCAGGTGCGGCCATAAAAATGACAAAAGGCAAAAAAAAAAAAATAATGTAGATACACAGAGCATCTGGAATATAGACAGCACCGAGCCAAATTTAAGCCCGACCGTGTTGGTCTCAAAGAGTATATGTGGGTGGAGTTCCCTGGTGGCTTAGCAATTCAGGCCCAGGAAATTCCACATGCTGCAGTCAGGGCCAAAAAAAAAAAGGAGAGAGAGAGAGAATTTATGTAATTTATGTGGTTAAAGAACCCAGCTCCCCTCCCTTTCTCCCTCCCCACCCCATAAAGGGCAGAATGAAAGAACATTAGAAAACAGATACAGGAGTTCCCGTCGTGGCGCAGTGGTTAACGAATCCGACTAGGAACCATGAGGTTGCGGGTTCGATCCCTGGCCTTGCTCAGTGGGTTAAGGATCCGGCGCTGCCGTGAGCTGTGGTGTAGGTTGCAGACGCAGCTCGGATCCAGCGTTGCTGTGGCTGTGGCGCAGGCCAGTGGCTACAGCTCCGATTAGACCCCTAGCCTGGGAACCTCCACATGCCGCGAGTGCGGCCATAAAATGATAAAAGGCAAAAAAAAGAAAAGAAAAGAAAAGAAAACAGATACAGGTGTTCCCTTCACAACTCAGTGGTTAACAAACCCGACTAGGATCCATGAGGATGTGGGTTCGATTCCTGGGTTCCCTTGGTGGGTTAAGAATCTGGTGTTGTCATGAGCTGTGGTGTAGGTTGCAGACGCAGTTCAGATCCTACACTGCTGTGGTTATAGTGTAGGCTGGTGGCTGCAGCCCTGATTCGACCCCTAGCCTGGGAACTTCCATATGCCACAGGTGCAGCCCTAAAAAGGACAAAAAAGGAAAAAAGAAAAAGGAAAGAAAAGAAAACAGATACAGGTAAATGCCATGGGGAGGGAGAGATTTCTCCAGTCAACTGCTGCTGGATAACCCATACTGGACAAAGGAAACAATAATGTGGAGACCAAATAGGAGGACTGCTGATTTGGGGTATCACTCTCTATTCTCCCAGTGACTTCGAACTTGACCGTCACCCCAGGTGAGGGGGCGGGGGTGGGGTCGGAATGGACTGAGGGTTTGGGATTGGCAAATGCACACTGAGGCATATGGAATGACTGGCCAACCCCGACCTGCTGTGCAGCACAGAGAACTCTATCCAATATTCTGTGATCATCTATATGGGAAAAGAATCTGAAAGAAAACAGATGTGTGTACACATATAAATGAATCACTTTGTTGCACAGCAGAAATTATCACAACATTGTAAATCAACTATACTTCACTACGACTTTAAAAAATGACAAACAACTTGACCAAATAGAGTAATCTGGCCAAGGGCTTCTTTAAGAGACCCCTGTTTGCGGGCTTTTCAGGAAGGGCAAAGGAGGGCAGGGCTGGGGAAAGAAGGATCGCGGGGGTCCGGGGACCCTCAGCCGGGGCTGCACCAGCCGGGAGCGGTGCGGACTACAGCTCCCGGCATGCCCTGCGCGCGGTACCTGCCCGCCTCCAGCCGCCTTGCCTGGAGGATGCAGACTCTGGGAAGAGCGATGAGGATGGAGGCCGGCGAGGCAGCGCCGCCGGCGGGGGCGGGCGGATGGGGCAAGTGGGTGCGGCTCAACGTGGGGGGCACGGTGTTCCTGACCACCCGGCAGACGCTATGCCGGGAGCAGAAGTCCTTCCTCAGCCGCCTGTGCCAGGGGGAAGAGCTGCAGTCCGACCGGGTGAGGCCCGAGGAGTGGGCGGCTGTCGGGCTGGGGATCCTTGGCTCGCTGGAATCTGGCTCTCCGGCCTGGCCCGCCCTCGGGACTGGAAACCCGGCCGGGTTTACGTCCAGGAGCTGGAGGCGGGAAGGACAGGCCGGGGGCCGGGAGAAGAAGTGGATCTCAGAGCGAGGGCTGTACCATTGCCGTGGCAACAGGACAACGCCAGCTGCGCGCAGCCATTCGGAGCTTTTGCGCCCTGGGCTCCCCACCCCGGAGACCAGACCGGAGGACGGGGACTCTCACCCTGCTTTGCGGCTGGGGCTGGGCGGGGGGAGGGACAGATACCTAGGGCCTTTTCTCCTGCCCAAACTGGACTCCTGAACCCCAGAAGGAGTCCTGAGGCTGCTTCTCCCGGCCCTCCGGGGGTGTGGGTGGCCTAGGGGTGCGGGGAGCTGGGTGGAGAAACCCCGGGCTGCCTTCTGAGCCAGGCTTCATCTGGGAGGAGCACTGGCCTGGGGCACCGTTTCTGGGTTCCCATCTCGGCTTTAAAACTGCCTGCATGACCCTGGGTCAGACACTTCCCTGCTCCGGGCTCAGTCTCCTCTCTCTGCAACCCCAGGGGGCTGGTCTGGCGATGAACACCAAGGCTCCCTTCTCATGTCCTGACCCGCTGATGCTATGACCTTGGGCGAGTCCCCTCACCTGGCGATGTCCCCGTTTCCTCTCTGTAGAGTTGTGCCGGTGCCCGCCCTGCCTCCCTGCAGGCTGAGGGTACCCAGTGAGAGAGCGGCTCCTTTGGAGACTTGTAAACATCCCCAGGATGACCGGGGATCTAGTGGAGACGGCATAGGGCCGGCTTCAGGGAACAGCCTCTAAGAGGGACGATCCCTGAGCCCTGCTCTGGGTCGGATGCCACTTAGAACTTACTGGATGCTCACAGTGCCCCCTCATTATGGGGTAGAGGAGTAAGGCTCAGAGAGGCCCAGTCACTGGCCCAAGGTCACACAGCCAGGAAAAGGCAGAGGCAGACCTAGGTGTATCGGACCCCAAAGCCTTTTTTTTTTTTTTTTCATTTTAGGGCCACACCCGAAGCATTTGGAAGTTCCCAGGCTAGGGGTCGAACCGGAGCTGCAGCTGCTGGCCTACACCACAGCCACAGCTATGCAGGATCCAAGCCACATCTGCGACCTACACCCCAGCTCAAGGTAACACTGGATCCTTAACCCACCGAGCAGGGCCAGGGATCGAGCCTGCAGCCTCATGGATACTAGCTGGGTTCTTAACCCACTGAGCCCCACGGGAACTCCTGACCCTGAAGCCTTTTTACTCCATCGAGCCCCTCTGTTCTGGGCAAGAGCGAATGCTCCGCCCCTTCCTGCCCTTCCTCTGCTCTTTTACTGGGACTGAAGTGAGGGGGTATGTGCAGGGTCGGACAGGGGCCGGAGCTCGCTCTTTTCCTCTGACCGCCTGTGCCCCTCGCCTCCGCAGGATGAGACTGGGGCCTACCTCATTGACCGTGACCCCACCTACTTCGGGCCCATCCTGAACTTCCTCCGGCACGGCAAGCTGGTGCTGGACAAGGACATGGCCGAGGAGGGTGAGTTGTCCGGGGTGGTGGGGCTGCCATGGGGCCCACACCCTAACCCTGGCCGGGGTGGCCTGCTGGGGCCTTCCATGAAGGTCCAAAGTCATTTCTCCCAGCCGGAGGGGGCATCCCCTTTCTTCCACAGTTCCTGCCTCTCCTCATCCCTGACAGGACGGAATCCCAAAAGCTCTGCCCAGGCTGGGCCTAGGGACTCTGTCAAGGTGACCGGCCACGCTTCCCCTGGGTGCTGGTGGGGGTGGGGTGACAGAAACACAGAGGCACTGGCCTGGGAACTCCATATGCCGTGGGTGGGCCAAAAAAAAAAAAATGGAAGAGGATAGTGGGAGCCGGTGGGGCTGGCAGCCCCTGCTGTGGGCAGGGATGGCCTGGCCTCCTGGGAAGCCAGCTGTGAGCAGCGCGGCCGTGGCCATGGAGAGACACACGGCTCTCTTTCTGTGGCCGATCCTGTATTACAGGTGACTGGTGAGGGCTTACAGTCCGCAGCTGGGTGGAGAAGGGACCTCGTCCCCAAAGCCAGCAGCCTCTGCAGCTCAGTGCCAGCTGTGGGTGTTGGCAGGGGAGTGGGAGAGTCCCCTCCCCAGTGAGGGTTCCGTCCCTCCCAGGCCTGGGTGGCTGAGGCCCAAAAGATGCCCGCTTCTGGGCCCAGCAGCCAGTGGGGGGAGCCTTGCCAGGGAGAATGGCTTCTTGGCAGAGCCCCAGTCGAGAGCAGGGGGTGCCAAGTTCACTTTTCCTTAAGGCAGAGGGTGTGGCTCTGGGTCTGCTGATCCAGCCAGGCCAGCTTGAACATGTCACTTCTCCTTTCTGAGTCTCCACTTGTGTATGTAAAGCGGGGGCGGTGATTGACTTTAGGGACAATGCACGTCATGAGTCCCGGGCCTTGTACCTTCTAGGTGTTTAGCACAGTGCCCCCAGCCCCACTCGGGCCCACGGTCTTCCCTCCTGACCCTGAGGGACACAGCGATCTCGAGGCCAGGTGGCTCCCCAGTGGGCCAGGGCGGAAAATCGGAGCCCACTGTAGGCACGGACCCTGCAGAGCCCCGCAGTTTTTCCGGCAGCCCCTGGGAGAGCAGGCGGCCCGGGCTCCTGGGGGAGCAGGTACCATGGGCGTGGCCCAGGCTCCCGGGGGAGCAGGTACCATGGACCTGGCCCGGGCTCAGGAGTAGGTCCCGTGTGGAGGGTAGATAAACACTGCAGCCGCCTCACAGTCAATACCCGTTTACAGAGTCTGGGCTTGTCAAAGCCCTGGCACGTCCAGCACCTTCATACCAGGGAGTCAGGGGACCCGGGAGGAAACTAAACAGCTGTGTGACACCTGGGAAGTCACTTATCCCTCTGCACCACCATACCTGCATCTGTGGAACGGGGTGACAAGAGCACCCACCTGGCCGAGCTGCTGGGAGGATAAAAGGAGCTAATACAAGTGTGTCACTTAGCGTGGTGCCTGGCCACCGAGGACCCAAGGACCTATGGTACGGGGTTGGTTGTCTGTCACCTGCAGGGCTCCGTGGGGGCCACCCAGGCAGCGGCACTCACTGACTGTCTCCTCTGTGTCAGGGGCTGTGTGGGCGCTGGGGACAGCAGGGAAGATCAGACCTGGGCCTTGTCCCTGGGGAGCCCAGAGGCCCGTCATGGAAAGGACTAGAAATGTCCCTGCCCTGCAGGAGCTTAGCGTCGCCCAAAGGCTGGGGGCTGTCCCCTTCACCAAAGCGGTGACTCGCTTACTCTCTAGGACACTCGGTTCCCTTAACTGCTTCCCCCACGGTCCTGGGGCTTGTGGTGAGCACAGGAGGGGCTTTGCAAACTGTAAAGTGTGGTAGTCGAGGAGATGCACACGCCTGACGATAGTGTACCGAGGCAGAGGAACCCGAGTCTGAATCCCGGCTCTCACGTACTATGTGTGTGGCCTTACTCACCTGCTGCTTTGCCTGGTCCTTGGTTTTTCCAGTTTTTGGGGGGTGCTGGTGGGTGATGAAAGTACCTACATCCCGTGCTGAGCATGAACTGCGGTAAAGAGCGTAACATGCCTCGCGTGTGCCTGGCCCTGAGCCGATGCTTCATAAACCGGAGCCCTTCATTGGGGGCCCGTCCAACCCCTTCTCCCTGTGGAGATCCAGGGCCCAGTGGCAACAGGCTCGCTGCCTCTGGAGAGCCCCAGAGCAGCCCCTAGACTAGGGGACCACAGGCATCCCTGGGTCACCGTGCTCGGCGCAGCAGGGACAGGACGCAGCTGGTGGCTGCCTCGCAAGGAAGATGTTCCCTCTGGCCTGATGCTGGAGCAGGGGGTGGGTCTGGAGGTGGAGGGGACAAGGTGAGAATGGGACACGGGGGCAGCGGGAGTGACCGACGGGCTGCTCTGTCTGTGCCAGGGGTCCTGGAGGAAGCAGAGTTCTACAACATCGGCCCGCTGATCCGCATCATCAAAGACCGGATGGAAGAGAAGGATTATACTGTCACTCAGGTCAGGGCGGGCAGCGGGGCGGTTTCTGTAGTCAGAGCAGAGGGTGGAGGGAGGGAGGCAGGGGAAGGATGGAAGAGGCAGAGCTAGTTTTCCTTGGGGAGGCTGAGCTGTCCTGTAAGGGGAGCGGGGGATTGCTGATCCAGCTCCCAGATGACCCAGCAGAGCCCTAGACTGGGAGACGGACACTGAGTTCTGGCCCAGCTTTGGCTCTGTTTTTGCTGTGTGACCTTGGGCCCATCACGACCCTCTCTGGACCTTGATTCGCTCTTGTGGAACATGGCTGTGCTGAGACCTGCCCAGCCTTCCTTTCCTCACAAGCAAAACGGGGTCAGTGTGGAGGTACAGGGGGCCCTCTGGGGGGCAACTCAGAATAAATACGCTGTCCGTTCACGTGTCCCCTGCGGGGGGCACAGCGCCAGCTGCTGGAGCTGGCATTTCTTTGGAGCTTGGGCCCTGGGCCTAAGATGCCAGCCTGGAAGAGGAGCTGGAGAGAGTCTCTGCCCACCCTGGGGGAGACACAAGGGCTGGGAGATGGGAACTGAGGCCCCACCTTCCTGGCCCGGGATATTGAAGGGGGCTGAGATGCACCATGTCTCCTGGAGGGGCTGCTTCAGTTCGTTAGAGACCCAGTGTGTCCCCCAAGCCCCTCCTGTGTTCCAGCTCTGGCTCTGCTGCTCTTTAGCTGGGTGACCTTGGGCAAGTTGCTGCCCCTCTCTGAGCTTCCGTGAACACCCCGTAACTGCTAGGGTTTGGGAGGGATTCGGTGAGACCATGCGTGTCCAGTGCCCGGCACACGGAAGTACTCCAACACGGCCCCTGTCTTTCCACTCCCCCGACCCCCGCCTTCAGTCCTTCTTCGGGGGGGTAGATGGTGTGGCGAGGGCAGGTGCTCTTCCAGTCCTGGGTGCCTGGCGCTCCCACAGGTGCCCTCCACGTCCCCCCTCTGCCTGCAGGTCCCGCCCAAGCACGTGTACCGCGTGCTGCAGTGCCAGGAGGAGGAGCTCACACAGATGGTCTCCACCATGTCCGACGGCTGGCGCTTCGAGCAGGTGGGCTGGGCGTGCGGGGGCCACGCCTCCAGGCAAAGCGCGGGGTGTAGGGGGTTCCCTTCCCATGGCCCCACCCAGGGCTCTGCTTAAGTCAAACGAAATAAGATTAAGAAATGCCACCCTGGGGAGTTCCCGCTGTAACACAGTGGGTTAAGAATCCGACTGCGGTGGCTGAGGAGCAGGTTGGATCCCCCGCCCAGCTCAGTGGGTCAAAGGAACCAGTGTTGCTGCAGCTGTGGCATAGGTCGCAGCTACGGCTCAGATTCAGTCCAGGGCCTGGGAACTTCCACATGCCACGAGTGTGGCCAAAGAAAGAAAAAAGGCCACGCTGCCAGCAGATTGACCAGGAAGGGGAGAGGAGGAAGCGCCGCTGGTGGCAGGGCGGCCCCGGTGAGTCCCCTCCGGTGGGAGCCCTTCCGGCAGGTAAATGGTCTTTGCCGCAGCACGACAGCTCTGATGCAAGGAGACAAGATTTATAGCGGCGAGCAGAGGCCCCTGTGGCCCACGCCTCTTGGAACAAATCCGCAGGCATAGCCTCTGGGTCCCTTTAAAGGACGCGCCCAGTTATAGGCACTGCCACACTCAGGGGAGCCCTGCGCAGAAGCTTCTCATGAAGTATTTATGGTGACCTGTACTTCCTCCCAGTCCCCCCACCGTGGGCAGATTTTGATCATAAACAGTGTTGTCCTAGTAATGCAGCTGACGTCACACCTTCTCAGGTGTCTGGAGGAACAGAGCCAGCAGGTTCACCCAAGGCCGGATTTGCCCTTAGAGAAGGGGAAGGAAGGGCTGGGCGGGCCCTTTACCCACACAAGCTCCTTTGCACCTGAAGGCTGAAGAAGGGAGAAGGCCGGGCTCCCCTGATGGCCAGGCAGTATGGAGGGACAAGCCCAGTCCAGGAGCCAGAATCCAGGCCCCCCCACCGGCATGCCGTGTGACCTTGAGCAAGTCACATCTCTCTGGGCCTCAGTTAGTTTGTTTCTCTCTCTCTCTCTCTTTTTTTTTTCCATTTTAGGGCCACACCCACGCCATGTGAAGTTTCCCAGGCTAGGGGTCCAATTGGAGCTGCAGTTGCTGGCCTATGCCACAGCCACAGCAACACCGGATCCGAGCCTCATCTGCAGCCTACACCACAGCTCACGGCAATGCTGGATCCTTAACCCACTGAGCACCGCGGGAACTCCCATTGGTTCTGTGACCTGGGCCAATAGTGCCTCCTTTGCAGGAATGTTGTATAGATTAGAAAGACCACGGTAAAGTCCCTAGCCCAGGGTAGGCCTCTCAGCGTTGCCAACTCACACCGCGTGGGTTATTAGAAGCATTTAAGTCTTCAAGACCCCAGAGAGGACTCAGAGTCCTGGGTTTGAATCCTGTCCCACTCTTCCTGGTTGTTCTGACAGGTCACCGCCCCTCCAAGCCTCATCTGCCAGTGGGGCCGATGTTTCTCCCTTTCTGCCTGCAGCTCATATTCCCTGGGGCTGAATGCGACCTTCACGTACGGGGCCTTTATCAGCCAGAAGGGGCCCCATAGATGTGGTTATTTCAGGGACCCCAGAACAAAGGTGGAGCCAGTCTTGAGAGCCTGTGGGAGTCTTTGGCAATGGCGTGGGCGCGCAGAGCTGAGCAAGCAGGTCAGGGGGCCACTGGCCTAAGGAACGGGCAACCTGTTCTACCTCTGTTTCCACAAGTGAACAGAATATTCTATGGGGCCCCATACCCAGGTCATGCCGACTCCATCCTGCAACCTAGTTCTGGGGCTGCTTCAGCCACATCTGGGACAGGGGCACAGTCTGCCCTTTATGAGCCTCTGCCTGCTTTTATTTTATTCTGTTTTTGCTTTTTAGGGCCGCGCCTGTGGCATAGGGAGGTTCCCAGGCTAAGGGTCGAATCAGAGCTGTAGCCGCTGGCCTTTACCACAGTCACAGCAACGCGGGATCCGAGCCGCATCTGCAGCCTACACCACAGCTCATGGCAACTCCGGATCCTTAACCCACTGAGCGAGGCCAGGGATTGAACCCGAGTCCTCCTGGATACCAGTCAGGTTCACAACCTGCCAAGCCACAACGGGAACTCCCTTTTATTCCCTCTTTCTGCCTGCTTTTAGAAAGTGGCCTGACAGGTCTGGGAGTAGGCTGGGTGGCGGAGGAACGGCAGCTGCAACGATAGATAACTGATAACCGCCTTCTTCTAAGAAGGGGAGGCTGGCCCTGGAAACAGACCAGAGGCTTAGGTGGGGGAGCGGGGAGAGGACCGAGGCTTGGGGCCAGCGGTGCGGTGCGCTCCGGGAACCCGGGGACGGGCCCGAATAGAACAGCAAGATCGGAGCACCGCTGGTGTCTTGACCAGTGCCAGTGTCCCCCCACCCCCGCCCCCACCCCAATCTACTTGTCATTTTCTCCCCACGCCCCCCTCCCGCCCAGCTGGTGAACATCGGCTCCTCCTACAACTACGGAGGCGAGGACCAGGCAGAGTTCCTGTGCGTGGTGTCCAGGGAGCTGTACAGCTCCCCGCACGGGCTCAGCTCCGAGTCCAGCCGCAAAACCAAGGTGAGCCCCCCCACCCTTCCTCCCTCCCTCACGCCCTCCACTCCCCGCCCGGCCATCCCTGCTGCTTCCTTCTCCCTCCTGCTGCCCACGCATCGCCCCCCCTGCCCCCATCACAGCCAATGCCATCCATTCCATGCCACCCATGGCACTGCCTGCTCACCCCAGTTACCCAGGCCCAGGCTAGGGGGGCAGTGAGATGGGTAATCCCCAGCGTGCGGTGAGAGTGGACTTAGATGCCACTTGAACGGTGGTGGGGCCGGCGGTGGCCATGGAGCGGTGCAGCACAAGGTGGAGTGCACTGACCTAGGGGGCTGGACTTGAGCCCCGGGGTGACCTTGGACAATCCCAGCCCCCTCCTGGCACCTTCGCTGTGCTCGCGGAGGAGTGAGAGGGAAGGGACCACGTGTTCTCCGGATGCCACCAAGCTTGCAACTTCTGGGATTCGAGGAGCCAGTGGATTTCCCTGGGGCCTGGGCTGCGGGGCAGGGAGGCCCCTCCCTCGGGCTCCCGCCTGGGGCTCTGCAGAAGGGGGTCAGGAGCCCCGGGGTGTCCAGCTCTCTGTTTCTGGCCAGCGAGGCAGCCTCAGCTGGCTCGGGGGAGGGGGCTGAGCCGAGGTGCTGGCACCCTGGACCTGGAGCTGGCCGGAAGCCTCTGCAGGGCTACGGTGGGACATGGGGAGCAGGCAGCAAGCCGGGCTGGGGAGAAGGGAGACCCTTCTTTCCTTCTAGGAGCCTGTCCCTGTGCGGTAGAGACTTAGGAACTCCGGCTTCCCCTGCCCGCCCTGCCCCCATCGGGCCGTGGCTGATGCGGCCTTGCAAGGGTGCAGGGTGAGCCTGCTGCTTCTGCTCCTCTGGGAGAGACCTCGGGACCCGGGATGCCAGAGGCTGTGGCTGGCTTCTCAGATGGGGCTGGTGTCTGCCCTGGGCCCTCCCTGGGCCCTCCTTGTTCCCTTTCTGGGTCGGACCTCCTAAAATGAGGCTTTCCAGGCACCCCTCAAGGACCCCCCCCCCCCACTTATCCGCCTCCTCTTCCACCCCTCCCTCAGCCTTGCTCGCATCCCAGCAGCCAGGCCGACCTGTGAGCATCTTCAGCAGGATCCCACCCTCCGCTGGTTCCCCCGACCCTTCCCAGGCTTCCCCGGAGACTGGGACAAGACGCCCCAGCCTCTGTGGCTGTAGCTCTCCCCGCTCCCGGAGGGCCCCCCCACTTCGCCTTGCCCTGAGACGGGGGCCCGCGGGGACAGCCGCCAGCAGGCCCGGGCCCCCCCGTTAGTTCTGCGCTCTTTCTTCCCTGGGTCCGCCGGCTGGTTCACAGAGCGTGGAGGAGCAGCTGGAGGAGGAGCAGCAGCAGGTGGAGGTGGCAGAGGTGCAGGTGGAGGCAGATACCCAGGAGAAAGGTGCAGCCCACCCCCCAAGAGAATGATTGCTAATAAAAGCCGGAGCCTCCCGTCCCGTGCTGGAGCCAGCTGCAGAACCCGGGGGCCCTGGGACGGCTGGGGGGGGCGGGCCCACCAGGGTTAGCTCGGCCCCGGCTCCTCTCCTGCATAACCATCCCCTCTCTCACTTTCTCTTTGCAGCCCAGTCATCTCAGGATCCCGCTAACCTTTTCTCCCTCCCACCACCGCCTCCTCCTCCTCCGCTTCCCGCTGGAGCTCCTGCCTCATCTTCATCCACCTCCTCCTCCTCCTGGATCTCATCTACACCCTGCCTCTTCCCTCTCTGCCCCTGTCCGGGTTTCCTCTCCACCTGCTCACGCCTCCATCCCGGGGCTGCGCTGGTCCCAGCCTCCTGCGCCTTCCACCCGGGCGCCCTGGCCCTGCATCCCAGAGCATCCTGCCTGCCGCCTCCTGTACCCCTTCTGGCACGTCCTGCCTCCAGGCCCGGGGAGGAGGGGTGCGGCTGTACCTCCTCGGCGTCCGCCGACCCCGCCGGGCACGTCTGAGGCTGGTCCCCCACCCCTACTCCGTGGCCGCCCTGTCCGCTCCTCCTCCTCATCTTTCCTCCTTGCAGGTTCCTGTCCGCACGCCCTCAGACCTGAGGCTGCGCTTCTTGCAGTGAGGGCTCCTCCCGGGCCCCTCGCCCGCCCCCAGAGCTGCCATTCCTGGTTTGTAGCTTTGGCGGAGCTGGAGGGAGGGGCTGAAAGCCAGGAGGGTGCTTATCTCCGGTTCCTTGGACTTGAGCTGAACTTCCGGCTGATTTTCTCCTCTCACCAAAGTTTCTCAGTCTCCCTTGGCCTTGGGTGTGAGGCTCTGAGACACGACAAAAGGGAGAGGAGATTCTTTCCCGCCTGCCTGTCAGCACCAGAGCCGGGCTGGGTAGGAGGGCGGGGAAACAGAAGCCAGGCGCCCTGACCTCATCCCCGCACGTCCAGAAACTCCAGCATCACTGGGGTGGCACTGGGCTCCCCACTTTCTGCGGGGCTGGGAAGGACAGGCCACACTTGGATTCCCTCGGCCGAGGCAGAGTTAGCTGGAGGGCTAAGGATCGGGCTGGGACAGAAAAAGCCCTGGCCAGGTGCCCACAGGCCCCCACGCAATCTTATCTACATGCTGTGTGACCTTGGGCAAGTCACTGTCCCTCTCTGGGCCGCAGATGCCTCTAAAATGGGGACGGACAGCTGCTGTCTGTGACCTTTGGCCCGAGACCGTGGTGACCAGCCTTTCTTGATCCCCTCCTACACCCGGGCCAGAGTCTTGACAGAACCTGGCCTGTTAGGTGGCCACCACCCAGCCCGAGATGGGGCACGGGG
>PVHT021183646.1:10042199-10058557 GCA_004024745.2 Catagonus wagneri
CCTGCCCCCTCTTATTTTCTAGCTGTTACAAGCCAGAGGCACCCGGATGTGAGGCCCCAGATCACCTCCAGGGACTTGGGGTTCCGATCTGAAATCCTTTATTTTTGTACCACGGGGTGGGCCCCTGGCCCCAGGCGGAGGAAGAGGTCTCCCCGCTGCCACCTCTGTCTACACCTGCGGGGCTGTGATCTGCCCCTGCCTCGGGGGGCCAGGTGGGGGCCCGCTGGGACCTCTCAAAGCCTGAAGTGGGCCCCGGGACCCCTGGGCAGAGCACCCGCCCGCGGCTGTGTCTCCCTCGCCCCTGCGTCCCCGCCCCCCGGCCCCTCGGCTCCCGGGCGGATGCGCTCTCCTCCAGCCCCGTCCCATCACGCCCTCGAGCCTGCATCTTCCTGTCTGTGGAATGGGTTCACTTCCTGCCCTGCCTTCCTCGCAGGGTTGTGGTGAGGTCCCCGAAACCCCCTGGCAGGGTGTAAAGCCCCAGATGCAGATTCAGGGATTGGTGGGAGATGCAGGGTGTGGGGTTCGGTCCTACTGGAAAGAGGGGATGGGTGACTCGGCCTTCACCTTGGCTGCTCCCACCCCCGTCTGTCCTGCCGGGCACAGAGCGCCCTGGTCAGGAGGAGGCAGAGAGCGGCAGCGCGACCACTCTGGGACTGGTGACTAGGGACAGGGGGACGCTCCTCCCTCTGCCCGGGGTGGGGGGTGGGGGGTGGGGGGCAGGGGCTGAGCCAGGGGCCCCTCCTGCACTTCCGGCCTCCCAGGCCAGCTCCTTGCTTCTCAGCTGTGTCCGACCCCACCGTGGAATAAAACCTGAAGAAACAGCCAGGCTGGCTGCCTCCCGCTCTTTCTCTGGGCCACGTTTGGGGACAGGGGCTGAACTCAAGGCAGGGTAGGCAACCCAAAGGTAATGGGACTTTCTCCTAGAGCCCAGGGACCCCACCCCATTGTGACTCTCCTGGACTTGTTGGGGGCGGGGCATCACAGCTGGATCCCTGTCCAGTGGCAGATGCTGAGGGTACCTGCTCTGCTTTGCTGGGTGGACTTTAGAAGGTGCCTGCCTCTCTCTGGGCCCCAGTTTCCAGTAAAGTGAGGGGTTGGACCAGGTGACTTCTAAGGCCCTGCCCCCTGGAATCACACAGGTCTCTTCCAGCCTCCAGGCAGACCTAGATTAGCTGGGATGCTGAGCAGGCGGGGGTAGGGCTTCTGGGAATCGGGAGACCAGTCCTCCCAAGCCTGGGTCCCCGACTTCCCCTCCCCACTGTCACCTCACCATTCAGGTGGCCCTCTGCTTCTTGGCTTCTCCCTGCCCCCTCTGCTCCACCCCAGCCCCCCAGGGCGTCCCCTCTGCTCCAACCCGGCCCCCCAGGACGTCCCATCTGCTTCCTGCTGTGATACCCCAGGCCACCTCCAGCCTCTGCCCCGAGTCCTAGGAAACAAAACCCCCTCCATCTTCTCTGAGTGCACCTGGCCCCCTGAGCCACCTGGCCTCCATCTCCCTGGCCCGACTGAGCATCTGCCTCGCCCCACCCCCGCCCCCCAGCATCTTAGCCCAGCTGGGGGACGTCTCTGCAAAGCAGCGGCCCCCGAGGCAGAGGCCCTCCCCAGCCCACTCAACACTCTGGGGGGGGGGGGCCTCACCACCTCCCCTTGGGCCACTCAGCTCTCTGGAGTCTCTAACTTTTTGTGTCTGGCTTTGCTTGCAAGAGAGTTGCCAGGAGGCTTGTGAAAAGAGCAAATTGCCCCCTCCCTTCTTATTCCGACTAATTAAGACTGGGATAAGGCCACAGCTTTGCCTTTTAGCAGAGCACCCCTCTGAGATCTCCGAGAGGCCCCCCAGGGAGTCTGCTCCCCACCCCAAAGATGTCCATCCACGGCGGCTGCTCCATCCGCTCCGTCTCCACAGGCGGGACCCAGCAGGCGAAGGGCTCTCCACACGTGGATGTCGTGGCCGCTCCCTGTCTGCCTTTGAAATCCCTCTCAGACGAGGTGCCCTCCAAGGCTCCCACGAGCACTTACCCACCCTTGACTGCCCCCTTCTTCGCCCCCGCCGGGGCCCCCGCCCTGCGCCCTCCCTGACCACTTCCACTCAGGCCACACCCAGGCCGCTGAGGCCCCACCCCTTCAGTCCCCCTCCAGCCTCTGGCCACACCCTTCAGCCTCCTCCCCTGGCCCCTTCTGCCTCCTCTGTGTCTCCCCCGCGTCCTCAGTCTTCCCTGGACCAGCTTCCCTTGATGGTGGCTAGAAAGTCCCTCCTCCAAACCTCTCTCAAGCTCCACCTGCCCAGGGGTACCCCAAGTTCATGACACCTTCCCAGAGGCTTTCCCTCCCGGGGTGTCCCCTCCCCCGCGTCAGGCATGGGTTCCTCCACCAGCCCAGGCGGGTGTGGTCCTGGGTGACTCCCTCATCTCACCCCATCCACTGTGAGGCACCTGAAGGACAATAAGGGTCCTTCAACCCTATGTCTGTCCCCGCTGCCCTACCCAACCCATCCTCTTCTTCCTGGAGTTCTGCGGTGGCCTCCTCACTGGCCTCCCTGCCTCCCGCTTCCTCCACGCTGGTGTCAGCGGTGGTTCTAGAATGTGAATCCGCTCACGTGTCGCCTCCCCCGCTCTAGAGCCTTCCATGGCTCCCCGGAGCCCCCAGGGTCAAGTCCTTAGCTCAACTCCAAGCTCTTGCTCTCTTATTTTATTTTTAGGGCCACATCCGTCGCATATAGAGGTTCACAGGCCAGGGGTCAAATCGGAGCTGCAGCTGCCGCCCCACGCCACAGCCACAGCAACACAGGATCCGAGCCACGTCTGCGACCTACACTGCAGCTTGTGGCAATGCCAGATCCTTAATCCACTGAGCGAGGCCAGGGATCGAACCCGAGCCCTCATGGATAATAGCTGGGTTCGTGACCACTGAGCCACCAGGGAAACTCCTCAACTCTAAGTTCTTTGCCATCTAATCTCAGTTTGCCCCAGCCCCATTCTTTCCTTTTCAGTACCCCCCCTCACCTCTATTCTGACTAACAATTTACGCTGCCCTAATAGGCCACTGACTTTTGGGACTCTGCCTTTGCATATGCTGTTCCCAGGCCTGGAATGCCCTTCCCTGCCTTGGCCACCATTGACCCCCAGCTCTGCTCTCCTCCAGGCAGCCTTCCCGACTTCCTGAGTTACAGGCTACCCCAAAGCCTCTTCACACTGGATCATCACCCCCACCCATCCTGGGGTGGGGAGCCAAGTTCTGTGAGGCTCTGTGACCCCAGCACAGTACTTGGCACATGGTAGGGGCCTGTGAGATGCTTGCTGCATAAATGACTCTGGACGCGGAGGGAGCGCCGAGCCAGAGAGGAAGAGGTGGCCTGGGAACCGGGAGCTAGGGCTTCGGCCCCAGCTGCCCTGCTGCCCCCTGGGGTGATCATGACGTCTCTGCCCCTCAGTTTTCTTGCAGGTTCCAGAGGGAGCCCATCGCTTGTCCCAGCCCTCCCTCTGACCTGAGGGTCACCAAACCGGTGCCTTCCTGGGACTTCCTGGAGGGTACCCCCGCCCCCACCGACCCTACCTTGGCCTTCTGGACACTTGGCCAGCAGGTTGGGCAGATAGCAGGGTCCGTTCAGTCAAGGGCGTGAGACTGGTGCCTGGGGCCCCATTCAATCCGCAGAGCAGGACCTTGGCCAGACGGCTTTATTCCACAGGGCAGCTGGGTTCACCTCCCGGTGAGAGTGGGCAGTGAAGGCCCAGGCGGGGGTGGGGGCGCAGGTGGGGGTGGGAGGACCTTGGACCGGGGCTCCCCACCCTTTGGCTTGCAGTGGCGGCTGGTCCACTTGGCTGTCTCCGGGGCTCGGAGGGCCTTTCCTACGGGGGCACCTTCCACTGTCACCCCTCAGGTTGGGCCAAGGGCCTCACGGGCTGGTCGACCCTCTGGAAGGGATGCCATCCCGGCATCCTCTGCGCTGGAGCGGGGGCGGGGCGGGGGCGGGGCGGGGGCGGGGCTCAGACCCTCCTACCAGGACCCGGCGGCGGCCACGTGTCATTGCTGTTTAACTCTGCCCCCCAAAGTCAGCAGGGGAGGAAGGGGAAGAAGAGAGAATCCCGAGGGCACAGGCTGGATGGGAAAGCCCCCAGCCGGGCCTGGTGACCGTCCCGAGCCGTGGGGGGGTGGGGAGGCTGGATCACCGGCTGATGGCCCTCCTCCCTCCGTGTGCTCCCCTGGGACAGATGTCCCGGAGCAGGCGGGGGGGACAGGAGAGACGCCATCTCCTGTTCCCTCAGGGCCCTGCCACCCACAAAATACTGGCTCCCCCCGCTCTGAGTCCAAGAGGTGGATCCCTGCTCTGCCGGGGGCGGTGCCTCAGGTCAGCACCTGCTGGATCCAGCCAATCACTCCTGTGATGCGGGTGTAGACACCAAAGTAGTTGGGCCGGCCGCAACCCAGACCCCAGCTGACCAGCCCCGCCAGGAACCAGCGGCCACTGGGCTCCTTGCACACCAGCGGGCCACCCGAGTCACCCTGTGAGAGGAGGAGAGACGGTCGCGTCAGAGTAAAGTCACCCCTTCCAGGCTACGGTCCCAACGGCTGGGGATGTCCTGAGTGACAGCAAGAAAGTCACCTCCTCTTGGGAAGCCTCTGACAAATGGAGGGAGCCCGGTCCAGCCCAAGGTGGCCTCCAGTGGGGCCTCGTGGCTGTGCGTCCCCACGCCCCGCCCAGCTCTGCCTGCCTTCTGCAGTCTCCGTCCAGTCCGCTCTGCTGGGTCACTTGGGCCACGTGCCTCGCGGCGGGCAAGGAGCCGAGTTCAGACTGGGCCTCAGACCTGCCCAGCTCGGGTCTCTTCTGATCTGGGGCCCGCCACCTGCGCCAAGCCTCTCAACCTCCCGAGCCTCCGTTTCCTCATCCATAACGTGGGGGACGGCCAACCCCGCTTTGCTGCGAGGCTTCGGCGGGCTGCTGTGAGCCGAGGGCCAGGCCCTGGCCGACGTGAGCAGCGCCCCGTCTCCCCCACCCCGCCCGCCCCCTGGGAGTCACCTGGCAGGCATCCTTCTTGCCCCGGCGGTAGCCAGCGCACAGCATGCGGGGGGTGACCTGGTAGCGGTAGGCCTCGCTGCACAGGTCCTGCGGGATCAGCTGCACGTCCACCTTCTGCAGACCGTTGCTGGCGGGGCCTGCCCAGCGGGGTTGGGGCGGAGGTGAGAGGAGCCTTCGCTCTGCCTCGTGCCCCTCAGGCGCCCCCTTCCTCCTCCTGCTCCGCCCACCCTCCTCCACTCGCCTCCCGCCTCACCGTCGCCCTGTTCTGGCTCCTTCTCCGAGTGGCTCCTGGGGACAGGGCCCCCACCCAGAGCCCCTCCGGGCTAACGTCCTCCTCCAGTTTCTCCCTCCCTCCTTCCTCCTGCCGGAGCCCATTTGACTGCCTCCCCTCTGCTGCGGGCCAGCCCTGGGAGATTTTCCCAGAACATACGTCTCACCCCTCCACTCTCCCCTAAAGCTCGTCTGCGCCGCCCCACTGTCCAGGCGGCGCTTCTCCGCGAGGGCTGCGCGTTAGCAACCCCAGGGAGCTTCCGTATGCACCGCGCCCAGTCCCGCTGGAGAGCTGGTCTGTACGGCCGGGGTGGGGCCCGGACATCGGTGCTTTTCTCCAAGACCCGAGGCGTCGGTGCAGGTCAGGAGAACTCCGGGCTCAAGAGCCTCGTGGCGGGCTCCGAGGCCCTGCCTGAGCTTCCGGCTCGTCCTCACCCAGATCCACCCGCCCCCACTTCCCCTCTGGTGCTGGGGGGTCCCAGGGCTCCCTGGGTGACACCTGTGCTCTTACCGGAAATGCCTTTCCCTTCCAAGGGGACACTGTTGATGCATCCTCCAAGCCTTAGCTCAGCCCACCCCCCCGCTGCCTCTGCCCCCCGGACTCCCCGGCCACATCAGCTCCTAGCACCGTCTTTCCTGAGGGTGTTCCCTGTTCTTCTCTATTTCCCCTTTGTCCAACTGATGCCTGGCACAGAGCAGGCGCTCATGAATGTGTCCTTGAAGAGTTCCCACCGTGACTCAGCGGAAATGAACCCGACAAGGGTCCATGAGGATACGGGTTCGATCCCTGGCCTCCCTCAGTGGGTTAAGGATACCACGTTGCCGTGAGCTGTGGTGCAGGTTGAAGACGAGGCTCAGATCCCGCATGGCTGTGGCTGTGGCTGTGGCGAAGGCTGGCGGCTACAGCTCTGATTCCACCCCTAGACTGGGAATTTCCATATGCCGCAGGTGAGGCCCTAAAAAAAAAAACAAAAAGCAAACAAACAAACAAAAAAACACTGTGTCACTGAATGAATAAAAGAGCAAGTGAACCAGTGCTTGTCTTACCAGTGTTTTCCATCTTCCTCTTGGACAAGTCACTTTTCACCTGAGCCTCAGTATCTCCATCTTTAAATTATTCTTCAGCCCTGCCTGCCTCCAGACTGGAAATCGTGGCTCACATTGGTAAAGCCACCACCACGAAGGGAGCAGGGCATGGCTGTTTGTACAGAACCAAGAAGTGGCCTCCAGGGGTGGCCAGCTCAGGAGGGGAGGGGAGAAAGTCATGTTTCTGAGAGGCAGTAGTCGGAACAGCAGGGACTCTGAGGTCAGACAGCCCTGGGTTCTAGTCTCTGCCCCAGCCCTCTCTGGCTGTGACTTTGAGCCGCTGCTAAATGTCTCTGAGCCTGTTTTCCCATCCTTAAAATGGGGCCCACGGTGACTAATAATGAGGATTATTGGATGGATTAAATGAACCTAAAATCTAAGCTCAATGTGGAAAATGGTAATAATAAGAGCTTCAGCCTCGCTCAGCACAGACGCATACGCTTCCACCCTCCTGCTGTCCCAGGAGCAGAGGGCTGGAGCTGGCCCTGGGCCGTGGGATCCCTGAACTCCCCGTCTCTCCACACACACCCCCTGGCATAGCCTCCCATGACCTCGCTTCTCCTTAAATGCCCTTCTGGGTTTTTGTTTGTTTTTTGTTTTGTCTTTTTAGGACCACACCCGCAGCATATGGAAGTTCCCAGGCTAGAGGTCTAATGGGAGCGGCAGCTGCCAGCCTACGCCACGGCCACAGCAACGCCAATCTGAGTGGCATCTGCGACCTATAACACAGCTCACGGCAAAGATCCTTAACCCACTGAGCGAGGCCAGGGATCGAACCCGCATCCTTATGGGTACTAGTCAGGTTCCTTATGGCTCAACCACAACAGGAACTCCTTAAATGCCCTTCTGGAAGGAAGGGTGGGGGGCTGGGGGTGGGTAGGGACCAACAGCCGTAACAACACGTGTTGTTCTCCTGGGAAATGCAGCCCAATCGAATCCCAGGACGAGCAGATTTGGAGCCCCAGGGTCCCTTGCCGGCTCTGCTCCAGGCTCCGCAGCTACCCCAGGGGGCCCATCCTGCCTCCCGGCCCGCAGTCCAGCTCACCGCCCTCACGCAGGGCGCCCCAGCCGGTGATCCAGCAGTGCAGGCCCGGCTCGAAGAAGTGCGAGCGCGCAGGGAGGCAGACGGGGTGCACCGCGGCCGAGCGCACCACGGGGTGGTCCAGCTGCAGCAGGGCCGCGTCGTAGTCGTGACTGTCCTCCTCGTGGTACGGGTGCAGGAGCAGGCGGCTCACCTTGAAGGACACCTCGCCTGGCCAGCGCGCGCTCTGCCACACCTTGCCCAGGTACACCGTCCACAGCGCCGGGGAGGCCATGCTGCGGGGGCGGCGGGGAGGCCGGGGGGGGGGGGGACTCGCTCAGCGGCCGCCTCCCCCATCCCAGCCCATCCCTAGGACAGCCAGCTTCCCCACCTGGGACACCCCCACCCCTCCTGCTCTGGAAGGCCGGCAGCTGGTGGTACCCTGGAGCCACCTGCTGGGGTCCAGCCCCAGCTCCATCCCTCCCTAGGTAAGTGTGCATCTCTCGAGGCCTCAGCCACCCCACCTGTGAAACGGGGTAGCGTCTTCTACTCGAACGTTCCTAGGGGATTTCTTCATTTCTTTTCAGGGTCGCACCCACGGCATACGGAAGTTCCTGGGCCAGGGGCTGATTTGGAGCTGCAGCCGCTGGCCTATGCCACAGCCACAACCACAGGGAGCCCTTGACCCACTGAACAAGGCCAGGGATGGAACCCACATCCTCATGGATACTAGTAGGGTTCATAACCCGCTGAGCCACAGGGGGAGCTCTGGGGACTTTAATAAGACTATGGGTGTAAGAAAATTAGCAGAGTGCTGGGCCCCAACCGATAACCCTCTCTTTCTGTTAGGTGCACTTTATGGGGCAGCTGGGACCATTCCCCACCCCAAGACCTGGTCCTCAGGAGGAGGGGGTGGAGCTTGACTGTGAAAGAATCGACAGAGACGGAGCTGTGCAGACTCCTGGAGGCCAGCTCAGCGTCTGGGTCTTTCTTTACCTTGTGGGCAGCGGGGAGCCGAGGATGGGGTGAAGGAATCCAGGTGGTCAGACCACACCCAGAAGGAGCACCCAGGCACACGGGCTCTGGCCCCCAGGGTGACCCAGGGGTGATGCTGGCAGCATGAACAGACAGTGCCTAAAGGTTTGTCCGGAGCACTTGGAGGCCTTGCTGTATGGCTTGGATTAGGAGGGGAAGACGAAGGGGTGCCCTGGTGGCTCCTGGCCTTTGGCTCAGGTCATAGGAGGAGTCATAGGAGGACCCGTAGACCCGGGTCATAGGAAGAGGTCGGGAGGAGAGAGGCCAGGGCTCTGTGTGCTGGGGGCAGGCCTGGGGCCCAGGACATCGGACTGGAGGTGGAGAGGAGGCACTTTCAGGCCGCCACACAGATGGAGACAATGTCTACGGGACGGGGTGAGATGTCCCTTCTTGTGGGCTTCTCTGCGCCCCCTCCCAGGTCACAGGCAGGCACACCTAGAGGTGCGGGGTCATGGCCTATGACCAGGTCAGGCAGTTCTGTTCTCTGCCGTACCCCGGGGTCTGATGCCGCCCCTGGCACGTAGTAAGAACACAGCGAGTACCGCTGAATGAATGAACAAGCAAAAGAATGCATCGCTGGCCCCGTGGAAAGCAGGGTACCAAAAAGAGGGCACGGAGAGGCTGAGTGACATCTCCAGGGCCACAGAGTATGTCTGTGGTGGAGCCAGGGCTGAACCCAAGTGGCGGACGGTCTGCAGGGCTTCCCCCCACCCCCACCCCTCCCTCTCTCTGCTCAGATCTCAGACACGCAGCACCCTCCGGCCTCGGCCTTCCCTGCCCCTCCCCTCGTGGCCTGTGTCCCTGTCCCCCTCACCTGTCCTCCTGGAAGCAGTGGGCAGCTGTGATCACCCAGCGGTCGGCGATGAGGGCCCCCCCACAGATGTGTCGGCCCCGAACTTGGAGGCTGGCCTGCCACGGCCACTCGCCCTCCGAGGACACGGCCCCGCCCACGATGCGGCCAGAGGGGCCCTGGAGGCCACAGTCTGGGGGTGGCGGAGGCGATCAGGGATGGACAGAGGGGGAAGGGCGGGAGAGAACCAGTGAGCAAGGGACACAGAGAGACGGAGAAAGGGGTGCCATGGAGAAGAGCAGGGAGAGATGCGAAGGGAGACGGGGGTGGAGGAGGGAGGGAGAGAGGCGGGCGGGGCCCACAAGGGGGCAGAGGCTGGGCAGGAAGAGACAGATGGACAGAGGCCAGCTCTCCCTCCAGCTCCACCCCCCCCGGGGGCGGCCCCCGCTTCCCTCCCACACCCAAGGGCTCAGCGAGGGGGAGGGGGGTCCCGCCCACCCCATTGAAGCCCGGGTGCGGGGCTCACCACAGTGCTGCTCGTCGGAGCCGTCGCTGCAGTCGGGGTGCCCGTCACACTGCGGGTTGGGCTTCTTCACGCAGCTGCGGTCCTCACACTGGAAGGTGAAGGTCCCACAAGGCACCCCTGGGAGAGAGGGAGTGGGGGCAGGGTGCAGAGGGTGGGTCCCTGAGCCTGAGGGAGCCTCCAAAACCAGACCCAGGGAGGAAAGTGCCTGGAAGAGGCCAGGAGGCGACTGGGGAGGAGTCTCTTGATTGTACTAATGGGTCCCCCTCCTGGACTCCTGGAGGGTCCCCTCCTCCCCCCTTGCCCCCTCAGGCTGGTGCATCGAGAACAACGCTTCCGCTCTCAGGCTGGGGCTCCCGAGCCCAGGGTCATGCCTCCCCCCAGGTGTGGTACCTGAAGGCAGAGCTGCGCCTCCACTTTCAGACAAGACCCCCAAGAGCGGGGCTGTGCCTCTCCCGTCAGACTAGGGCTCCCCGCTTAGCCTGACGGTCCTCCAGGCCCACCCAGCCACGCGCCTGCTCCTCACCACCTTCACCGTGGAGAGCTCTCTGCTCCACCGCCCGGCCGTCGCCTGGTCTCCTTTCCCCTCTATCTGACTCTTACGGCTCTTCACGGCCTAGTTCAAAGCCTACCTCCTCTAGGAAGCTTTCCCAGCCCCATCTCCTCCTCACCCGCCAGTATTCCTATGCTACTGGACACGATGTTCAAAAGCTTTTGGGTCAGAAAGAGTCACCCATCATTTTTTTTTTTTCTACTATCAACTAATCCCCAGAAGGCTGAGACCACACCTCTGGGATCTTTTACTCCATCTCCTTAGTCGGCCTTGCGTGTCCCTGGGTAGCACGCAAGGCTGGTTGGTCAGATGGATGGATGGTTGGATAAAACGCTGGAGGCTCAGACAGGAGACTGGGCAGACCAACACATGGGTGGCTTAATGATCTGGTAGGAAGACTGACGGGCAAGTGTAAGGATGGATAAATGAGTGGATATAGGGACCAGGGGGCAGACAGGTATTTAGAGAGATCACTGGATGGGTGCATGCATACCTGCATTCATGGATGCATGGATGGAGGATGGAAAAAGGGACATGTAGACAGGTAGTTGGGTAAAGCAACAAATGGATTGACTGACGATTTAGTGGGGAGAGAGAGAGTTGGTTAGGCAATGGGTAACTGGGAAGAGTGGATGTATGAATCAGTGGTCAGACAAGGCGGTTGGAGACACAAGAAGATAGATAGATGGGTGGGTGGATGGATGGATGGATGGATGGATGGACGGACAGATGGATGTATAGCATACTTATAGATGGGTTGGTAAGTGTTTGGACCAGAGGACAGAAACCTTTGCAGGAGAAGCGTGCAGAAGGGCTGGGCTGTCTTTGTTCTCCCTCTAGAGATGGGCCGTATCCTGCCCTACCTTCCTGGCACTGCTCTTCGTCACTCCCATTGAGACAGTCAGGCTGCCGGTCACAGACCCGGGACAGCGAGATGCACGTACTGTCCTCCTGGCACTGGAACGTGGCTCTGCAAACTGCGTGGGACACAGAGAGGGGACAGGTGGGAGGAAGCCAGAGGCAGTCGGCTGGGACTCTGCGCTGCCTGGACAATGCGAATTGTGTCTCACTTCGTCGCGTGCACACATCTCTTTCTCGGCTCCTTTACATCTGAGTTTCACAGCCACCCCGTGAGATGCCCTATTTCGCTGGTGGCGACAGAAAGGAAATGACTTGTCCTGGGTCGCCTGGCTGAGCCCGAACTTGAAGCCAGATGTTCTGGTTTCAAATATGAGGCACCTTCCCCAGCACGAGGGCAGGATCAGCCCAGAAGCAGGCACATGTCCCCTCCTTCCCACTTATCTCCGCACACACGTAAACTTTGATGAGATGGGGGTAACCTGGGGAGACCAGACTAGAAGAGGCCTCCCTGGTGGTGACTCCGGGGCCAGAAACCAGGATTCAGAAGAAGAGATTTTAGTCCAAGAGAGTCCTGGCTAGGGGGCCATCAGGACCCTGAGCCCCTTCTGCCAGGGCTGGGCACGACCCCAGAAGGAGTTGGGAGCTCCAGTCTGAAACTCTAGAGTGGAGGGGTAGGGACCCCATTCAAAGGAGGGAGACAGAAGGTTTCTGCCCGTCCCAGCTTCCTGGTCCTACTCTCCCTTATCCACTCTGCTCCTTCTTGGACGGCTGGTTGGACAGAAGACTGGGGGTGGGTGATGGCCTGGTGGCGAGAAACCCTGAGCTGGGAGTCAGGACACCTGGGTCCCAGCTTGTCCCTCCTACTGCTCCACCGGGTGGCCCTGGAGAGGCCCCTTGCACATTCTGTGCTTCCATCTTGCCAGTGAGAGAGCCCGGCTCACTGGATGCTGCCAGCGGGAGCTGTCCATGGTGGCGGTGGTCTCCAAAGGGTGGGCTCCGCGCAGAGCAGACGTGGGGAGAAAGGTGGGATGAGGGGGTGCGCGGACAGCTCACCGCAGTTTCTCTCATCCAGGCCGTTGGGGCAGTCCTTGACCCCGTCGCAGGCAGGCACACAGAGTCCGTTCACAGAGCAGAGGAACTCTCCCGGGCAGGCTGGACAAGGAGGGCGCTATCAGGACACAGGTCCTCATTGAAACACGTGCGGACATGTCACATTTGTGTGCTCACGTGTGTACCCGTGCACACACGTGCCTGTGTACGTGGGCCACGTGGACGTACACGTCCGGGTACAGTCACGTGGCATACAGGCTGGTATGTATGACTGTGTATACCTCGTGGACGCGTGTGACTGCCTTGCACACGTGGGCACACGCAAAGCTGCATACGTTCGTGCACACGCCCGCACGGGCACACCCACACTCTCCTCTTGACCAGCCTCTCGGTGCTTCCCGGGACGGGCAAGGGGCAGGGAGAAGCTGCAGGGGGTTCGGGGGTGCCCAGCCCACTGCCCAGCCTGCCCACACTCACGGTCCGACTGGTTGTACAAGCTGTAGTGCACCTGCACGCCGGGCCCCGTGAGGGAGATCTGGGAGGTGAAGTTGATGGTGATGCCAGCGGTGGCCACCACGGGGATCCTCTCCGCGTAGGGCTGCAGCGTGCGCAGGCCACACAGCCTGGGGGGACAGAGGCGGACTCAGACTCAGGGCCGCACAGGCTGGTCCAAGCGAGGGGACAGCCTGGGTGCGCAGGCACACACAGAGCAAGGACGAGGCGGCCAGGGAGGAAGGGGGAGCCACACTCTGACCCCACCCCCACCTCCTCTAGTCTTGATTTCTCCCTGGGGGTGACCGCTCACCCCCAGAGTCATCTAACAAGCAGGTTAGCTGTGTCACTCCTCTGCCCAAAAGCCTTCAGTGGCTCCCCATTGCCTGCAGGATAACATTTCACATCTGGATTCTAGTCCCACTCACCCAGGAGCTGTGAGATTCTAGCAAGTCAGGGTCCTTCTCTGAGCCTCACTGCCCTCCCTTATAAAATAAGGGAAATTGGAGTTCCCATCATGCCGCAGCGGAAACCAATCTGATTAGGAACTATGAGGTTGTGGGTTCGATCCCTGGCCTCGCTCAGTGGGTTAAGGATCCGGCGTTGCCATGAGCTGTAGTGTAGGTCGCAGACGCAGCTCGGATCCCACGTTGCTGTAGCTGTGACATAGGCCGGCAGCTGTATCTCCAATTCGACCCCTAGCCTGGGAACCTCCATATGCCGCAGGTGCAGCCCTAAAAAGCTAAATAAATAGATAAATAAATAAATAAATAAAATAAGGGAAATTATCATCTCTGTTACCCCGACATCTGACAAAAGGCTCCAGTGCGTCAGTAGCTGCAAAAGTCCTTGACAGAGAGTTCCCGTTGTGGCACAGCAGTAATGGGCCTGACCAGTATCCATGAGGATGGGGGTTTTCTCCCTGGCCTCAGTCAGTGGGTTAAGGATCCCGCATTGCCATGAGCTGTGGTGCAGGTTGCAGACCTGGCTCAGACCCTGTGTTGCTGAGGCTGTGGTGTAGGCCGGCAACTGAAGCTCCGATTCAACCCCTAGCCTTCCATATGACGTGGTTGCAGCCCTAAAAAAGCCAAAAAAAAAAAAAAAAGTCCTTGGCAGGAAAGAACGCTGCTCTGGTGCTGGGCGTGGGTCGAGAAGGCAGCCTCCTTCTCCAGTCAGGCCTGTCCCGCCCACTGAGAAGCCTCCGCAGCGCTGGTGGCTTCTCTGTGACTCTCTGGCCGTGAAGGAGGCACGAGTGCAGTGCCGATGGGCACCACCTTCTCCCTGCGTGGCCACACTCGGGTGGGCCCGGGCCCCAGGCTCGGGAGCACACGCTCATCCCAGCTGGACCCCCCACCCCCACCGACGATGCCCTTGCTCCTACAGAGCCGGCGGGAGACCTCCGCCAGGGAGCAGGTAGCAGTCCTCCCATCTCCAGGGTGGGGGACCCTGGGGCGCAATCCCCCACGGTGTCTGGTCCCACCTCTCTTCGCAGGGCAGGTGGGTGTGTTTTCCCGGAGCAGGCGCAGCCACGCCCAGAGAGAGGCGGAACCCTCCTCCGAGAGCAGCCTCGATTTCCCTGGCGTCCCCGGCGGGACTCCCCGCAGAAGCGTCGGCCCCCATCAGCTCATGGGAACGGCCCTGGCCAGAGAAGGGAATGTCTGCACAGAGCAAACAAGAATGCCTTGATAGATGAGGGAAAAGCATCCAGAACGCAGCGGGGAAGCTCTGCTGAGAGACGTGAAAATGCCTCCAGCAGAGAAGGTAGCAGGAAGTCAAAAGAGCAGGTGGGAGTGCCCCAAAGCATGATGGGAGCATCCCACCGCAGATAACAGCAGCCCATAGAGCAGATCCCCTAGTTCCCCGGGGGCGGGGCGGGCGAGGTTTCCTCAGAACTTCTAGAACATGGCAAGCACTTAATAGTTCTACTAATTAATCAATGAGTTAATCAGTAAGCAACTGAGGAAGAGCTTGGCGGTTGTTTTAACATCCCAAGGTGTGAGGCTGGGGGGCGGGGGGAGGGCGGGGGGGGGGGCGCACAGCTGGACCTTCTCCGCCTGCGCCTCCCTCATCGGCAGCATCGCCAGGCCTCACTGCAGGGCAGCTCAGCAGCTCCACCCTGTGAGAGGGAATTGTTCTCATCTCGTTTTCCAGATGAGGTTCCGGAAGGGAAGTGCCGAGCTGGACCAGAATCCGGCCTCCGCAGGACCCAGGAGGCTGCCCTGGGCCTGCTCTTTGGGTAGGTGGGCACTCTGACCCGCACGGCCACCTGAGCTCCAGAGGCTGAGCCCTCAGACCCCATGGCCCCCCTCAGACCTGACCTAATGGATAGCCTCCCGTTACTGTCTCGCTGCAGTGGCCGTATTTATTGTACCAATAAATAATTCTGGGGGCCCCTGGAGGTCCAAAGTAAAAAAAAAAATTTTTATGTACAGCAGAAACTGACACGACATTGTAAATCAACTATAATTACATTAAAATTATTTTTATAATAATTCTCAGGTGTCATTTGCCGTTTTCACCCTCATCCTCCCACAAGGCTAGAGTGGAATTTTCCAGAGACCACATGATGTCTGAAATGGTAACCCACCGAATGCGGAAACAGATGTGGGGAGATTCAGTCGTGGTCTGCTAATGCAATTATTAAAGCAAGTTGCAAAAATGTACAACGATGCTATTTTTCCTCAGCACGTGTTTTTAGGCTTGGGAAATATGATTGGTTTTTCACTAATGATATCCTTGATGTTAAAATGCAATGGGCTTATTATTTTAAGTGAACTGATAGATGTTTTTAACTGTTCTTGGTTTTAATTTATAACACTGTAAATATAGATTATAAATATGGCTTTCATACAGGATAAAAAGCCTCTGGGGTGCTCAGCGAATTTTAAAGAGTATAGAGGGTTTTTGAGATGGAAATTTTTGAAAACCACCTAGACTCCCACAGGCCAGGGGACCCAGAGAGGGATGAGGTGCCACCAGGGGGCGCCCCTGAGCAAGTCTGGCCTTTATCTTTTTAAAACTAAGCAGGAGTTCCACTGTGGCTCAGGGGGTAAAGAACCCAACTAATATCCATGAGGATGCAGGTTGGACCCCTGGCCTGGCTCAGCGGGTTAAGGATCTGGCGTTGCTGTGAGCACCGGTGTTGGTCACAGACACACCTGGCATCCCGCGTTGCTGTGGCTGTGGTGTTGGCTGGTGGCTGCAGCTCTGATTCGACCCCAAGCCTGGGAAATTCCATATGCTGCAGGTGTGGCCCTAAAACAAAACAACCTAAGCAAACAAGGGGGTTTTGTCATTACAAACAAATATCATTAAGGATTACTGTCCCCAGAGAATTGCCCTGGGGAACAGACAGGGGACCTGGGGGCTGGGAATACTGGGCAGGGAGAAATACAGAACAGGTGCATCCCTGAACATATTTAAGGTTCAGGGGCCTGGGGCACTGTCCCCACACAGTCACGGAGATACTGTGGAGAGACAGGGAAGGGCCACAGCTGGGTCTGAGGGCACTGTAACCTTGATAAGAGTTTGAGGGCTGCGTGGTCAGGTCACCTTGGCTGGAGGCTCTAAGGCACCAGCACCTGCTGAAGGGACATTTTTCTTTTTTTTTCTTTTTCTTTCTCTCTCTCTCTCTCTCTCTCTTTTTTTTTTTTTTTTTTTTTTTTT
>PVHT021183646.1:10067483-10095098 GCA_004024745.2 Catagonus wagneri
GGGCGGGGGGGTGAAGTCAGAGTGAAAAATTAGGGGAAGCGGAGCAGGGATGGGGGGAACTGGGGTGGGAGGTGGGGGTGAGGAACAGAGAACAGAGGTGTTTCCAGAACCTTCTCTGCTCCATCCCGTCCCCAACCAGAACAAAGAAGGTGAAGGCAAGTTGGAAGAGCACCACCCCAGGCTTCTGCCCTGAGCCCTTCCCGTCCCCCACCGGCCGCCTCACCCTGGAAGGCCACCGGCTGCACGGAGAGCACGAAGGGGTCATAGTAGCTGTACAGGCCCTTCTTCCAGACCACGGCCATGACGGCGCCCGACGCCAGGACCTCCAGCACGGGCTCCTGGCGGCTGCAGCCATAGACCCTGGTGAGACAGAGAAAGGTGGCAAGGGGCCGGGGTCTGGGAAGGCCGGCCCGGAGGGCAGGGACTGCTGGGGGGAGCAGAGGAGGACGGACTGGGAGCCTGCACATCCGGGGCTTTGGCCAGCCCGCTGTGTGTCCTCAGGCAGCACTCTGACCCTCTCTGGACTGCCTAGAGACCCGGTAAGGGTCAGGCCACCTCCTCAGGGGAGAGAGGCCAGGAGGTTGCCCAGACATCTGGAGCTGACAATTTAACTCCGCCGACTGACTCCCAGTCCCACGGCGCCCCTCCCCGCCTCGGAATCTCCGTGACCCCTGGGTGCCCAGCAGGGACACTGACACAGCCTGGCACCTGCGGGGGCCATGCCCTCCGGCTGGCCACCCCTGACCCTGGCCTTGTTCTGGGCTCCAGGTGTGCGATCTGGTCCGTGGCGGCGAGGCACAGAAGAAACGTCAGTGTGTTAGAGTTCTGTTTTTTTTTTTTTTCTGTCTTTTTGCCTTATCTAGAGCCGCACCTGCGGCATATGGAGGTTCCCAGGCTAGGGGTCTGACAGGAGCTGTAGCCGCCGGCCTTCGCCACAGCCACAGCCACAGCCACGCGGGATTCGAGCCGCGTCTCCAACCTACACCACAGTTCACAGCAACGCCGGATCCTTAACCCACTGAGCAAGGCCAGGGATCGAACCCGCAACCTCATGGTTCTTAGTCGGATTCGTTAACCACTGAGCCACGAAGGGAACTCCCTAGAGTTCTAGACTCTTAGAGGAATGTCAGCCTTGAAAAGGCTCTTCGGAGACCGTCAAGGTCAACTGCGTGGTTTCCAGGTGGGGAAACAGGCTCATGAACGTGCTAGGGCCCCGCCCCAGTCCACGGCACAGACAGGCCTGTGACCGCGCGTGGCGTTCCGCCATGTGGGTGCCCCTGCTCTGCCACTTCAGACCGACTCCCACCTCGCTCCCCACCAGCCTCTGTCAAACTTCCTCTTGTCTCCGACAGAAGCCTCCGGAGCCCTTGCTGAGCGGCAGACCGATTCCCAGGAAGTTAACAACCGTGCCTCTCCCAGAAGGGGTGCGGCGACGTTCAGCGCGGAGGTACCGCCTGCCGGCCCTGTGCCAGCCTAAACTTGACCGGAGGCAGTGGGCGGTGATGGGGGCGCTGCAGGCACCCAGGCGAGTGTGGGGAATCCAAGCACAAGCATCCCGCTCTGATGGGGCCTGGAAATCAGATGGTGTGAGCCCCCCAGGAACACAGCCCCCTCACACCCCAGCCTCAGAAATGCTGCCCACCAGCCCTGGCAGCCCTGCCGCTGGTGAGAGAACAGTCAGCGCTGCCAGGAGTTTCCCCAGGAGGGTCCTGGTGCCCAGGGGTCCTAAGAAAGGCCATTTCCCCTGGCCTCCACCTGCCCAGGTACTGGTCCCCGCTTTTTCAGCCTCCAGCTTTGACCACCAGGGACCTGGTCTCACAGTCAGTGCCCCCACCCTCCCCCAGCACACCCTCCGCTGCCCGCATGGACTGCTCCCCTCTAGAAGGTGGGAGGAAAGATGCTAGGACTAAGAGGGACCTGATGTCACCTTTTTTTTTTTTTTTTTAGGGCTGCATCTGCAGCGTTTGGAGGTTCCCAGACTAAGGGTTGAACCAGAGCTGCAGCTGCCGGCCTGTGCCACAGCCACAGCAACGCCAGATCCAAGCCACGACTGTGACCTACACCGCAGCTCACGGCAACGTGGGATCCTTAACCCACTGAGAGAGGCCAGGGATCGCACCTGGCTCCTCGTGGATACTAGTCGGGTTCTTAACCCACTGAGCCACAGCGGGAACTCCCCAAGGTCACCTTGAATGGTCGTTTTTAATGTTGGGAACTTCTTGTATTTACTTAGCAGCTGAGCCCTGGTTGTAACTAAAACAAAGTGAAAGCGGGTGGAGGCTCCTCCCCCCGCTCTGTCTCCCCATCTCCACTAAAGTGCCCCCTCCCGGTCTGGGGTACATTGGAGGACTCTTCAGTCTTGTCTGCCCCATCCTTTTACAGCTTCTCCGAAGGTCTGAGAGGGAATAAGCAGGCTGGCGCCAGCGGGAGTAGGGACAGAGCTCAGCTGGCAACAGCAGGCTGAGGGGGGCCTGGGAGAAGCCCAGGGAAAGCCCTGAAGCATCCCCGCTCTGATCAGGCCTGGAAATCAGATGATGTTTGGTTTCTCTGAGCTGCCTGGAGCCCTCCAGGAACTCAGCCCACGCACACCCCAGATTGAGGTCACCACTTGGCAGCGCGGGGTGGGGCTGCAGACGAGGGCACAGCCTCACAGCCCAGAGACTCAGAGAGGCTGCGGGGAAGGGGGCCAGAGTGCAAGCAAGACAGGGAAGGCAGCAGCCCCGTGCCCCAGGGCCTCCCCCACCTCTTACAGAACCCCGGAGACCCACGCCCCTCCCACCCCACCCCGTAGGAAGGGGATCAGCCTCCTGGAGACCAAGGCCATTTCCAGCCCCTGCACGGTCTCCCCACCACCACCCCCTGCCCGCCTTCTGCATTCCACACCTTATCCCAAAGCCCTGCTCCGCTGCTCGAGAACTTTCAGTTTGTTCCTCACTTTCCAAGCGTAACGTTCAGACTGCCCTTGGCATTCCACGCCCTTTGGTCCCAGCCCCAATTAGAGTCTAGATAACAACAGGCTAATGGGCAGCCTTGGCTGTTCAAAGGATTCTCTTCATGTACAGTGATAATGGGCAGCGTTGCTATGTGTGAGGATCCTGGCACAGAGGGTCTGACGAAAACTCTTACTGTGACCCTGCAAGGTAGGCATGGCTGTGCACCTTACAGGTGAGGAAACCGAGGCTCAGAGAGGCAAAGTAACTTGCCTTAGGGCGTACAGCTAGGAAGCAGCAGAGCAGGGCTGGAAGTCTGGGGCCGGCAGACTCTGAAGCATTCTAGCAAGATCATGTCACCTCCCAGAGCTGATCTTAGCAATCATCTAATATAACCTTTTTTTTTGACGGGGGTGGGGGGGCACACCCATGACATATGGAAGTTCCCAGGCTAGGGATAGAATCAGAGCTACAGCTGCCGGCCTACACCACAGTCACAGCAACACAGGATCTGAGCTGCGTCTGCAGCCTACACCACAACTCACAGCAACGCTGGATCCTTAACCCAGTGAGTGAGGCCAGGGATCGAACTTGAGTCCTCACAGATACTAGTCAGGTTCACTACTGCTGAACCACAAAGGGAACTCCTAGTGCAACTGTTTCGTTACAAATGGGGAAACTGAGGCTAGAGGAGGGGTTGCCCACGGTACACAGTCTCCTCTCGCCACGTGCCTCTGGGCTAGCGTCCCTGTCTCCCGGGTACCAAATACCAGGACCAGGGTCACACAGTTGGCTTTGACCCCACCCCTCCACCTCCTTCCCAGCACCCCTCCCCTTCCCCAGGGACTCACGAGGTGATAAGCCTCTCCTCGAAGGGCCCGGCCACGTCGTACATGGCCAGCCGGTCCCGGCAGTCAGCCAGCGTCCACTCGAGCCGGAGTTTGAGCATGAGGTCCTGCGGGCCCTGCAGGTGCCACAGGCAGCTGGAGGCCAGGTGGTCGGGTCCCTTCAGCCGGAGGACCTGGCCCTGGCCCACGTAGCTGTAGCGGTAGCAGCCTGGAGTGGGGGAGAGGGACAGGCCCCCTGACCCCTGTTAGCTGGGAGAAGAGACCCGGGGTGGGGCCAGCCCCGTCGGGTCCTCACCCAGGGAATCGCTGGGGCGGGAGAGCAGCTGGGTGGGGAGTAGCCTGGAGGTGCTCTGTCCCGTCTTTCTGTCTCCCTGCTGCTTCCATCTTCAGCCTCCTCACCCACGCACCCGTTCACTGGTTCATTCATTCATTCCCTAGTGCTCGCTGAGCTCTCCATGCTAGGCGAGTGCCAGACAAAGATCCATTCGCTGCCCGGGAGCAACAAACAGCGGGGACAGAGGAGGACAGATGCAGGGAGGACAGCTGGGAGAGTGAGAGCTGCAGGCCGGGCGGGCAGGGACTCCGAGGCATGAGGGCCAGCCGGAGGAGGGAGGCAGGGCTCAGATCGCGCGGGACACAAGCTTTCTCCTCCTGCGGCCGCGGGAGCCATGGAAGGCTGGGACTGCAGACTCGTCTGGCTGCTGGGAGCAAGGCTGAGGAGGCCGGGGAACCTGGGGCTAGATCGGGGTGCTGGGTGGGGGGGATGCCAAGCAGCAAAAGGAGCAGCTGAGGGTTTCATTCCAGCTGGAGAGAAGGGAGTAGTTCCAGTGGGGCTGGGAGGAAGCGAGCTCAAGCTAGCGATAACCAAACCACAAGAATAAACAGATGGCACTTAGCGAGCACTTTGATGCCGCTGGGAGCTGAGCTAAGTACTGTGCATCTCATTTAATAGCTCCATGAAATAGTTTTTTGGGGTTTTGAGTTTTTTGTGTGTGTATCTTTTTTCTGTTTTTTAGGGTTGCACCCACGGCATATGGAAGTTCCCAGGCTAGGGGTCGAATCAAAGCCACAGCCACAGCAAAGCCAGATCCAAGCTGCATCCTCGGCCTACGCCGCAGCTCATGGCAATGCCAGATCCTTAACCAACTGAGCAAGGCCAGGGATCGAGCCTGCATCCTCACAAATACTAGTTGGGTTCTTAACCCACTGAGCTACAACCAGAACTCCCAGGAGCTCCATGACATAGTTTTATCGTCCCCATTTTACAGACCTGGGCCAGAAAACCTAGATTCCTTTAATCTCCACCTAATCTTTCCAGGGCCTCAGTTTTCTCCTCTGCAATAGAGGGCAATGGCAACCCTTGCCGGGTTGTCCCGGAGCTTAGGGATGGTGCGAGTTTGAGCTCTCAGCAGAGTGCCTTGCAGGTGCTCAATACATATAGTGACAGTTCTTCAGGTGGATGTGCAGGGGAGGGAGAAGATGGAGCTGGGGAGAAAGTCCTATAACTTGTCACCATTCTCACCTATTCCATCCACCCACCCTTCCATCCATCCATCCATTCATTCAGCCTTGTTATTGGGCACCTACTATGCGCTTGATTTAGGCTCCAGGGACCAGCATAGGTCCATGGGGCATAAGTCCATCATTTAAACCTCACCAGGAGCGTGTGAAGCAGGGAGGCTGGGCGCTGTGCCAGGAAGTACTAGGGGTGCAGGAGTTGAGCGCCAGATGTGGGAGGCAGCCTGGTGTGCGGGGCGTCCACACTCCGCCTTATCATCCTGGATCCACCTCTCATCCACTGTGTGACTCTGGGCCAGTACCTTAGCCACTCTGAGTTCTATCACGCTGACACAATACTGGGAGTTCCCGTTGTGACTCAGCGGTAATGAACCAGACTAGTATCTATGAGGACGCTTGTTCGAATCATGGCTCCACCCAGTGAGTTAAGGATCCAGCGTTGCTGTGGCTGTGGTGTAGGCTGGCAACTACAGCTCCGAGTGGACTCTCAGCCTGGGAACTTACATATGCTGCAGGCGCAGCCCTAAACAGAAAAAAAAAAAAAGAAAAAGAAAGAAAGAAAGAAAGAAGAAAAAGAAAGAAAGGCCTTTGGGGAGCCTGGGAGAAAGTAAATGACCCTGCCTTCTGTGTTCTCCTCCCCTGGCCTTTGCTCCTGCTCGTCTCTCTGCCCAGAGTACCCTCTCCCCTGCAGGACCTTATGGATTCCTATCTGTCCTCCTTTATTTTTCCTTTTTTTTGTGTGTATGTGTGTTTGTCTTTTTGCCTTATCTAGGGCCGCACCCGTGGCATATGGAGGTTCCCAGGCTAGGGGTCTAACAGGAGCTGTAGCCGCCGGCCTTCGCCACAGCCACAGCCACGCGGGATCCGAGCCGCGTCTGCAACCTACACCACAGCTCACGGCGACGCCGGGTCCTTAACCCACTGAGCGAGGCCAGGGATCGAACCTGCAACCCCATGGTTCCTAGTCGGATTCGTTAACCACTGAGCCACGATGGGAACTCCTGTCCTCCTTTCTTGAGTCTGTTGTCTCCTCCTCCATGAAGGCGTCAGGGACCCCTGGTCAGGAGCAACTCCTTCCTCCCGCTAGAGGCAGTCTCATCCTCTGCTTTGGATCTCGGCCCCCCGGGTCCTTCTCTCTCCCCGGGGAGGAATGATTCCCTTTCTGCGTTGCCTCTGGGACCTCTGTTCTAACCTTGGCACTTGGTGTTGTGAGAGTCTGTTTACACGTCTGTCTCCCTCCTGGGGCTCGGAGCTCCTCCGAGGGCAGGGGTGAGGACATGGTCAGGGGGTGTCACCAGAGCAGGCATGGTGCCTGGCACAGACAGGATGCTCCAAAAACCTGTTTAAAAGCTTTAAGGGAGTTCCCGTTGTGGCTCAGCGGAAATGAACCTGACTAATATCCATAAGGATGTGGGTTCAAACCCTGGCCTCGCTCAGTGGTCTAGGGATCCGGGGTTGCTGTGAGCTGTGGTGTAGGTCGAAGACGTGCCTTGGATCTGGCGTTGCTGTGGCTGTGGTGCTGGCCTGCAGATGCAGCTCCAATTCAACCCCTAGCCTGAGAACCTCCAAATGCTGCAGGTGCAGCCATAAAAAGGAAAAAAAAAAGGGTTTGAACAGTTATCCTTGTCCCATTGACACTGGGCTCTGGGAAGGCAGGAGCTCAGGATGTGCACTGAACCAAATAAGGATAATTATACAGCAACTGCCAGAATCTTGGGCTCACATGGACACCCAGTGTAGACAAGGCAGCAGAAAGGCCCATTCCAGGCCAAGGGTCAGGGCACCGTGTTCACCACAGCAGTGACAGATGAGAGGGAGATAGGGAGATGGGTCTGTTCCCTCCTTTGAACCTCGGTTCCCTCATCTGTGATTAAATAAACCTTGGACACATGCTCATATCCTTGTATGAGAATCATGACTTTTAACTATTTGAAAATCATACTTTGACCCCACCTCCTCCTCCCACCAAGAAAGTAAGCACCTGACCAGCCACATGGGAGGAAGGTCAGAGAAGGTATAGCCAGGATTTCAACACTCTTTCTCATCAAGATGGGGCTGAGGCCCTCAGCCCCACCTCAGCACTGAATAGAAACTCTAGATAGTCCAAAAAAAAGACAGGTATGGGGGGGTGGATTGGAAGTTTGGGGCTTATATGCACGTGGAGGTAGATGGAATGACTGGCCAACAGGGAGCTGCTGTATGGCGCATGGAACTCTACCCAACACTCCGCGTTAATCTCTATGGGAAAAGAATCTGAAAAAGGATGGAAGCGTGTACATGTACAGCTGAATCACTCTGTTGTACAGCAGAAATTATCACAACATTGTAAATCAACCATCCTTCGATAAACTTTAAAAAAATGAAAAAAGGGAGCTCCTACTGTGATCTGTGGGTTATGAACATGACTAGTATCCATGAGGATGAGGGTTTGATCCCTAGGCTCGCTCAGTGGGTTGAGGAGCCAGCGTTGCCGTGAGCTGTGGTGTAGGTCACAGACGTGGCTCAGATCTGGCGTTGCTATGGCTGTGGCTTAGGCCGGCAGCTGCAGCTCTGATTTGACCCCTAGCCTGGGATCTTCCATATGCTGCAGGTACAGCTCTAAAAAGAAAGAAAGAAAAAAAAAAACTTCTAGGTGATCTAGGAAGAATCTGAGAACATAGGAACTTGTGCTCAGAGTCGCTGGGTACGGTAGCACAGGTGGTGCACTGCACAATTCCAGGAGTCTCCAGTCACAGAGATTACAATGTGGATATCACTCCCTGGTATTGTGCAGCACAGTGGTCCTGCTGGTGCTTTACTTCCCAGGGCTTAGCAGGAATACTGTGAGCCTCTTGGAGAAAAGCAAGACTCTAGCGGCAGGGCACAGGGGCACAGGGGTCGGGTAAGAGGAAAACCCAAATTAGCCTAGCTGGCTGAGAAAGGAAAGGAAAAGGTGGAGGGAGTACCCTTGAGTGTGACAGAAATATCTGCAAAAGATCAAGTTTTAAAGTCAAAGTACCCCTCGAATTAGCAAGATTATTTTCTGCCATCAGTGGAAATGGTGGATTGTGGGCAAATGCAATTCTACAATAGAAAAGTAGGGTCATGTTTATGTGCAACTAAATCTGCTACTTGCTCTCGCACCCCACACATGCAACACATCCACACTTCTGCATGAGATACACACACGGGCACAACACCTCCTCCCCTCCCCCCAGAGGCGCCCAGCCTTGCTCAAACCCATCACCAAGTCCACCATGGTGCCACCTGGGTACCCCGGGCCACTCCCCTCTGCACCCACCATCAAAGCCACGTGGACCCCTGACATTCCACCAAACCAAGAAAAACAGCAACTCAAAAGGAAAGTGGAGAGGAAAAACCAAAGTCGCCTACCCAGCGTGGAATTCAGTGCAACTATGGCTTTCACGCTGGCTTCTGTTAAAAGGAAAGGAACAATCAAATAAAGAGATCAAAAATAAAAAGAAACACAAAATGAAAATAAAAATAGAAGAGGACATCAGAGCCAGCCAGTCTGAGATTTATCCCGCCTGCCCGCCCTCCCCGGGGGCCAGCTCTCAGTCCTGGCTCTTGGTCACTCGGGCGGGGGCCCACCCCTCCCAAGCCCTGGCGGCAGCTTTCCCAGGGCCCCCGCTCCCCGGTACTGACCCAGGATCACAAGGCCCTCGGGGTCCACCTCATACTCGGCCCTGTAGGGGGCGGGGGTCGAGCCGTTGGCCGTGGACAGCAGCTCCTCCTCCAGCAGGGCCCGCACCACCTCGGGGCTCAGCATCGGCCGGAGGTGCTCAGGGATTTGGAGGATGAACCAGAAGAAGCAGGTGAGTGGTCCCTCCCTGAGGTGGGCAGAAGCAAGCGGGGCTGGGGAGGGAGCCTGAAGTCTGGGCGCCCCCCCACACACCCCCGGCCTGCTCCTGTGGGGAGTCGGGGAAGGGGGGACGATGACTGTGGCTCATGCACAGGGAGCGCTTACTACCTCCCAGGCATCGGAAAGCCCATGACAACCTTTGAGGGAGGTGCTCTCAACATCCCCATTTTACAGGTGAGAAAAGTGAGGCACAAGCGGTTCGGCTGTATGCCACAGAACCTGTCGTAACTGGTGGAACCAGACCTGAATGGGACAGCTGGGTCACCCCCAGGACCGCTTCTCCATGGTCTCACCTGATGCCATCAGGCCTTTGCTAAAGATGCCACAGCTACTGTCCAGTGGAATCCCTAACAGGCCACTGCACCCATTCTACAGACGAAGTGAAGGGCAGTCACACACAGGAAGCCAAGTTGCCTCTCTGTGGCTCAGTTTTCCCCATATTATTATTATTATTTTGCTTTTTGGGCCACACACGTGGTATATGGAAGTTCCCAGGCTAGGGGTCGAATCGGAGCTGCACCTGCTGGCCCTATGCCACAGCCACAGCAACGCGGGATCCGAGCCGCGTCTGTGACCATCGCCAGATCCTTAACCCGCTGAGTGAGGCCAGGGGTTGGAACCACCATCCTCATGGATTCTACTGTTCGCAAACCACTGAGGCACAAGGGGAACTCCAGTTTTCCTGTTTTAAAACACGGAGTCACTGTATCTGAAGCCTACAGTGTCTTCTCCTATTCTTGGAGTCTAAGGTTCTAGCAGAGGCATGTTGGGGGGCCGGGGTGACTCACCCAAAGGAGTAGACGGAGCTGGAGTTGTAGTAAGTACCCAGACGGGTGCTGGCAATGAGCTCCTTGAGCTGAAAGGAAGAGAAACAATCAGAGCCTCTCTCCCCCACCAACTGTGACTCTCTGCAGAAAGCCAGTCTTGCCTGGAGGCCCATTGCCCCTCGCGGCAGCCCCGCTTGACTGAGGAGCCCACAGGGCAGAAAGACTTGCCTGTGGTCACATGGTGGGCAGTGGTCGCGCCAGGAAACAAGCCTCATTCCATCTTTTCCCCTCCCCCCACACCCAAGCACTGCGCCCTCCCCCACCTGCTCTGACCTTGACCAGAAGGCACCAATGACCTCTCCCCCTCATCAAAAGTTATTCTTTGCCTCTGAGAAGCCCCGCTGCGCTCCTGAGTCCCCTCCTCAGCCTGAGCCACCAACGGGGAGCTCAGCTGGTTGGTCTTTGCATGTTCAGTGTTAGTGCCACCGCCTGGGAGGGATGGCAGGATGGTGGCTTCTTAAAGCACCCCGAATGGCGTAGAGATAACGGCCACACTCTCTCCTTTCTCACTGTAACCCCAGAGCAGCCGTGCAGACAGGCACTGCTATCATCACCCCACTTGACAGAGGAGGAAAGATAGCCTTGACTGGGTCCCCAGAAGCAGGTCCTGAGTCAAGGACGTGAGGCAAGTGGCTTCTTTGGAGGTGATTCTGAGGACGGGGCAGGTGGGGAGGAGAAACAGGGCCACACAGGCGCAGGGCAACGGGGAGCTCTGAGAGGGGCGGGGCGTCCTCAGGACCGCCCCCTCCAGGGGCCAAGGGAGCTGGGGTGTTTATCCACCCTCTCCGTCTCTCCTGCCTGAGGGGTGCTGCTGGGAATAACTTCTCAGCACTTCCGGCCTGCCCTGCTGGGCAGGGTGGGGTCCTGAGCCTAAGAGTGGCAGGGGCTCACAGCAGGAGAGGGGGTGTGAGTGGGTCCTGGCAGCATCCCCTAATTCCGAAGGTCATGATCCTGCTATGGGGCACAGTCAGGATTTGGTCCAAGTACATCTGACCCCAGAGTCTACTAACTTCCCTATCACCCTACACCACCTCCCTTTCATCATGCCTAGAGCGTGTCTCTGCCCAGACACGGTCATCATGTGTAGAGGTGAGTGCTCTGCATGGACCAACCAACTGGCTCCACACGATCAGGCCCCGCCCCTCTCTCTTCTTGCCCCCTCATCCTTCCCTCCGACCCCCGCAATCCTTCCTACCATCTTCTGGGCTTTGGCGGTTTCACTGCGGAAGGCACTGGACTCCCGGCGGGCAAGGTCCTGGGAGAAGTGGCGATTGAGCACGCGGAGGCTGCCTGAGTAAACCTGGCTGACCGTCACCTCCGCCTTGTACCCTGTCCAGGAAGAAACCAGCAAAGGTGACCAAGGGAGCAGGGACCACACCTTTTCTTGCCACCCTGAACCCTCAGCTCGGCCTCCAGCATCCTGGGCCTCCAAGGAACCACCACCACCATCATCATCATCTTGTCACTATCACTCAGGGTTTAAGAAGTGACAAACTGGCTCCACAACACCAGGAAGGAAAGAGGCGCCCAGAGGGCTGGTGTCCCAGAGGGTCACAATCAGAAGCTGACACAGTGATCCACCCGTGAAGGCCAAGAAAGCCACATGGGTCCAGAAGGTCAAGTTCTTGGTTTAGCACCTCTGTGTTATCCAGAAGCTTGTCCGGGTTGCACTAGGAAACTGAGACGGGAGTGTCTCCCCGCGAGGAGTTGACACAACGGGTAAGACAGACATTCTTCCCATTAGCACACGACCTATAGGATTCATCATCTTCTGTCTTAAAGGGGAAGCACAGGTACTAAAGAGGGGACATGACAAAGAAACCCAGCCTGGGCCAGGGTGACCCTCCATCTGAGACAGGAGGACCAGAGAATAAATTGGGAAGAGGGGAGACAGGGAAGGACCTTCAGAGCAGAAAGGAATAGCATGTGCAAGGGCCCTGAGACAGAGCGCCCGCGCCAGTGCCAAAAGCCCATTCGGCTGGCGCCATCAGATGGGGGAGGGGTGATGAGCGGCTGAGATACCAGCAGGGCCGGATTTTGGTCTTTCCTTGATGAACAAGAGAAACCATGAAAGGTTTCAAATCAGGGGTGATGTCATCAGATTTCCGTTTTGCTAAGATCGTTTTGGCTGATGTGAGGAGAATAGATTCACAGCCCGCGGTTTATACCCTCTCCAGTCATTTATTCATTCATTCAACACATATCCGTGGAGAATCTACTGTGTGTCAGACCTGGCCTGGAGCGCTTGGGCATATACTAGCATAACAATGAACAAAGCCATGAAGAGAAAACAAACCTGCCCTTAAGAGCCTTTAATCTGCCAAGAAAGACAGATAAGAGACAATGAACTTGAGTATATAACCTGTTAGAAGTGTAAGTGCTTTGGAAATCAGGCGCTGGCAGGGGCTGCCACACAGAGGCCAGGAAGACGGTGATGCTACCAGCCTCTTGGATGTTAATCTACGGAAAGAGCATTCTGGGCAGCAGGACCAGCAAGTGCAAAGGCCCTGAGGCAGGAGTTCATTTGGTGTGTTTGAGGAAGGAGAAAGAGTTAGCGAGGGCGAAGCAGGAGAAAGTGAGACGGGGGGGCGGGGGAAGTCACCTAGGTCCTTGCAACCCCAGGGGACTTTGGTGTTTGGTCTGAGTGAGATGGGTTAGACGAGATGAGAAGTTAGATGATTCGATCCACTTTATAAAACTATCGCCCTGCCTCTGTATTAAGAACAGGCTCTAAGGAGGCGAGGGTGGAAGCGGGGCGATCTACAGGAAGCTCCTCTCTCCATCCAGCGAGAGCGGCCGGGGAAGAGGCCACGGAGCCCGGACCAGGCTGTACAGTGAAGAGGGAGGGAAGTGCCTGGAGGCAGGGTGTATTTTGAAGTTAGAGAGGTCGAGGTTGGCAGGCTGGCAAACTGCGGCTGGGCTGTAAAAGAAAGGAGTAAGAGGCAGCGGTGGGAAAGGTGAAATGACCACCGGCTGGCATGTGGGGGTACAGGTGTGGAGGAAATAATGGAGAGTTAGGTTCCAATACTCCATTTTTTTTTTCAGTTAATATAACTTTATGGTTACATTTACTGGACAACCATAAAGTTGTATTTCATTTATCAAAATCTTGAACTTCTAAAAATCTTATATGGAGTTTCCTGGTGGCACAGCGGGTTAAGGGTCCGGTGTTGTCACTGCTATGGTGAGGGTTTGCTCCTTGGGCCTGAAATTCCTGCATGCCATGGGCACAACCAAAAAAAAAAAAAATCTTATATATAAACGTTGCCTCTGAGATATGGAAAATCAATAGTTCAATATCATTTTATGTTAACAATTGGTGAAAATCAATTAAATGAAGGCCCCTTTAAATATACGCAAAAGGCAGACCGACTGTTTACAAAAGAGTTCACTCTCAGCGGAGTCTGAGAAGCCCTCACACTGCTGGGAGGAGGGGCAGGCCCTCTGACACCTGGAGCTCAAGGGGCCGGGCCACAGGCTGGAAATGCAAATCTGGGATTTGCACGGGGTGTAAGAGAGTGAGCAGAGGCAGAGAGAAGAGTAAGTGAGAAAAGGTTTCAAGGAGGAGGGTGCTGGGGCGTCTGGTCAAGTGCCGCTGATGGGTCACAGTCAATGAGGACTGGCCACTGGATTCGGCAACATGAAGATCGGTGACCTTGACAACCGCTGTTGGGGTTGGAGGGGTTGGAGAGCCGGAAGTCAGATTGGAAAGTGCGCAGAGAGAGGATGGGGTGTGGACCTGGAGGCAGCAGCACTTTAACACAGCAGGAGTTTGCTGCAAAGGGGAGCAGAGAAGTGGCTGTCTTGGGGGGCACCAGAGAGCTTCGGCACAGGAGGAACAAGAAAAGGAAACTAGAACACTTCCTAACACCATGCACAAAAATAAACTCAAAATGGATTAAAGGTCTAGATATAAGACCTGATACTAGAAAACTCTTAGAGGAAAACATAGGCCAAACACTCTCGGACATAAATGACAGCAACATCTTCTCAGATTCATCTGTCAGAGTAAGGACAATAAAAAGAGAAATAAACAAATGGGACTTAATTAAACTTCAGAGGTTCTGCACAGCAAAGGAAACCCTAAACAAAACGAAAAGACAACCCACAGAATGGGAGAAGATATTTGCAAATGAAGCCACTGACAAGGGATTCATCTCCAAAATTTACAAACACCTCCTACAGCTCAATACCAAAAAAACAAACAACCCCATCAAAAAATGGGCAGAGGATCTAGGCCAACAATTCTCCAAAGAAAACATGCAGATGGCAAATAAACACATGAAAAGATGTTCAACATCACTCCTCATTAGAGAAATGCAAATCAAAACCACTACGAGGTACCACCTTACACCAGCCAGAATGACCATCATCAAAAAGTCTACAAACAATAAGTGCTGGAGAGGGTGTGGAGAAAAAGGAACCCTATTACACTGTTGGTGGGAATGCAAATTGGTGCAACCACTGTGGAAAACAGTATGGAGATTCCTCAGAAAACTCAAGACAGAATTACCATTTGATCCAGCAATCCCACTCCTGGGCATCTTTCCAGAGGAAACCATGACTCGAAAAGACACCTGTACTCCAGTGTGCATTGCAGCACTCTATACAATAGCCAGGTCATGGAAACAACCTAAATGCCCATCGACAGAGGGGTGGATAGGAAGATGTGGTACATACACACAATGGAATATTACTCAGCCATTAAAAGGAACGGATTACCAACATTTATAGCAACATGGATGGACCTAGAAATTATCATGCGAAGTGAAACCAGTCAGACAATTACACAGCAACATCCAGTACTACCGCTTACATGTGGAAACTGAAAAGACACAATAAACTTCTTTGCAGAATAGACAATGACTCACAGACTTTGGAAAACCTTTGGTTTCCAGATAAGACAATCTGGGGGGTGGGGGGATGCACTGAGGGTTTGGGACGGAAATGCTATCAAATTGAGTAGCTATGATTTTTGTACACCTAAAATTGTAATAAAAATCATTAAGCAATGAAAAAATAAATTAATTAAAAAAAAAAAGAAGGCAAAGTGCTCCACAGTGACGGCGCTGCTCGAGGAGAGAGGGGCGTGGCTGGAGAAGAGGGGGCGTGGCTGGATGGGATGGGGGCGTGCCTGGAACCCTGCCCGCCACCCTCTCCCCGGCCCAGGTGGGCAAAGAGGGTGGGGTCTGGACCAGGAGGACAGCTGGCTTTAGACAGGGCAGAGCTGCTTCAGCCGTGGGGACAGGCGGAGGGCAGAGCACGCGCTTGCCACTGGGAGCGCATCTGTGGGCTTCTCTCCTGAGTGGTTCCACTTTCTCACTGAAGCAGGAGGCAAAGTGGGTGGGGGTGATGCGGGAGGTTTGAGAGGGAAGCATGACATTGTGGCGCGGGAGCGCGGGAGAGGGAAAGGCTCAGGAAAATACAGCTGCGCAGCGTGAAAGGCCCCCGCTACCGGGGATCCGCGTGGACTAGCCCAGGATCCACTGGCTCTGGGAAGCCAGACCCCACCTCTCCTCTCCTGCCCGCTTTCTGGGTCAAGAGACTGCCATTTAACCAGTCATTTGCTCTGCCCTTCAGGCTTATCCTGCTCCAGCGGAAGGGGTCTCTTGTCCATCTCTCCTTCCAGACTCTGCAGGGTTCCTCTCTGATCCACCCCCTCACTGGGTGCCTGGTCCCCAGAGCACAGCCTGGCCCAGGGCGGGAGCAATCGTTCAAACATCTCCTAAAGTGCCTCCTCTGCCCTCATCCCATTGGGGAAGGGGTTGGCTTCTCCCAGCTGAGGCTTTAGCTCACCTACCCCCTGGGACCTCAGCCCCGTGGAGCACCCACTCCGGGGGCCAGCTCACTCCTGGAGCGTAATCAGGAGAAATTAGACTCAGCGAAGAAAGACAATTGGCAGGTGAATTCCTGGCCCTCCAGTCTGACGCCCTGTGGTTTCCCCTGAAGACTAATTATCCTGTAGCCGAAGGAGGCCGCCACAGCCCCCTGCTATTTGGGGCACTGGCTTCCTGCCGCTGGTGAAATGCACACAGCTTCCACTCCCTGCCAGCGCTGCTCGGCTCTGAGCAGAGTCACTATCCACCCTGCGTCACGGCGGGCGGGTCTGCATCAGATCTAGGCTTCCTAACGTCTTCAGCCTGGGGGGGGGCTGGTTCCAGAACACCCCTCCCCCGACCCACTTTGGAGCTGGGCTTAGGCTGATTGCCCCAATGGCTGCTCCAAAGTGGTTCCCCATACCTTTCAATGGGCCTGAAATTTCAGCAGGAGAGGCAGTCAGTAAGAAAAAGATCTAACTTTTGTCCAGTGTTTAACGGAAAGTCTCTCATCACTTGGGCAAGGTGGGCTGTCCCTGGGGGCTCTGCTGGGGCCCCCTTAGCTTGCTCTGTCCTGGCACAGTGCTATAATTTATGGTGCGGGCAGGGACTGTCTTCAGAACCTGGCACAGAGCTGGCTACAGGAGGTGATAGTTACTGAATGAACGAATAGATGAATGGATGGATGGATAGAAGGACAGATGAAAGAATGAATGGATGGATGATGAATGAGTGAGTAAATGAATGAATGGATGAATGAATGAGTGAGTGAAGGATGGATGAATGGACCCAGAACATGGGCCAGTTCCTCCTGGGGCTCCAGGGAACTGATTGCTGGCTGCGATACCGGAGAGGGAGGGCCAAAATTCAGGACATGGGAGAGGCCCGAGCCCTCAGTTCTGGACTCCCCGCCAGTTCGCTCTTGGTTGAATTGCACGTGTGCTGTGCTGAGGTATCTGTGTGCATGGACAGCCCCCTGAACACCTGAGTCCTGTGCCCCCCTGCCCTTCATCCCCACTCATGCTGGGCCCTGGAGACCCCGAGATGACAAAGCTATGGTTCCCACCCTAGGAGAGCTCCCAGGTTGGGCACAAGTGAGCAGAAGCACTAACTGGTGCTCCAGTTTAGCCAGCTGGCTCCGAGCCCCAGGGCAACCCAGGAGGGCTGCAGGCAAGGGGAAGCAATGTTAGCTGTCCTTCGGCTTGTTAGTGCACAAGGACTGGGACAGTACTTCTTCCCCAGCTGCTGGGAGCAGGGGACACTTGTCTCCAGCAAGGAGCTGGCACTCCCATCTCCCAGGACAGGAAGGGAGACTCAGAGAGTAGTGCTTGGCCAAGCTCACCCAGGGGTGTCTAGGCGTTGCTGAGCCTGGAATCTGGGTCTGTCCTGCTGTGCCCCCTCAGCCACCCCAAGTCCTCCCCAGCTGCGTCTCCCAGGGGCCCACACAGTTACCTAGGAAATACCAGAGAAGGACCCCCACTGAAGCCAGCACGAGCAGGGCCAGCCACAGCGGAGCCAGGCGGAGGTAGTCGCGGACTTTTCTCTTGGAGTCCTTGGGGGGCTTGAACATTCCCTCTGGCTCGGCCTCCTCGCCATCACCTCCATCGCCCTGCCCACCAGCCGCCTGGGGGGCCTCGCCCATGGGCATCCTGGGAAGGAAACAGACCAGAGCTGCAAACAGCCTGTCTTTTTTTTTTTTAGGGCCACACCTGCGGCACATGGAGGGTCAAAGGCTGCCTGCCTACACCACAGCCACAGCAATGCCAGTTCTGAGCCGAATCTGCAACCTACGCACAGCTTGGGGCAACACCTGATCCTTAATCCACTGAGTGAGGCCAGGGATCAAACTTGCACGGATACTAGTCGTGTTCTCAACCCGCTGAGCCACAGCAGGAACTCCCAGCCTGGCATTTGCACGGGAGCCTTTACTGAACGCCAGTCTTGCCCGGAAGCAAGACAGCACCCTGGCCTTTTGTCTTTTTTTTTTCTTTGCCTTATTTGGGCTGCACCCGCGGCATATGGAGGTTCCCAGGCTAGGGGTCTAACAGGAACTTCAGCTGCCAGCCTTCGCCACAGCCACAGCAACGCAGGATCTGAGCCAAGTCTGCAACCTACACCACAGCTCACGGCAACGCCGGATCCTTAACCCCCTGAGCAAGGCCAGGGATCGAACCCGCAACCTCATGGTTCCTAGTCGGATTCGTTAACCACTGAGCCATGATGGGAACTCCAGCCCCCGCCTTTTGGAAGAGGAGGATGATAACACCAGGGAGCAGTGCCTGCAAGTAGCTCACAGCTCACAGGGGAAGCATGTCTCAGAGCAGCTGGTCCCAGGAGGACCCAGTCTGGCTCCAGAGCCCCCCACCTTTGCATCTGTGGTCAGAGGAGAGACGGAGGCTTCAGTGCCTGAACCCTGCCCCCAAATGCTGTACCAGTAGATGGAACTGGGTTACATACGGGCCGCAAGTTTCTGTAAACCAGCTCCTCTTGCCCTCAGCTTCCCTGCCACTCCGGCGGATGTGTTTTCCTTCCTCCTAGTCCTCAGTAGCAGACCTTTCCACGGTGTGGTTGCAAACCACTCACTCTACCCTCTTCCAGGAACCCCAAACCAGCTCTGTGCTGAGCCAGGGGCTGCCTTTCAGAGAATGCCGTCCCTCTTGTCTCTCCACCACCCAAAAGTCTCTTAGGGGCAGAGGAAGGAGGCAAAGACTAATGTTCATTTAGAGTTTGTAAAGGACATTTCACAGATAAGTCACTCACTTAATCCTCTGGTCCCCACAACCTGGGATGTGGGGACCCTTGTCCCCATGTGCTCTCCTTCCTCAGCCCTCTCCATGTGGACACTTTACATGTGTTATCTTGCTTAGCCTCCAAATGCCTTTTGAGGTCCTGCACCCATTGGACAGATGAGGAAACTGAGACCCAGCATATTTTTATTTTTGTCTTTTTTTTTTTAAGGACTGCATCCATGGCAGATGGAGGTTCCCAGGCTAGGAGTAGAATCAGAGCTGTAGCTGCTGGCCTATGGCACAGCCACAGGAACACAGGATCCGAGCCAAGTTTGTGACCTACACCAGAGCTCAGGGCAGTGCCAGATCCTTAACCCACTGGGAGAGGCCAGGGATTGACCTGCGTCCTCATGGATGCTAGTCAGATTCGTTTCCACTGAGCCACAACGGGAACTCCACCCAGGATGTTTTAGAGCAACAACTCAGCACAGAGTTTTCCCTGCCTCCTTTCCCAGCATGACTTGAATGTCTGACATGGACAACCAGCCTCCTTTGCAGTTCGAAATACTGAAGCCCAGAGAGGCTAAGTCACTCACCCAAGGTCACACAGCAGGTGGGGGGTGCGAACCCAGGTGTCTGACACTCTGATTTTTTTGATACTCTGGGCAACTCCCTATAAATGATTGAGCTGATAATTAATAAATCTTGATGAAATAATCCCTGAATGCCACCCCCGTAAGTGCCCTGGACCTGCCGCTTTAACTCTAGACCCCCAGGCAAACTTCCCAGTGCTCTTTGGCTTCTTGGGCAGGTTTGCCCACAGTGCAGGGAAGGCCGTTCACCAGCCACCCCCCAGCAGAGCAAGGATTCCCGACCCCTAAGAAGTCAGCCTCTTCTTGGGAGTTCCCACTGTGGTGCCATAAGTTAAGAATCTGGCTTAGGTCACCGTGGAGGTGTAGGATCAATCCCTGGCCCAGTGCGGTGGGTTAAGGATCCGCTGTTGCTGTAGCTATGGCATAGGTCACAGCTGCTGCTCAGATTCAGTCCTTGATCCAGGGATTTCCATATGCTGTGGGTGAGGCCATAAAATTTAAAGACAAAGAAGGAGGAGGTGGCGGGGGGTTGGGAGGGTGGGAGGGAGATGGAGGAGGAGGAGAAAAAAACAGAAGAAATTAGGGAGTTGCCTTTGTGGCTCAGCAGGTTAAGAACACAGCTAGTATCCGTGAGGATGTGGGTTCGATCCCAGGCTTTGCTCAGTGGGTTAAGGATCCAGCATTGCCACAGTGGCATAGGTCACAGATGCAGCTGGGACCACAGGTTGCCGTGGATGTGACCTAGGCTGGCAGCTGCAGCTCCAATTCGACTCCTAGCCTGTGAACAGCCATATGCAGCGTGTGCGGCCCTAAAAAGCAAAAGAAAAAGGGGTGTGTGTGCGGGAGGGACCCAGTTCACCTGAGTTCCCATCCCCTCCCCCCCGGATCCTAGGGCAGCCTCTTGACTCCCTCCCGGCCCCCTCCCCCCTCCAGCACTTCCGTCACGTTGTCACCAGGGAGGTCTTCCCGCCCACCTCCACCCAGTCACCTGCTAAGAGTCGAGGCTTCCAGCCACCCCTTCCCGGGGCACCTGGGACCCGCCGTGACCGGGCTGCTGCCCTCACCCCCGTAGCCTTTACTTCTGTCACACACATCACATGCAGGTCGGCGCCCTGCACCTCGGTACAGCCACGCCCTCTGCCTGAGCGACGCCAGGGACCCTTAAAAGCTGCTCCAGTGCCACCTGCCCAGTGATGGGGCCCTGGGGAATAAGCCATCTCCTTTCCTCGGCGGCCCATGGTCAGATGAACAACCTGCCTGGATTTTGGCTTCGTTTCTCTCCCTACAAGAATGGCAGGCCTGGAGTTCCCATCGTGGCTCAGCAATAACGAACCCCACTAATCTCCATGAGGATGCGGGTTTGATCCCGGGCCTCGCCCAGTGGGTTTAGGATCCAGTGTTGCTGTGAGCTCTGGTGTAGGTCACAGACGCAGCTCGGATCTAGCGTGGCTGTGGCTATGGCTGTGGCTGTGGCCGGCAGTTGTAGCTCTGATTCAAACACTAGCATGGGAACTTTCATATGCCCCGAGTGCGGCCATAAAAAGCAAAAAAAAAGGAACAAGAATGGCAGGCCTGTGTCTTATTCACCTCAGATCCTCCTAGAACCCAGCACAGGGCCTGCCACCTGAATGAATGCCCCGTGAAAGAATAGGTGAGTAGAAAGTAACTTTCAAACATTGAATGAAAATTTAAAATACAATAAAAGAATGGATGAGTAGACTCCCCCCAGGCTTCAGACTCCCAGAGCAGTGCTCTCTCCTCCACCTTGCTGCCTTCGGGCGTGGAAGATGGTGTGGGCCTCTGGAGCATTAGGTTTGGTTATGGGCCCCTCTGTTTTTACTGAGCACCTGCTTGGTGGCGGCTCTGAGCTGGGCATGGGGCCACACTGGTGAACAGAAGGGACTGCATTCCCATCCTCTTGGGGCTGATGGCCTGGCAGCAGGTGGACAACTGTGGCAACTGACAGCTGTGAACATGACCCCAAGCTCTTACCTTTTTTTTTTTTGGACAGTATTTTCTCTTTTTGTAAATTTGAGTACAGTTGATTTACAAGGTGTTGTGCCAATTTCTACTGCACAACATAGCGACCCGCTCTTTCTTTTCTTTTCTTTCTTTCTTCCTTTTTTTTTTTTTTTTTTTTTTTGCGTTTTAGGGCTGCACCCATGGCAGATGGAAGTTTCCATGCTAGGGGTCGAACTGGAGCTGCAGCTGCCAGCCTACACCAGAGCCACAGTAACATGGGATCCAAGCTGCCTCTGCAAGCTACACCATAGCTCATGGCAATGCCGGATCCTTTAACCCACTGAGCGAGGCCAGGGATTGAACCCACAACCTCATGGATACTAGTCGGGTTTGCTGCTGCTGAGCCACAACAGAAGCTCCATATATGTGTTTTTCCTTTTACTATCTTCCATCGTGTTCTATCCCAAGAGACCGGATAGTGTTCCCTGTGCTGAGCGGTGGGCCCTCTCTGCTTATCCACGCTAAATGTAATACTTGCATGCACCACCCCCAGCTCCCCGTCCATCCCACTTCCTCCCCCTCCCCCATTCCCCCTCCCCCCTTCTGGTCTTTTACCATTATTATACACTGGCTTCCCCGTTGTTCTGAGGGTCCGGTCACCAGGAAAGTCTGTGGCTCTACCTTTCAATTATTCCTAGAACCTATCCCCCTGCTGGCACCTCTGTGGCTCCCACCATCACCCAGGTCAATACCACCCATCGCCTTGACTCCTACAATACGCAGTCCTCCGGCCACCCTAAACAGGTGAATTCCCACCCAACTGCCAGAGTCGTCTTCACCACGTGCCCTGCTCTCAAGCCCCTCGTGGGTCCTCTCCGTCTAGGACAGAGCCTGAAGCCCTTGTCACAGCCCAGCAGGGCCTCCGTGATAAGGCCTCTGTGCCACTTTCTATCGTCTCCCTCCCTCTGCTGCGGCCGCACCCAGCTCCCAGCCAGACCTTCAGCGCATCAGGTACAGGCGCCCTCAGGGCCTTTGCACTTGCTGTTCCCTTCTGCCAGGAATGCTTTTCCTTCAGTCTTGCCTCGTGACCTGCTCCTCCCCCTCCTTCAACTAACGTTTCCTCAGATGTTACCACTTCAGCAAGGCCTTCTCTGACAACTCCTCTCTCTCTGCTGCAACTTTTTTTGTTTTATATTTTAGGGCCACACTTGTGACATATGGAGGTTCCCAGGCAAGGAGTCAAATCGGAGCTACAGCTGCCGGCCTAGACCACAGCCACAGCAACGCAGGATCCAAGCCATGTCTGCGAACTACACCACAGCTCACGGCAATGCCAGATCCTTAACCCACTGAGTGAGGCTAGGGATCAAACCCACAAACTCATGGTTACTAGTCAGATTTGTTTCCATTGTACCACGATGGGAACTCCTCTGCTGCATCTTTTATTGCCTTTCTTTCCTTCTTTCTTTCTTTCTTCCTTCCTTCCTTCCTTCCTTTCTTCCTTCCTTCCTTCCTTCCTACCTACCTTCCTTCCTTCCTTCTCTTTCTTTCTTTTTTCTGTCTTTCAAGGGCCGCACGGCGGCACATGGAAATTCCCAGGCTAGGGGTTGAATCAGAGGAGCTGCAGCTGCAAACCTACACCACAGCCACAGCAACCCTGGATCCTGAACCCACCAAGCAAGGCCAGGGATCAAACCCACATCCTCACAGATGCTAGCTGGGTTCTTAACTCGCTAAGCCATGACGGGAACTCCTGCTTTTTTTTTTTTTATAGCTCTTTTCAAGACCGAAAGTACACAATATGCTTCTGTGTCCTCGGTCTGGCTCCTCCCTGGCCGCAAGCTGCAGCAGAGCAGGGTTTTACTCCGTTTTCCGGTATGCCCTGCCCCGAGAGCAGATTGTGATTCCTTCCAGTTCAGCCGGGGTGCTGGATGCCTGTGCAGCCTAGCCAGCTTCTCCTGACTCCTTCGTCCCGTCTCCCTCTTTTCCCCTTGCTGTCCCCAGTGACATTGGACTTCTCGGGGATCAATGCGAACAGTGAGGGTGCTAGAAAGCTTCTGCAGGTGTAGGGTTCTTAGCCAGCTCTGGGTGAAGGTCATCACATTGTTACCGCTTGAACCCGGAAGCCCTTGCTCAGCACCTGCCTTTCTTCCTTCTGCATGGGCAGCCCACCTCCTCATCCGGCTCCTTCACATCCCGGCTCGGCTCTCACCTCCTCCCAGCAGCCCTCCCAGAGTGCCCCTGGAGGGGTGGCTGCTCCCCTGAAGAGTCCTGGGCCACCTCTGTCAATACACTATTCACCCCGGGGACAGTCTCTCTGTCCCCCTGAAGATGAATCCATGGAGGGAGCGGCTGGGTGGACCCCAATTGCCGCAGGGGCCTGAGGCTTTGCCCCTGATCTGAGAACCTGAACCCCAGCCTGGCACCTGCTTCTGCCTCCCTCCTGCCCTCTGACCGTCGGCGGACCCTGCCTGCTGGAGGCTGAGCTCTCTGGGGCAGGGCGGGTCCTCCTCCCGCGTGCCAGCCCCGGCTGGGCACTGCCACAAGCACAGTTCGTCTCGGCCTCAGCAGCCTGGGATGTTTGCCTCTCTGTCTCCACTCAAGGCTTGGGGAAACTGAGGTACAGAGAGAGAAAATTACCTACCCAAGGTCACTGAGCCAGGGGAAGGCAGAGCAGAGCGCGGCCGAGCTGGGATTCTGATCCAGGACTTTCCACTGAGGCCATTCGGGACTGAGAGTCATTCCCCACTCTGAGCTGCTTGGACTGTGAGTCCCTGGTTATGGGGGGTGTGGGTGAAATCCCTTCTCACACAGACACACTCATAAACTCACACGTGGTTGTACACACACGGAAATACGCTGAGTCCTGAATGCAAGCCTGCATGCACGCGTATGCTCAAATGAACACACACACACACACACACACACACACACAGAGCCACATTCACCTCTGAGCCTGCCCCCTGATTAGTACAATGGGGGGTTCTGGGCCTGTCTCCTGTTCCAGAAACTCCAGTGGGGCCTGAGCACGGAGGGAACAGCTTGTCCGGCCCTGCAGAATGAGGGTAGGTGCTCAGCCTGGCAAATCAGGCCTCTCCCCTGCCCCCGTTCCTGCTGCGGAGTCCACCATCCCCAGCAGAGCCCCAGGCCTCCCAGAACCCGGAACCTGCAGCCCCTCTGCTTCCCTGACCTCCGACCCCAGCTCTATGCACCCCTTGCCTTCTGCTCGCCCAGCCACTCTCTGGCCGGTGAGCCCAGCAGACCAGGCCTCAGAGCAGAGCAGCTGGCTCAAGCCCCAGGGAGCGAGGCCTGACTCTTGGGGTGGACACTGTCACCAGGTCATTCACAGATCCTGGTCCCCCATCCTGGAGGTCCCCACTTACCTGTAGGAGTGGCAGGTGGGTGCCGGGCCTGCACGCAGGCCTCAGAGCTTCTGTTTGTCCAGGCCGAGGTCTCCCCACCCCCACCCAGCCAGCCTGGGCTGGATCAATGGCCCACAGCCATGGCCGGGGTGTCTGGCCCTTGTCCCCTGTGGCCTGTGGCCCCAGGCTCCATGGGCCTCCTGCCGGGTTGGGGACAGCACCGTGACTGAGTGCAGGTAAACAGGCCGGAGACCAGAGACAGGCAGTGCCTGCCCCGCCCCGCGGGCACCCCGGAGGCTGGCGGGCAGGTGCAGGAGAACTGAGCTCTCCCCTGAGGCCCGTTGCCTGGTCACGTTCCTGCCTGGTTACGGCCCCTGGTCCCCTAGAGTGTGAGGTGGGGGTGGCTGGGGACTTCGAGCTGTGCAGGGGCCTGTGCTATGCGGGCAGGGGCTCACATGGGTCTCTTTACCTGGACAGGTGAGATCAGAGGAGCCAGTGGCCCTGAAAGAGAAAAGGAGGCTGAACCTATATGCTCTGGGGACAGGAAGGGAGAAAGTGGGCCGGGGAGGGGGTTGGATGACATTTTTTGTTTAGCTGGAAATTATTATTATTATTATTGTTATTTACTTTTTAGGGCCGCACCCGCGGCATATGGAGGTTCCCAGGCTAGGGGTCTAACGGGAGCTGTAGCCGCCGGCCTTCGCCACAGCCACAGCAACACGGGATCCGAGCTGCGTCTGCGACCTACACCACAGCTCACAGTAACGCCAGATCCTTAACCCACTGAGCGGGGCCAGGGATCGAACCCGTGTCCTCACGGATGCTAGTCGGGTTCGATAACCGCTGAGCTTCGACGGGAATTCTTACTTTTTTTTCTTTTTCTTTTTTCCCTTTTTTTGGCCACCCTGCAGCACGTGGAGTTCCTAGGCCAGGGATCAGATCTGAGCCACCGCTGCAACCTAAGCCACAGCTGGGGCGATGCTGGATCCTTAACCCACTGTACCCGGCCAGGGATTGAACCTGCATCCAAGAGCTCCCAAGATTCTGTCAATCCCATTGTGCCACAGCAGGAACTCCTATTTGTACATTTTTGAACGTGACTACACAAGTGTTGTAGTGATCGGGCTTGCGGCAGCTATGGTGGGTTGGGTGTGACCGGACTCCAAAGCCCGGGGTTCCTGGGTGTGTCCAGACTAATGGCCACCGCCAGCAGGGGGAGGGCTGGGCTCGGGCTTGGGCAGGGGGCCCACAGGGATTCTGAGTGGGGCACACCTGCCTTCGTTTCTCCTGACCTGGAACCCAGGACTCCATCTTTGGCCCCCTCTCCATCTCCCCCATCCCCAGGGAGCTTCCACACTCCTGCTCAAGGGTGGGCTGCTCAGGGTGGGAGCAGGGACACCGTGCAAGGGCCGGCAGACACCCCAAGCCCTGCCTCTATACCCCTCCTAAGCGGCCCGGGCCCCCAGACCAGGCAGGCTGGTAGCCGGCCAGTCTTTGAAAGCACTGGGAACTATGCCTGGTCACTTGTGATGGAACACGATAATGCGAGAAAAAAGGATGTATACACGTATGTGTGACTGGGCCACCTCGCTGTGCGGCAGAAAATTGACAGAACACTGTAAATCAGTTATAATGGAAAAAAAAAAAAGACAGAAAAGCAGGAGCTCTTGTGTAATCATGTCCTCTGTCCTTGTCAGCCACCCAGCCATCGATTTGTCACAGCCTGGGGGGAGGAGTTGGCAGAGGGGGGCAGCAAAATGCTAACGGGGGCGTTTGGAAACGGGGGGCAAGGGTGTCGACTCCCTGGGGCTCAGAAAGCCAGGGTGGGGGCCACCTGCCACCGAGACAGGCTGCCCTCTGTCGACAGGCCAACAGCGTGGGCTGCCTGCCCTCGTCCCAGAGGCAGAGGGACACAAACAGGAGACAAAGGCCTCGCTCCTCCCTGGGACTCTGCATTTCACGGTAACCCTGGGTCCCCTTGGTCTCCAGGGACAAGAAGCCGTCCCCCAGTTCAGCTATGGCAATTCTGACCTCCAGTCCCTCTGGAAGTGACCTGTTTTACAAATAAGGTTGTCACAGCTGTAATCGGTTAAGATGAGGTCCCAGAGGATGAGGGTGGGCCCCTCATCCGATATGACTGATGGCCTTATAAAAAGGGGAATTCGGAAGTTCCCGTTATGGCTCAGCAGGTTAAGAACCCTACCTAGTCTCCATGAGGATGTGGGTTCAATCCCTAGCCTCGCTCACTGGGTTAAGGATCTGTGGCTTACAAGCTGCAGTGTAGGTCCCAGATGCGGCTTGGATCCAGTGTTGCTGTGGCTGTGGTGTAGGCCCGCAGCAGCAGCTCCGATCCAACCCCTTAGCCCGGGAGCTTCCGTGTGCTGCAGGGGCGGCCTTAACAAGAAAATAAATAAATAAATAAAACAAGGGGAGGGGGGATCTGGAAAGAGATGCACACACGGGGAATTCCATATGAAGGTGAAGGCAGAGATCGGGGTGCTGTTGCCCCTGCCTGAGGCCAGTCAGAGCTTGCCAGCAAACCGCCAAAAAATAGGGAAGAAGAATGGAGCAGAAACAGCCTCCGGAAAGACCCAGCCCTGCCGACACCTCAACCTTGGACTTCTCGCCTCCAGAAACGTGAGCTCTCGCATCGCCATTCTTTAAGCCACTCGGTTTGGGGTAATTTGTTTCTGCAGCCCCAGCCAACTGTCACAAGACTTTGGGCTAATGCCACGACAACAACTGCACTGTGTGAATGCAGCAGGTGCTCACACTGGCCCAAAGAGGCCCAAGAGCCAAATAGCCACGGTTTTATTGCAAGGCCTTCAGGCAATGCCAGGCCTTGAGCTCGGTCATGGTGGCGGAGGCTGGGGAAGCTGACCTTGTCTGAATTCGGGAAAGCTCAGCAGCGAGAACTCCAACAGGTCGGATGCAGCCCATATCACAACTCATGTCTGATCCTGCTGTATAGCACTGGGAATTAGATCTAGTCACTTATGATGGAGCATGATGGAGGATAATGTGAGAAAAAGAATGTATATATGTGTGTGTGTGTGTGTGTGTGTGTGTGTGTGTGTGTGTGTGAGACTGGCTGACTTTGCTCTACAGTAGAAAATTGACAGAACACTGTAAACCAGCTATAATGGGAAAAATAAAAATCATTTAAAA
>PVHT021183646.1:10096098-10177356 GCA_004024745.2 Catagonus wagneri
GAAAAAGAATGTATATATGTGTGTGTGTGTGTGTGTGTGTGTGTGTGTGTGTGTGTGTGAGACTGGCTGACTTTGCTCTACAGTAGAAAATTGACAGAACACTGTAAACCAGCTATAATGGGAAAAATAAAAATCATTTAAAATAAAGAAGTTAGGAGTTCCCGTCGTGGCTCAGTGGTTAACGAATCCGACTAGGAACCGTGAAGTTGTGGGTTCGATCCCTGGCCTTGCTCAGTGGGTTAAGGATCCGGCGTTGCCGTGAGCTGTGGTATAGGTCACAGAAGCAACTCGGATCCTGCATTGCTGTGGCAGTGGCGTAGGCTGGCGGCTACAGCTCCGATTAGACCCTTAGCCTGGGAACCTCCATATGCCATGGGTGCAGCCCTGAAAAGACCAAAAAAAAAAAAAATAATAATAATAAAATAAGAAGTTAAAAAAAACAACTCATGTCTGAAATTGTCTGCTGGATGGATGAGGAGTTTGGGGCTGATGGATGCAAGCTATCACATTTAGCATGGATAAGCAAAGAGGTCCTACCGTGCAGCATGGGGAACGCTAGCCAATCACTTGGGATAGGAAATGACTGAAGACAGTATGAGAAAAAGAATGTATAAATGTAAGACTGGGTCACTATGCACTGTAGTGGAAATTGGCACCACACTGTACATCAACTATAGGTTAATAAAAAAAAAAATTTTAATTATCCACTCGAGCAGTTTATGTATCACCTCTCCCCGCTCCCCCAAGCCCTAGACTGTGAGCCCCCCGAAGACAAAGGGTTCCTCTGTCTTGTCTCCTGATGGATCCCAGCCTAGAACAGTGTCAGGTACACAGGACAAACACACATTTGTCTTGTGAGTAAATAACAGTTACTATCTTCTCCATCAATAACACAGTAAGTGTTTTAAGCTCTGGGACCCCGGCTGGGCCCTTCATAGTGGTGCCTCAGTTCCAGGCTCAGGAGCGGAAATATGGTATCTCCACTCAGCGGAAGAGACCAAGGTTCTTTTTTTTTGGGGGGGGGGTTCTTTTTTATTATTATTATTGTTGATTTGTAATGTTCTGCCAATTTTTTGCCGTACAGCAAAGTGACCTAGTTTTTTACATATATATATTCCTTTTCTCACATTATCCTCCGTCCGGATCCAGCATGAGTGACTGGATCTAGTTCCCTGACACCGAGGTTCTGAGAGCAGAGCTTGGCCTGCCCCAGGACGCACAGCCCAGCGCTGGTCTCTTTGATGGGAGGGGCATCGGTTTCCTAGGCTGCCATAGCAAAGGACCACCAACCGGATGGCTGAAAACACCAGGAATCTAGGCTGTTACAGTTCCCCAGGGGAGTCCGTAGTCAAATGTGGGACCATTCTCTCCCTGGAGGCTCCGAGAAAGAATTCTCCCTTCCCTATCACCAGCTTCTGGTCACGGGCAGCGATCCTTGGCATTGCTGGGATTGGGAAACCATCCTTCCTATTTCTGCTGCTGCTGCCATGGGGCATCTTTCCTGCGTGCCTGGGTCTCTGGGTCCAAATTTCCCTCTTTCTTCCTCTTCCTCCTCTTCTGCTTCTTCCTCTTCTTCTCCTCTTCCTCCTCCTCCTTCTTCTCCTTCTTCTATAATCTTTTTAGGGCCGCACCCTCGGCATATGGAAGTTCCCAGGCTAGGGACTGAATCAGAGCTTCAGCTGCCGGCCTACACCACAGCCACAGCAACGCCAGATCCTTAACCCACTGAGCGAGGGATCGAACCTACGTCCTCATGGATGCTAGTTGGGTTCATTACTGCTGAGCCACAGTGGGAGCTCCACTTGCTCATTCTTTAAACGGTGTCAACCACTGACACAGTGCCCTACTGTGCCGACACCAAAGCCACGGAAACAAGCAAGGCTCAGTGTCTGTGCTTGAAGGACACGGCCCAGCTCGAGGGAGCTGGACAGTGGGACAGATGAAGGACAGAGCCCTCAGTGGACTTAGGATGCTCCTTAGAGCTTCAAGGAAGGAAAATCCATCAGGACAGGCTGCCACCAATTTAACAGCGAGGGCCTTGCAGGAATCAACAATGTGGTGGCCCCATTTCACTGTAGAGCGATTCAAGGTCCTAAGGGCCTCTAAACCCCTTACAGGAGCGCTAAGACTCCGTGACTTTATAATACTGCCAACCAGGTACAGGACTGGCCTCATCCCGTAGCAAGAAAAATGGGGAGTTCCCGTCGTGGCTCAGTGGTTCAAGAACCCAACTAGTATCCATGAGGACGCGGGTTCAATCCCTGGCCTCACTCACCGGGTTAAGGGTCTGGTGTTGCCGTGAACTGTGGTGTAGGTGGCAAACTCAGCTCAGATCCCCTGTGACTCTGGCTGTGGCTGTGGCGTAGGCCGGCAGCTGCAGCTCCTATTCGACCTCTAGCCTGGGAAACTCCATATGCCGGCGGGTGTGGCCCTTATAAGACAAAAGACAAAAGAAAAATGGTCACTTAACCTCATTTTAGAGGCGAGAAAGAGGCTCAGAGAGCAGGTGTCATTCGTTCATGGTCACACAGCCAGGAAGTGCTGGGACTCAGATCCAGGACCCCCTGATTTCAGAGCCCCCTGACGTCTGTGTGTCCCCCTCCCTCCTTGCCGCCCTCCGCCCTCCCGGGTCACGGCCCTGGGCCCTGGCCTCTGTCTGCTGGGGCGGAACTCACAAGCCCCCGGCCTGCCCCTCCCCACTTTCCCAGCCGGGCTCTCAGAGGAGTGGCTTCTGATCAAGGGTTTGGGGTTTGAGAGGCGCTGCCTCAAGCCAGGCCGCTGGGGACACAGAATGGAAACTGTTTATGCGTCATTTGGTCTGACCTTCTCCACTGTGAGGTCCCGGCAGGAGGGGCTCGGGGCAGGGGGGTGGCGGGAACTACCAAGGTCACGTGGTGGGGCTGCGGCGGGGTTGGGGCTGGAATCCAGGTTAGCTGGTTCCCAGTCCTGCGCTCCTCTCAGCGTTCTGCCCAAAAATAAACGTTTAAAAATGAAGCCAAAGGGCAATAACGTTACTAAACATGCAAGTCCTTAGAGAGTCGATAGAAATTTCCAAGGCACACAGAACTCTAATTTTCAACATGTATATATAGTACTTTGGGGAGTTCCCATTGTGGTTCAGTGGTAACGAACCTGCCATCATCTCCCTGAGGACGTGAGTTCGATCCCTGGCCCCGTTCAGTGGGTTAAATAAAGATCTGGCGTGGCTGTGGCTGTGGCCTAGGCCAGCGGCTACAGCTCCAGTTCGACCCCTAGCTGGGAACTTCCATATGTCACAGGTGCACCCTTAAAAAGCGCCCCCCCAAAAAAACCCATATTTTTGCCTCAAAATGTTGCAGCCAGAGCTCCTCCCCTATAGGCAGTCCAGCTTGAAGGTGTGGCTCTTGCTCTCCAGGGAGACCCCGTCCAAGGCCAGGAGCCTCTTTCCTGCTGCCCTTCCGAGGAGTCTCAGCGATGGCTCCTGCCTCCTTGAGTTCCTCGCTTCTGATGCTCCGTGTCCTCAGGGCAACTGCTCATGCTGGCGGGGCCGTGTGTGGGCCTAACGCCTGCGGGCTTTGTCCTTTTGGTGGTCCACGGTGTTTTCTTTTGCTTTTTCTTTTTTTAATAGGTGCACCCTCGGCATATGGAAGCTCCCAGGCTAGGGGTTATATCAGAGCTGCAGCTGCCAGCCTGCACCGCAGCCACAGCAACGCCAGATCCAAGCCGCGTCTGTGACCTCCACTCCAGTTTGTGGCAGTGCTGGATCTTTAACCCACTGTGCGAGGCCAGGGATCAAACCTGAATCCTGGGTTCTTAACCTGCTGAGCCACAACAGGAACTCCGGTTGGGGTTTTATAAGCAAGTCCATGGTCTCGGAACCTTTAAGTAACTGCCCTACCCCGCCTCGCTCTCTTCCTTTTTTCTTTCCTCACCCCTCTCACCCATTCACAATCTGTACACTCATTCAATGAACATCCTTGTGGCAGGTGCCAGGACACAGTGATGGATGGGATTCAAGATCAGGACCGGCAAAGACTCGAAGCAGAGAGGAGAGAGCCCAGGTGTAGGAGGATGGAGCACCCAGCGAAGCCGAAAACAAGAATTGATCTTTGCAGTAAATCTCAGAGGACAGTTTCCCTGTCGGCTTCCCTAAGCAGACACATTACGCTGGGTCTGCTCGTGTTTTAAATTTTTTAAAAAATTAGTTGCCAGAATTTAAAAATCAGGACACTAAAGGAGTTCCCATTGTGGCACAATGGGATAGGTGACATTTCTGGAGCCCTGGGACGCAGGTTCAATCCCCAGCCGGGCTAAGGATCCCGTGTTGCTGCAGCTGCACATAGGCTAGGATCTGATCCAGGGCCCGGGAGCTCCATATGCCGTGGGGTGGCCGAAAAAGAAAAAAATTAAGGACCCTACACATAACAAGCTGAATTTCCAGCTTCTTTTAAACATTTAGAAGATCTGATTTGCCTCCCAACATGACTGTCCTAAGCAATTTCAGTACGGCACAGACCCCCACCACTCCCAATTGTCTCCCGCTGTATGGGTTAAAACACAGGTACTGAAGTCAGAAGCCTGGCTTCAAGTCCTGACTCTGAAAGTTATGAGCCACATGACCTTAAGTTACATGTCATTTGATCTTGCTCTGCCTCTGGTTCTTCATACAGAAAATGAGACAATAACCGTAAGTGACGTGAAAATGGCAAGAGAGAACCTCCATGAAGAACTGAGAACGGTGCCTACACTGACTAAGTGCTCACCACACATTGCTGTCATCATTTTCAGCACTGCTGCAGTTATCTGCCCTCTACTCCTTCCTGCATCAGCACCTGCATCTGAGTTTGGGATCCCAGCAGTAAAGGTTTCATTGTTAGTTTCGTATTTGCATAAATCACCAGCAAAAGACTTCACTTGCTGGCTTACTAAATTCCTGGCCAGTCCCTCTGACCACTGAAGCCGGTGCTCTCCTGAAGCTGTTTTTGTAAGAATCGTTATTAGACTCTTGGCCAGGGACACCCACCCAAAGCCTGGGGTTGACCAACACCAAGCCCTGTCCCAAGCAATGCCAGCTCCCTCCAATCCACATGTCCACTATGAACAGTGCCGTGCGCACAGTAGGGACTCAATAAATGCGTTAGAATGAATGGGGAATGGGCTGCCTGTTGCAGAGTGGGCTACCGAGCATGTCACATGTCTTGTCTGATCAATAACTCCCCCAGGAATTTAAAATTGAGTTTGGGGGTCTCAGAGGAGAAGTGTGATGGCAAAATTTCTGGGTCATTTTACCAGAGTGAGTGAGGACCCCCCTCCCCATCCTTCCAGAGGCCACAGGACAGACGGGTTCAGCCTGAAGGGAGGTTCAAGGTAAGAGATATCCCCCCCACATCTTTCGCCCCCATTTACAGATGAAGAGATTGAGGCTCAAAGGGGACAAGTAAGTCAGAATTGGGACAAGTAGGGGACAGACTGAGTGCCCCTGGCCCTGGGCTAGGCTGGCGGCAGCTGGCATGGCTGGACCAGGGAGGAAGGCGGAAGACCCAGCGGCTGTCCTACTGCACCTGTCTCCCCTCCTGGAATCCACTCATCAGAAATCCATCCCTTAGGTATCTGGGTTCCCATAAGGAGGGTCACACCTTAAATCATTATCTTCTGAGAACTACCCAGGTGCTGGGGGGAAACAGACCTTGCAGAGGAAGAGGCTAGAAAGGGCAAGGAGAGGGAAGAGGGGCAGAGAACCCCAGCCTGCAGTGGCATCAAGGTCAGCCCCGCCCCAATCTGCATCATCAAGATAGCAGAGAGCATCTGAGAGGCTGCTCAGCTGCATTGACACCTGCAGCCTTTGGGTTTCCCCTGGTCACCACCCTGTCCCTGCCTGTCCCATACCCACTGAAGCCAGCTTGACTCTCTCCCTCTCTCTCTCTCTCTGTTTTTATTTTTTTTTTTTTATTTTTTTTTTGCTTTTGAGAGCCACAGCCAGGGCACATGGAATTTCCCAGGCTAGGGGTGGAATCGGAGCTGCAGCTGCCAGCCAGGCCCACAGCAACACGGGATCCCAGCCACATCTGTGACCTACACTGCAGCTCATGGCACCGCCGGATCCTTAACCCACTGAGCAAGGCCGGGGATTGAACCTGCATCCTCATGGATACTAGTGGAGTTCGTTACTGCTGAGCCACAACAGGAACTCCCAGCTTGTCTCTTCTAAGTACTCTATTTATTTTTTTTTTCCAGAGTCACACCCGTGGTATATGGAAGTTCCCAGGCTATGGGCTGAATCGGAGCTATAGCTACCAGCCTACACCATAGCCACAGCGACACAGGATCCGAGCCGCGTCTGTGACCTATGCCACAGCTCATGGCAACGTCGGATCCTTAATCCTCTGAGCAAGGCCAGGGATCGAACCTGCATCCTCATGGATACTAATGGCGTTAGCTGCCGCTAAGTCACAACGGAAACTCCCAGCTTGTCTCTTCCAAGTACTTTATACACAGTCACTTCTTTCGGCCTCACAACAGTCCCAGTATCCTCCCCGCTTTTACAGATGAGGAAACGGAGGCACAGGGAAGAATAAGCATTTGCTCAAGGTCACAGGTAGTAGGTGGCAGAACCAAGCTTCCATCCAAGCCACCCAGGTCTAGAGTTAGTGCTTTAATCATCACATCAGTTGTCCCCAAGGGGCCGCAGGTGCCCTAGGGCAGGCTGGACGGTCATCACCCACCGCGGCATCCCCAGCTCCAAGCACCGAGCCCGGCACAGAACAAGCCCTCAGTGCATGCCTGTGGAGTGAGTGAATGAATGAATCTCTCAGAACAGTTCCCCCCCTCTTCCAAGCGCCATCCTCCATCAACCACAGTAATTACCCCATTTCCAGTTTCAGTTATCCGCGGCCAACCTCAGTTTGAAAATATGAAATGAAAAATTCTAGAAACAATTCCTGAGTCTCAGACCCTGCATCATCCCGCTCTGCCCCGCCCGGGCTGTAAATCATTCCTTGATCCAGCATCTCTGCTCAAGAGTCACTTAATAGCCATATCTCAGAGCTGGGTTCAAGTCCCCCTAATATTATTTAACAATGGCCCCAAAGCTCAATGGGAGTGACACTGGAGATTCAGATATTCTCTTACTGTGCCTCCTTTATGAATTAAACTTCATCAGAGGCAGGCAGGTACAGGAAAAAGCATAGTATATGTGGGGTTCACCACTATCCTTGGTTTTGGGCAATTACTGGGGGTCTGGACTGTGTCCTCCGCAGATAAGGGGATACTAATGTGTGTGCGTCTTAAACTAGCCTAATGCAGCTGCCCCTCTTGCTAAAGCCCCATAGAATGTTCCACCTTCCCTCCTCCAAGTTAGGACACTCCTTCAGAGCCTCTCCCAGGCCAGGCATTTGCAGTAAAAACTCTGATTGCCTGCCTTCCACTGCAGGAGGGCTGGGGGCTTGTCTGTGTCCTTCAGGGTCGCTTCCTCCCCCACAGGGCTGGGAACTCTTTGCAGACAGGACAGCGGCCAGCCTCCCGTCAGTGGCCAGGGATGGCGTGAGGCCAGGCGCACAGAAGAATGGGGCATCTTCCCCCATCCCCCAGCTCCTCCCTCCCCTCGCATCCTGACTTCCTGGAATTGTAGACTGGGTACCTTTTCCTCCCCCTCCACACGCCGCTCTCCCCCACTCAGCACTTCCGGCCTTGCTTTCTCACAGTCCTGGCCGCCACCCTCCCACCCTCCCTCCCAGGCGTGCCGCGATGGGACGTGGAGTGTGTCATACCTGCGGTGGTGGAAAATGTCTCAGAGCCAGCCAAGGGGATGTCCCGGGGCTGTCACAAGGCCCAGGTCCAGGCTGCTGGTGCTGAGCTCAAGTGTAATCAACAACCCGATCCCCCCACCCCCACCCCAACAACCCGGGCCATGAGACAGCAGGATGTAGGAGCGAGAGCCCAGGCTTCTGGTCCCCCCGACCCCCCACCCAAATCCACTTTGTGGCTTGGGACAGGGCGCTGTCCTCACTTGTGACGCAGAATCCAGAATCTTGGTCATCCCCATTGTGCTGGGTGGCTTAGATTGTATGAGATCCTTTAAAGCAGGGAAGAGCTTGCCCATGTGGGTTCTGCGGATGGCCTTGCTCCATCGTGTGCCAGCTGTGTGGCCTCGGGCTGGTCATTAACCACTCTGTGCCTTTCGTCTTCTCATCTGTAAAACGGGTAAGAACAGTTTCATCCTGGTGGCATCGTTGTAAGGATCAGGTGACTTAATAGCAATGTGCTGATGCCCGCTGAGCGCTCTAGAGGGGCTCCACTTGAAGAGACCCTGAAGGATGGAGAATGTCCCAGTGGGGCCCTCACAGGTTGTCCCCACAACTGTCCCTCCCCCGCTGCCTGCCAATGAAATCCGAAGGGCCCAGCCATGGCTGCTAATATGTAACAATTACTCTCTCTTCCAGGAACCTCCTAAAGCACTGATTTCCAGCACCGGCTGGTCGAGCCCCTCCCTGAGGCCCATGTAACATCCCACCTTCTCTCTCCAACTTAGAAGCTCCTTCAGAGTCTTCTAGTGTCCAGTATTCTGAAATAAAGTTTTGTGCGAATGGGGCTGTGGTTGCTTTTCGTCCACAGCCACTATTATCACCCCTGTATCCCTAGGGTCTAGCACAGGGTCTGGCTCATAGCACAAGAGATGAGTTTGAAAAGAGGGAGCTCAGGAGGGGGACAGCAGGAGGAGGTGATCCTCCTTCCTTGGAATGAATCAGAGGGCCTCCCAGAAGTGGAGGTGCTTGAAGGTCTTGAGGGATGTGTAGGAGTTCGGGAGTGGATTGTTTGGGTGGCGGGACCGCTTCAAACCCAGGGATCCGCATGTGCCAAAGCAAATGAGTCAGTTGCGGTCCCTGCTCTCATCCCCACTCCCTAGCCCAGCCTCCCACTTTTGAAACGAAATACATGTAGTCTGAGCCACAAGCCGCCTTCCGTGTGGCACCTGAAACCACAGATTATCGGGGCTAAGAGAACACTTAGAAATTATCTAATCTGAGTGCCCCATTCACAGACAGGGCAACGGAGGCCTGACAGCAGATGAGATCTGAGGTCCCCAAGTCAATGACTGTTATATTAAGGAGTCCAGCCAGTGTGCTGAAAACAACTAGGAGTCATGGGGGGTAGGGAGTTGGGCAGGGGCATGGTGTGGCCTGATGTGACCCTGAACAAGACTATCGTGGCAAGGCTCAGAGGTGGAAGGATTAGGGGGACCGGTGTCAGGGGACAGGTGGACCGAGGAGGAGGAGGCTCACCGGAGACCTGAGTGAGAAACGATGTTTTCAGGTTCAAGGGTGGGATGGTTTCAGCCACAGTCACAATCACAAAAGAACACAGTTTGCTTTTTTCTTTTTTTTCTTTCACTTCACCCTCAGCATATGGAAGTTCCCAAACCAGGGATTAAATCTGAGCTGCAGCTTCGACCTATGTCACAGCTGCGGTAAAGCTGGATCCTTAACCCACTGCACCAGGCTGGGGATCACACCAGGGCCTCATCAGTGACCCGAGCCACTGTCGAGACAACGCTGGATCCTTGAGCTGCTGTGTCACAGCAGGAGCTCTGATTACTTTTTTTTTTTTACCCCTCTTTAGGGCTGTACCTGAGGCATATGGGAGTTCCCAGGCTAGAGGTTAAATGGAGCTGCAACTGCTGGCCTGTGCCACAGCCACAGCAACGTGGGATCCAAGCCACGACTGTGACCTATACCACAGCTCACATCAGTGCCAGATCCTTAACCCACTGATCGATGCCAGGGGTCAAACCCACATTCTCATGGATACTAGTCAGGTTCGTAAGCCACTGAGCCACAAGGGGAACTCCTGGCTGCATTTTTTAACCTCCCTGAGTCTCAGTATCCTAATCTGCAAAACGGGCAACATAACACCTGCCTGGCAAGGTCTTTTTCAGGTGGTGTCACCATGACACTTAGGTAATGTCTGGCACTGTGTCTGGGACATAAATATTATTAACCACTTTTAAAATGTGCTTCTTGATCGTTTTTGCAGTTATCCAGGTTGTCAGTAATTAGAATAGTGCTGAGTCACTAATCCTAGTCATGAACTGTTTCCACCACAATTTGCTTGGTGACTGTAGGACATTACTTGGAGTGAGAGCTGGGAGGTGTGGGGAGAACAGAGATATCGAGGGCTAGAGGAGGCAAAGGAGCAAATGCAGTTTGAGAAAATGGAAACCCGAGAGGCTCCAAGGCCCCTCATTTCTCCTCTCTTTTCTTTTATTCCACCGCCTCCACCCACCCTCCTCGCCCAATCTGCCCTGGCTTCCTCCTGACAGTTCTCCCAAGCCTGCTTGGTCCCCAGCTGGTGCAGCTCCTCCCTCCTGCAATCTGACCCAGGCGAGCCCATCTCTCCTTCATCCCCCCATCCCCCTCCAGCTTCTCCCTCCTTGCCCCATCTCCCAAGGCCCATGCTCTGATTCACACTGGACCTGTCACACTGGATTCTGGCCCATCGGTGCATCTCCACTTGGTGTAAGGTGGCCCCTTGCTCCGCTCACTGCCAGCTCAGGTTTCCCATCAGACACCTTAGGGACAGCTGGGTTCCCAGGACATGCCTGCTCAGAGCCCCTCTCAGCTTCCCTGCCAGGAAAATCAGAGTCAGAAACAACAGCTCCTGTTGTGGAAGGTACCTGAGGGATTGTCTGGTCTAGCCATATCACCAGGTACCAACTATGATCAATTGGGACCTGCCTGCAGAATCTAAGGCTGCATTCAAGCTCCAGAGAAAGGAAGGTCGTGGTCCATTAGCAATGTCTGCCAGGTACGACTGAAATTGATTAGTAATGTCTGCCATGAGTACAGCTTTATGAATGCCAGATATTGCTCTCTGGAACCTGGTCCAACTTTTCAGAGTCAAGGATACTGAAAAAATAAATTATGTATATTTTAAATTTATATAAAATTTTATTATATATACATTTAAAATTATATGTGATTATACATATGTTTGATTATATATATCTGATTACATATATTTATTTGATGATATATATATATATATCATCAGGTGCAACATTTCTCCATAAGACCATGTCAGATGGTGTCTGGACGCAAAATAAGGTAAATCTGACTCCTTTTAGTGAAAAAGTCCCTTTACAATCCTTTTGCGTTTTCTCAAGGAAGACATCTCTGCTTGGTGCTGACATATCTTCAATAGCTTCCCAACACTGGCCAATCTCCTGTTTAAGAGACAGAACAGATTTCCAGCAGGCAACACATTGAAATATTTCTGTTTGATTATATTAACTTTCTACCGTTACCTTTTTTTTTTTAACACCACATGGAGCCATGTCTTCTACCAACACCACAGCTCAAGGCAACGCTGGATCCTCAACCCACTGAGTGGGGCCAGGGATCAAAACTGCATCTTCATGGATACTAGTGGGGTTCATAACCACTGAGCCACAACAGGAGATCCCTGTTACATTTTCTTTATAGTGAATATCCAATTCTATTTACAGAACCAATGTAAAGATTTTTATTTAAATAAAAGTGTTTAAACAAAACGGTGAATTGCTTCAAAGAAAAATATTAAGTAAACAATAACAAAGATGATACAGACAGAGGTATGCCACAATGACCAATGCCTGAGAAATGGAGCCCTCCCAAGAATTCTTCAAAATGGAAACTGACTTGCAGAGAGACTTCCTAGTTGCCACAGGACAAAAAGCAAAGCTGTGGGCACCAAACTTGGATCCGACGTTCCCCTCGGGGTTGAGGAGACTCGTGGCCCAGAACATACAGCCTCCCTTGGCAGGAGATGGGGAGCAAGATGGCAGGGTAATTAAGCTGTTTCATGGTAAGGATCCAAGATTCAGCCAACCTTAGGAAAGAGGAGTTTACTCTGGCCCTAAAAGAAACAGGAATCCCGAGTGAACAGCAGTAGTCCCCGGGGAGCAAAAGCCTCTGTACCAGGAGCCCAGGTACCCTCTGCTAACTCCTCTCTCGCCTTTTCTGGGGCACCTTCTCTGCAGTGCATCTGCTCCCAGGGTCCTCCCCCTCTGCATGCAAATACCCTAGACTGAGAGAAATTTGATTGGCCAACTCAGGCCCAGCCTCCTGATTGAAAAAAGCTTCTGTTCTAAGACACCTCATAGGCTGCTGATGAACCTAGGGGAGGGCTTCTGTCAGGTGCCCAATCAGCTTCAAGCAAGGCCTATAAATGCAGACCCTGTGTTTTCATACCTGGGGATAGATAGGCCCAGTAGCCTCTCTGCCTTCTGGAGACTTTAAGTCAAGAAGGAGGGCTGTGACAGGCGTCACAGGTGTGATCAGTGCCAGGAACGGAGGGAAGAGAAGTGGATGGGTGGTGGGGAGCACGGAGAAGAAGGGACTAGCTGTGTGGGCGGGGAGGACTACCATGTGGGGAGGAGCCTCTTGCTGGAGCCGCATCCTGGAACCTAGTGGGCATGGATCTCCGCCTCTCCACATCTTTCTTTTTTTCCCGCTTTTTAGGGCTGCACCCATGGCATATGGAAGTTCCCAGGCCAGATGCCGAATCAGAGCTGCAGCTGCCAGCCTACACCATAGCCATAGCAATGCCAGATCCGAGTCACATCTGCAACCTACGCCACAGCTCAAGGCAATGCCAGATCTTTAATCCACCAAGCGAGGCCAGGGATCGGACCCAAATCCTCATGGACACAAGTCGGGTTCTTAACCCGCTGAGCCACAACAAAAACTTCTACCCCTCCAAATCTTAATCTCAGAAAGGGCAAGGCACCAGGAATGCTCCTGGGAGCTGGATGGTGTCCCCTGCATGAAGGCAGCTGAGCACCGGGAGCCCAGGCAAGATGATGCCAGATGGTTCATTAATTCACCAGCGAACAGGGTGGGGTGCCAAGTGCACTGTGTCAAGTGCTGTGAATGGAGCTGTCATCTGGAGGCCAGGCGCCAGCCCCCGAGCTGCAGAAGAGAGTCCTCCAAGAGAAGGTTGGAGCAGGAGGGGCCCAAGGTGGGTGGGTGGGGACACTTCCTGTGATGGCATCAGGTCCCACCTCCAGGAGGGTTTTACTTGCCAGCAGCAAGCCGTCGGAGTCTGAGGCCACTGTGGAAAGAGCCAGCCAGTGTCCACTTGGCTGGGGCATTTGTGTCCATACTTGGGCCACGGCGATAAGGATGCAGTAAGGTTGCCAAGCATTCTGGGGTCAGGAGAGAGTCCCAAAGGGGAAGCGATGGGGCCACTTTGTCCAGCCACCCTGTGACCCCCTCCAGCACTGACTTTCACGGTTTAGGCCCATTAATGGAGGTGGCGAGCATGCGCAAAGCTATAGGGGAATGAGGGAGCTCCAAGTGGCTCAGTGGGGCCGTTAGGAGGGTTCTAGAATGGAATCTTCCAACACGATGCTGGAGTTGGCAAGGGGTGGGTCAAGAAGTAGCTCTGGGGACAGTGGGGGCCGTGGCGGGGTTTTAAACCAGGAACAGCACAGCCCCATTTTTATTCTGGAAAGAGCACTGGCTTGTCCTGTGCGGGGGTGTGTGTGACTGGGGCAGGAAGCCCAGTGAGGAGGCCAGAGTGAAGCGCCCCGGGGAACCACGAAGGCCCTCCCTGAAGGGTAGCTGCAGGGCTGGAGAGGAAGGATGTTTCGGAGGCAAAACCCAGGGACTCCATGACTGACAAGGGGGTGGCGCAGTCAGAGTGCACCCCCGCCCCGGTGCCCGGCTTGGGCAGTAGGCCCAGGGAGCAGCAACTGAGGTTTAGAAGTGACGGGCTGCATGTTCAAGGCCCTCTGGGCAGAGATGTCCAGGGCACAGCTGGACACCAAGGGTCTCAGCCGTGGACAAGCCTCACCCACAGAGTCCTCCCTTGGGCCCGTGGCCACAGTGGACAGCCACCTGCCCCCCAGCCCTGGCCATCTGTCTACACTGAGCGAACCGGGTCTTGATCCTGGAGCTCTTGGAGAGACAGGTAGGCGTCGGTGTTCAGGGTCAGGCAGGAGGTGGGGGCCCGGATGTGGCCGTGGCCATGGCCGTGCCCAGGCGGGCTGGCCCAGGGGACGTCGGCCCCCTCCCTCGGGCTGGGGGCCGCCCCGTCCTCTCCTGCTTCTCCCAGCACGTGCTCCGGCGGCGGCGGTGACTGCAAATCCACCAGGTCAGAGGCCCCCGGGGTGGGAGGCCCCAGGGCCCCAGGGGCCCAGTCTCCAGGGCCCCCCTCCCGGCGAGAGGGGGACAGCTTTGCTTCACCAGCCCCAGCTCCCCCCAGGGCAGCATTCGGGGGGGCTGGGCCACCGAGGAGGCTGGGGGAGAAGAGCAGCAGCTCGTCCCCAGGGGGGAAGGTGCAGTAGGCATCGTCCTCCCCCGACAGAGGCAGCAGGGGCGGGAGGAGAGCCCCCTCGGGCGCCCCGGGCCCACCCTCATCCATCTCCTCCACGCACGGGTCGTAGGCAAAGTACACCTGGCAGGCCTCGATCTCCAGAGCGTCTGGGAGGTGGAAGAAGAAGTAGCCTTGATTGGTGAAGCAGCTGGTCACCGAGTGGCCGCTGGTCTCGGGCGAGGGTGACTGGCCCTTGTCCTGCTGCAGCAGGAGCAGCTGCGTGGCCTTGGCGTCCCTGTCCAGCACCTCCAGCGGGGAGATCTCAGGCGCCGGGCCGCTGGGGCTGAAGGAGGATGAGGGGAAGGGCGAGGAGAGCCACTTCTGTCGGCAGAAAGAGCAGCGGGAGGGTGAGTGGGCCGCCTCCTCGGACCCAGCACCAACCCTTAACTCCTCCTCTATCAGCAGTCAGTCCACTCAAGGCCACCCCCTCCGGGAAGCCTTCCCTGACTGTGCCCCCGCTGCCTCCCAAACACACACACACACACACACACACACACACACACACCCCTACTGGTTGGGGGAGGCCTCTGCCTGAGACCAGGAGGGTGTGCCTGCTTCCCAGACCCAGCACAGGCCTTCCTGGCTCAGTGTGGGCGCGCAGGGTATGCATTTCTGCAATGCATGAGTGTTTATTGAGTGGCTACTCTGAGCCTGGTACTGCCCTAGGGTCCGGGGACACAGCAATGGGCAGAATACTGAGTGTCTGGGGGGGACAAGTGTGGGTGTGTGAACCAACCAACCACCACGGAAGCAGAGAGGGCCCTGGGGAGCACAAGAGGGTCGTGTCACAGATGCCCAGAGAGGGCGCGTGCCTTGGCCCTGATCACACAGCCAGCAGGTGGAAGAGCTGGGCCAGAGCCTCCGCACTCACACAGCTGCAGAGCTATCTCTGGTGGGGAACGAGTGGTCCCCCGACTGACCTCTCCCTCCCAGGGCCCTGCAGCCCCCCATCTCCCACCCCCTCCAGCCACAGAGAGAGGAAGGCGCCATCAGAGCACTTCTCAGTTGCTCCGGAGTCCAGACAACCCTGGCATGGAGCGAGGAGACCTGGGTTCCAGTCCTGGCCCTGGCACTCACTAGCTGTGTGACCCTGGGCAGCTCACTGCACCTCTCTGAGCCTCAGTTCCACCATGGTTAACCGTCTCTTTCCTGACTTCCTCACTACGGGTCAGCAAAGATGTTAAAGAAGAAAATGGAGGTGGAACACCTGCACAGGTAAAATGTACACAGTGCAGCAGAGGTGTGGGAGACGGCACCCAGGGGTATACCACTCGGGGTGGGTGATGGGCCGCAGGTGGGTGCGCTTGAGAACCCCAATAGTTCTGGGTGCACTTGAGAACCCCAATAGCCTTGGGTGTGCTTGAGAACCCCAATAGTTCTGGGTGTGCTTGAGAACTCCAATAGTCTTGGGAGCCCTCAGCATCCGGATTGTGGTCCCCTGAACACAGAGACCAGGCCTGATGGGCTCCTGCTGCGTTCTTGGCCCAGCACAGGGCTGGGGGGCCCAGTCAATATACTGCAGATGAGGGAGTTCCTGTTGTGGCTCAGTGGGTTAAGAACCCAACTAGGATCCATGAGGATGCAGGTTCGATCCCTGGCCTCACCCAGTAGATTAAGGATCTGGCATTGCCAGGAGCTGTGGTGTAGGTCGCAGGCACGCCTGGATCTGGCGTTGCTGTGGCTGTGGCGAAGGCCGGCGGCTGCAGCTCCCTAGCGTGGGAACTTCCATATGCCACATGTGTGGCCCTAAAAGAGCAACACACGCACTCTGGGTCCCGTGGACAGGACAGTGGGCCTTGTGGTCTTGGAGCCTGGGGTTCTGGGGCGGGGGGGGCTGCCTCTCATCCAGATGCAGAGAGGGAGGGTGGGGTCCCTCTTGGCCGGTCCCCGCCCCCAGTCACATCATGCATTCCCAGGGCCTGCCCTGGCTGGCCCCTCCACACAGCAGGCCAGGGGCCAGGCGTCTAGACCCGGAGGCGATCTCATGTGAAAATGGAGTGGTTTGCGGCTCCCTACTGAAGACCCTGGTCCCACCTCAAAATGTGTTAAGCCCAGAGACTCAGAAGGACCTCAAGCTGGAGTAGGTCTGAGGAGGCATCCAGTGCAGCCTCCAACCAGTTTCAGTGTAGGAATCCCTTCTGCCATGTGGGCAACCCACAGTCAGCCAAGGTGGACTTGAATACCTCTCTTGATGGGAGGCTCACTACCTTTAGGGCTGAAGGAGGAATTTTAAGGAGATGCAGTCCCTCATATCGAGAGTACTGTTGGTAAGTCTCAGGAGATTTCCAAAGAATTCCATAAAGGGCCCTGATCAGTCCCTAAGAGAACTCCAAAGCCAGCTCCTGACAGCTTTGGTCTGGCATGACTTTCCAGCCTCTCAGCATCCCTTTGGCCTCCCTCCACGCCTACCTCACCCGCCGCCCCCCCACCATCAACACCAATCTAGGGAGCCTAGAGTGGGGGTGGGGTGGTAAAAGCAGCCCACCACATCCCCCTTCGCCCTAGAAGCTTCCTTCCTGAAGCACATGTGGGCTGAGGGAGGGGAGACCACTGAACTTTAAATGGCATTCAGCGTGTTCTGACATATACGGGTGTGCACTTTTTAAATGAATCTGTTTTCTTTCCTTTTTAGGGCGGCACCTGCGGCATATGGAAGTTCCTAGGCTAGGGGTCGAATCGGAGCTGTAGCTGCCGGCCTATGCCACAGCTCATGGCAACGCCAGATCCTTAACCCATTGAAGGAGGTCAGGGATCGAACCCGAATCCTCATGGCTACTAATCGAGTTTGTAACCCACTGAGACATAACGGGAACTCCAAATCTGTGTTTTCTGACTTGCTAGCGTCTGTGATAAGTTATGGAGCCTGGCCAGGGACTTTTTTTCAAGCACGGGGAAAACACCCGCCCCTCAGGGCTGGTCTGCACGGGGAGCGGCATGAGGGGAACCTGGATCTGACAAGTCCTGCTCCACCAATAGCCGGACGCCGGTAATTCTAGCAAAGGCTTCCAGAGCACCTGCTGTGTGCCAGGCCAGGTTTTCGGGACCAGACACAAAGTAACACTCTTCCCCTCCCCCACCCACCCACTTTCCAGGTGAGGAAACTGAGGCACAGAGAGGTTGTATAACTTGCCCAAGGCTACACAGCCAGGAAGTGGTGGAGCCAGGGTCAGAAGCCAGGCAGGTTGGCTCAGGTGGGAGCTGCCATTCGGCCTGAGAACGCTGGTGCCAGAGCTGAGGAAAGAGGCTCAAGCCCACCGAGGAGGGAGCTCACTTCACTTCTCTTCTCCCACGGAGTGTGAACCCCACTATCCCGGCACCACCTGCCCGCGTGGTGTGCACCACCGCTGGCCAGCCCTGCCCTCTGCCTCTAGACTCCTACCTGGAAATCGCCTCCATGCTCCGAGCTCAGCTGGGAAAAGAACTCCGACGGGTCCGGGATGTGACACTTCAGAACTGTCTTCAGCCTGAACAGGGGAGAGGAAGGGAGGGCAGGAGGGTGAGAAGGAGGGCGGCCACAGAGGCCCGCATCCGCCCTGCAGCCGGGGCGGGCCGCTCTGCACTCGTTCATCTATTGTATTGATTCATTTATTTTTTAGGGCCGTCTCTGCGGCACATGGAAGTTCCTGCACCAGGTGTCGAAATGGAGCCGTAGCTGAGACCTAAGCCACAGCCACAGCCACAAGAGATCTGAGCCACATCTGCGACTCCGCTGCTGCTTGCAGCAACGCTGGATCCTTAACCCACTGAGCGAGGCCAGGGATCGAACCCACATCCTCATGGATACTAGCTGGGTTCGTAACCTTCAAGCTGCAGCAGGAATTCAGAAAGTCTCAGCTCTTAAGGAGATAACGTTCTAATGGGGAGCCGGACATTGAATCAAGTGGACAACACTACCATTCACACTGTGGAGGCAAGGAGCAGGGTGCTGGGCAAGAGAAGGACGTGGGGGTGGGGGGCCACACAAGCCGGGGCGGCAGAGAACAAAGACGCCTGGAGCAGAGTGAACCAGGAGGAGGGAGGGAGAAGAGACGACAGATTGCAGTCTTCCTAGTCAAGGCTGCCACGGACGGTGGTTCTAGTTATGCACTGCTCAAGGGCACCTGTGTTTTGGGGGCTGGATGTGGTGGGTGGAGACTGACCTCTAGCCCACGCTCTCTGCTTTCCAAGCTGACGGCCCCTGTACCTATATGCACCTGCCTCGAATTGTATGCCACAGCCTCAAGGCCCCAGAAAACCTGGCTGCCACCCAGAGGCCCGCAGGCTCAGGTCCAGAAGCCCTTCTGGCCTCTGGCCACACCCACCTCCTTGCCCTTCCTTTCCTGGAATATTCCTCCTTCGTTCCCACCCAGGGTCTGTGCACAAACCATTTCCTCGGCCTGGGAGGGGCTCCCCAACTTTTCCACCTGACCTGGTCCCTCCTCCTCCTGATTCCAGTGGAATCATCACCTCATGGGAAAGCTTCCCCCACCACCCCTCAGCGGGGCTTCCTCTCCCTGTTGTCTGCTTCCAGTACATCTGGAACCTTTTTCCTTCACCAGCCTGTGTCACTTGTGTCATCCCAAACAAGGCATGATTAATAAGGATCCGCCTTTCCCCTTGCGAGACCATGAGCCCGTGAAGACGGGCTCACGTGCCTGTGGTCGGCCTGGTGTTCCCAGCGCTCAGCACTGTACCTGGCCCTGAGCTGGGACTCAGTCAAGGAAGGAAGAAGCAAATAAAGGCCCAGACCGGTGAGGACCTGCCTACAGCCCCGGCCACACGCAGGCGGCTGTGGATGCACGCGCAGGCACACACGCACGCTCAGATCCTGAGGGTAAGGCTCTGGGGCGCCCCGGGGCTGCTTCCATGGGCTTCTCTCCTAGGGGGACAGGCCAGGCGTCGAGCAAGGAGGACTCTTGGGAGGGGAGTGGGGGAACCTGATCTGGCCGGACGGGGGTGTCAGGAGTGTGAAAAATGGGGAGAGGGGCGCTCTTACCACGGCCCGATGTACTGGCATTTGGCCAGAAAGTAAACCAGGGAGACGAAGCTAAAGGCACTGCCGAGGCCCAAGATGATGTGGCCGGACCACGGGATGGGCGGCATCTTCTTCCCAGGCGCTGTGCACGGGGGCGGGAGGAGAAGAGGGGGCCGACTTAGAGAAGCGCCCCCCACTCACTCTGGGTTAATCCGTTAACCCCCACCCACAACCTCGTGCTGAGGGACAAACCGCCCTCTGACCCCAGGCCTTCACAGGGTCCCAGCTGAGTCCAGCAGACCTGCTGTGTGCCCGGCCGGCATGGGGCCTCCGGTGCCTTCGTCAGAGCGGCCCTGCCGCGGCACCGTGGAACCCACTTTACAGATGAGGAGACTGAGGCTAACGGGTGAAAGCAATCCGCCCTCCCCACCTCATCCCCCCACCCCCAACCCTGGCAGAAAGCAAGAGTTTGAGGTTTCAGGGTGGAGCAAATGAAAAGAGCCTCTTTGGCTTCCTCACTAACTCACAAGGTCAATGGCAAGCCCCACCCCCTCCCTGAGCCCCTGCTCGCCTTGATAAAATAGGCCCCCACTCTGCGATTTTGGAGGGGCCAAGCGTACACCCCCAACCTCCCCAACCACTGCCTCCTGCCCCAGCTCCACCCCCACCCCAGCTCCCCGTCAGTACCTGCGGGCCTCGTCCTGAAGGCCAGGGGCCGGCTCCAGGGGCTCCAAGCCTTGTGGCTGCCTAGCTGGGGCCTGACCCGCACCTGAAGCTCATACGGGGTGTCTGGGGTGAGTGTCTCCAGGGAGATCCATTGCTGGTTCTGCCTGAGGGTCATCGGCTGGGCTTCCTGGGCAGACATGGGGCTTTCAGACCAGAGGGGTCCCCACCGCTCATCTCACCGCCTATGGCAGGGCTGGCCCGTCACCTTTTTTGCTTTATTTCCCAGTGCCCGAACACATGCCTTTGCAATGGCTCTTTCCTCTGCTTAGAAGACTCTCCCCAGATCCGCAAAGCGTCAGCCTCTGCTTGAACCCCAGATCTCAGACAGGCCTGCCCCGGTCACCTGAGTCTGAAGTAGCCTGGCCCCTCTCAGCTGCATTACCGTAGTTAATTTTCTTTTTCCCTTGTGTTTTTAGGGCCACACCAGTGGCACATGGAAGTTCCCAGGCTGGGGCTTGAACCAGAGCTGCAGCTGCCGGCCTACGCCACAGCCACAGCAACACCAGATCCGAGCCGCATCTTTGACCTACGCCACAGCTCACGGCAATACTGGATCCTTAACCCAGCAAGCAAGGGCAGGGATTGGACCCGCATCCTCATGGGTACTAGTCGGGTTCCTAACCCACTGAGCCACACTGCTGAGCCACCCAGCATTTAATTTTCTTGATGGCATTTATCAGCACCGCGCAGTCTCCTGTTTCTGTGTGCTGGCCGTCTGCCCATATCCCCCACGTGAATTTCCTGAGAGTTGGCGGCTTTGTCAGGCTCACCCTCTGCTCTCCCCTCAGCATGTACTGCACAGGAGGGACTCAGCAAATGTTTGTTGAGTGCATGAGTGAGTGAATTAAGGAATAAGTAAGTGAAGGAATAAGCAACCGATCCCCCGTGGCCCTGAACGACGCTGGGTTTGAAGAGGGGCGGCTGGCTGCCCACGGCCTCTGAAATCTCCAGAGAGGGCTGTCGCCTGCCTCTTGCCTTTGAAAACCTTGCCTCGAATCTGCCACCAGCTGGACCCCTGGGGTGGCAGGGGGCACGTGACAGGGGGGCAGGAGCAGGCAGAACAGAGGAGCAGCTGGGGTCGCTTGGGGGCCGCTGTGGCTTTGCTGAGATGAAGGAGTGGACAGGGTGACCAGGACGGGGAAGAGGAATTGGGGCGGGTGGGGGTGGGGCCACGTACTCACCTCCCAACCGAGGCCGGGGGACCTTGTCCGGACCTCGAACTCCACGTAGCTTTGAAGGTAGTGGGAGAACTGGGAGAGGTTCCAAGTTACGTTGCATCTGTGGGTCCCTATATGGGCAACTTGGAGGGAGCTGGGGGGCATCAGACGAACTGGAGATGGGAGAGAGCAAAGGACGGTACGCTCGGGGGATGCCAGATGCTGAGATGAAGGAGGCTAGTGCTGAGTATTCAGAATGGAGACATGGGACTCCGCCCTCAGGGAAGCTCACAGCCCAGTGAGCGAGGCAGACCCATCATCAGGTGGCGGAGACGCAGGACAGAAACACCCTGAAAGGGGAGGTGCCAAGGGCGGGGGGCGTCCAGGAAGGCTTTCTGAGGGAGCTGACTCCTCGCTGAGCCGTGAAGGGTAAGTGGGAATTTTCTAGGTGGGAAGAGCCTTCCGAGCGGTGGGACCAGCCCGTACCGGGGCTTGGAGGCATGGATGGGCAAGTCGAGTTTGGAGAGCTGGCCTTTGGTGTGGCAAGGGGAGAGGCCACAAGAGGAGGCGAGCTGGACAGGGAAGCCGGCCGGAGCCCAAGGGGCCTTGAATGCCGGAGAGAGCCGGGGCTTTATCCCCAGGGCAGCGGGCAGGGAGCTGCTCACATGTGGGCGTGGGAGCTGAAGGGGAGAGACTGGAGCGGGGCGGTCCCAGAGGGTGGGAGGTGCCCCCCAACCCCATCCGCACCCGGGTGTCCTCGCTCACCACTCTCAAAGGGCTTGAACTGCTGGGTCAGCACCCTCGCCCACCTCTCCCCTTCGCGGCACATCACGCTCAAGCTGACGACGTCCACTATGGTCAGTTTCTGAGACTGCAAGAGAAGGAGGCTGGGATGCAGCGGGGAGAGGGTGCAGCTTTGGGATAAGGCAGGGGGAGATTGGAGGGGGACCAGGACTGCAACAAAGTGGAGCCCCTCCCTGAGCCACTCTGCCTGAGGCGGGGCTGGGCAAACTTTCTGTAAAGGATCTGCTAGTATTCTTTTTTTTTTTTTTAGGCCTCACCCGCAGCATGTGGAGGTTCCCAGGCTAGGGGTCAAACTGGAGCTACAGCTGCCGGCCTACAGCACAGCCACGGCAACGCCAGATCCAAGCCACATCTGCGACCTACACCACAGCTCAGGTCGATGCCAGATCCTTAACCCACTGAGTGAGGCCAGAAATCAAACCTGCATCCCCATGACATTAGTCGGGTTCATAACCCGCTGAGCCACAGCGGGGACTCCCTCTGTTAATATTCTTGGCTTTGGGAGTTCCTGTCGTGGCTCAGTGGAAATGAATCTGACTAGGAACCATGAGGTTGCGGGTTTGATCCCTGGCCTCGCTCAGTGGGTTAAGGATCCGGCGTTGCCGTGAGCTGTGGTGTAGGTCGCAGATGTGGCTCGGGTCCTGCATTGCTGTGGCTGTGGCGAAGGCCAGCAGCTGTAGCTGCGATTCAACTCCTAGGCTGGGAACCTCCATGTGCCACGGGTGGGGCCCTTAATAAAAACAGCAAAAAGAAAATTTTTCTTGGCTTGGCATATGGTCTCCGTCACAACAATTCGACTTTCCCATCGTCGCTGTTATGCAAAAGCAACCATTAAAAACATGTAAGTGAATGCACATGGCTGTGTAAAGTTTTATAAAACTTTATTTACAAAAACAGGCAGCAGGCTGGATTCAGCCCGTTGGCCATAGGGGTTTGTCCACCCCTGTTCTCAGGTGAAGTGAGCTGCATTGGGAGGGAGGGAGTTCCCTGTCCTGGGAGGCATGTAAGCAGGATGAGCTCCCAAGAAGGTGCAGGTCCAGACCTGTAGTTGTGAAAGCCTCCCCGCCCTTATCTCTCCACCCCCACACCCTCACTCTTCTGGAAGGAAATGGGTAGGAACTGCGCATCTCCTGGGGGCAGGCATAGCTCAGCTGTCTTGCACCCTTTCCTGGCTGATTCTCTCGCAGCTGTCCTCCACCCCCACCCAGCGGGTGACAAACCTGAGGTTCAGTTGGTTAAGGACCTCGCTCAGAGTCACATATCTGGTCAGCAGGGGAACCTGGATTAAAACTCAGGCCTTTCCTTTTTGTCTTTTTGCCTTATCTTGATAGGGCCACACCCCCAGCATGTGGAGGTTCCCAGGCTAGGGGTCTAATCGGAGCTGTAGCCACTGGCCTACGCCACAGCCACAGCAACGCCAGATCTGAGCCCTGTCTGCAACCTACACCACAGCTCACGGCAATGCCAGATCCTTAACCCACTGAGCAAGGCCAGGGATCGAACCCGCAACCTCATGGTTCCTAGTCAGATTCGTTAACCACTGCGCCACAACGGGAACTCCCAAATTCAGGCCTCTTGCTCCACAGCCCTCTGAGAGCCGGCAGCCTCTGCCCAGCGAACAGCTCCGGCGGCCCCCCCGCTGTGCAGAGCGTGGCCCTGCAGGGGGAAGGTCTGGCCCAGGCCCTGTTAGGATCTGTGTACTGGGGTCTGGGGGGCGTTTTCAGGCCCAGGACCCCAAGCACAGCCCCTCAACCTGCCGCAGGGCCCACAGTGAACAAACCTTGAACCTGATCATCAGAGATTCTGGAGCTGGGAATAATCGCTCCGCCTCCATCCTAAGGACCCTGCCCCGGCCTTCCAGCTGCCTGGGGACCAGATGTTCCCAGATAATAATACTATTATCATATTGTTATTATTACTGGGGTTTTTTGGTTGTTGTTGTTGGGTTTCTTTTTTTCTTTTTTCTTTTTGTCTTTTTTGGGCCACACCTGCAGCACATGGAGGTTCCCAGGCTAGGGGTCGAATCGGAGCTGTAGCTGCCGGCCTTCACCACAGCCACAGAAACGATGGATCTGAGCTGCATCTGCGACCTACACCACAGCTCACGGCAACGCTGGATCCTTAACCCACTGAGCGAGGCCAGGGATCGAACCTGCGTCCTCATGGATATGAGTTAGATCCATTTCCTCTGAACCACGATGGGAACTCCTTGTTGCTGTTTTAAAGATGCCAATAATACATTCTGTTGAGCCCTTTCTCTGTGCCAGGCACTCAGCTAAGCACCTTGTACATAATATCTCATTCAGTTCTCCCAGCAGCCCATGAGACAGGCATTGTTACTATTCCCACCCTACACAGCTGAGGGGACTGAAGCACAGAGAGGCTGAGGGATTTGCCTAAGGCCACACAGCTAGACAGAGTCAGGATCTGAAGCCAGATCTGCAGAGCTCATGGGGCACAGGCACAGAGATCTGGTTCAAGGGCCTCTACCTTTATCCGCTATACCGCGTGCACCCACCTCCACATCCATCCGTCCCTTGAGAATGCAGTTAACCGAGGATGGTTGGAAAGTGTGGTCTAGGCATGTCCAGTGCCAACTGCTGCCAAGAAAGGTTTGCCAGACAGAAATTTGATGCACATGGACATCAAATTACTTTTGATGCTTCATGCCCTTCAGAAAGCAGCCTAGTGCGAGAATGAAAGGCCCAGGCTGAGGGGTCTCACAGCCCAAGGTTCAATCCCAGCTCTGCCACTTCCTGGCTCTGTGACTTGGCCAGGAACCACGCCTCTCTGAGCCTGGGCTTCCCCGTTGGTAAGAAGAGGCAGTGCTGGCGCCCACCCCTAGTCCAAAGGGCCCCCTGACGGTAATGTCAAGTGGGTGCTCTGTTCTGAGCGGGGTTCTAAGTGCTAAGCCCTCAGACAACCCTGCAAGGTAGATGCCATTCTTACGCCTTTTACAGAAGGGGAAACTGGGACTCAGAAGATGCCCAGGGTCACCCAGCTTGGGTATGACAGAGCCAGTGCTGGAACCACACTCTTTTTTTTTTTTTTTGGCCTGCAAAAGTTCCCAGGCCAGAGATCAAACCTACGCCACAGCAGTGATCTGAGCCACAGCAGTGACATCGCTGGTCCTTAACCTGCTGGGCTGCCAGGGAACTCCTTCAATCTACCCTCTCAACTCCACACCTTCCTGCACTTGCCCAGACCTTGGGAGGAGTCAGGTGTGATGGTTATTATTACTGGGTGCTCTCTCCACTTGATAAGGAACACAGAAGTGTCACAGGATCCACAAAGCCTAGGGGACTCAGCAGCAGCAGAGGCAGAGTGACTGATGCCTCGTGTGCCTCGGATCCCTTGACCCCTGGGTCTGGCCCACTTTCCTTTTTGAATGTTGCCCTCCTCCCTTCTGCCTTCCCAGCCCCAGGAGGTCAGAGAGGCAGCAGTCCCGGGCTTGCTGGGCCCAGCCCCACCCCTGGAGGTCCGTTCCCCCACACACACTCCACCTCCCCCCTCAGCTACTCACATCTGGGAGTCCGAGGATCAGGTTACACGCCCAGGATCCTGGCCTCACTGGGAGCAGCTCACAGGATTCATTCCAAGGCCTTTCAAGACAAAAGAACCCTCTTAGAAAAGAGGGACCACTGTGGCACAGCGGAAATGAACCTAACTGGTATCCATGAGGATGCGGTTCGATCCCTGGCCTCGCTCAGTGGGATGGGAGCCGGCGTTGCCGTGAGCCCATGGCCACAGATGCAGCCCTAAAGAAAGGAAAAGAGGAACCCAAGAGCTGGCCCTTGGGAGGGTCCCCAGGCGTCGTGGCTGGTCTGTGCCCCGGCTCCGGACCAGCCGCTACCCGCTCCTCATCCCCTCTGAGCATTCTTTCCTGCCCTCCCCAGCGCAGCCTGGCTCCTTGGCATCTAAATTTATCTAGAAACAAACCAGTTCAGGACACATGGCCCTCCCCACCTAAAGCCCTCCAAAGTCTGCCCACAGCGTTTAGGGTACACGCTATCCTTGACTGAGTCCTCAGGGCCCCATATAATCACCACCTGGAAGCCAAGGTCAAACCCCCAAGCTGCCTCCGCTGGCCGCCACCAGGATGTTTGGATCACAGCAAGCCTTCACCAACTCCCTCCCAGCTGGCATGTTCTCCAGCCACATCCTGGTCCCCTGTTCCCATAGGTGGCTCTCAAAATTCCAGATAGTTCAAAACCTCCTGGGAGCCCCCTTCTCCACCTTCACCTCAAACATCACATCCAACCTCGGCATAGCAGCCCAATGTCCCCAAACTACCTTGCCCAGCCCCTCCACTGCAGCCCGGCCCCTACGCCCCGCTGCCACCCAGGCTCCAGGAGTCTAAATATCTAACCCCTAAGATCTTCCACACTCCGGAGATATCAAGAGTCCGTGTGTCCTATTAGCCCAAGGGTTTCAAAATGCCGCGTTCCTGGAGTCCGAGAGCTAGGATTTCAAGAATCTAAAAGCCAGCGATTGGAGCTCCCGCTGTGGCACTACGGGATCCGTGGCATCTCTGTAGCGCTAGGGCACAGGTTCAGTCTCCAGCCTGGCACAGTGGGCTAAGGATCGGGACTTGCCACAACTGGCGCATAGGTCACAACTGCGCCAAAAATGGAGGAGGGAGGGGGAGTCAGTGATGATAAGATAGCCCCACCCTGAAATTCTGCAGTTTTGCCTGGGGGTCCCACACGTACCTTTTATCTGGCTGGGCGTGGATGTGGCAAGGCGTGACCCGCGGGCCCCCATCCCAGCTCCAGACGCAGGAGATGTTGGCTCTTGAGTTGTAGAAACAGGTGAGCTTGGAAGCGGCTGCTGGCGAGGCGAGGTGGGCATGGCCGGCTGCAGGGTGGGCGTGGCCCTCTGGGGATTGCCCCCCACTCCTGCACCCACCAGGTGAGGCGGTAGGCGATTCTGGCAGGATTGGCAGAGAAGGGGTTAGTGGATCCATTTCAAAGAGGACAAAACTGAGCCCCAGAGCCTGCAAGGACCCCCAGGCAGGCCGAGGCAGGGCAGGGAGCAGACAGTGTCTTCCTGTGGTTTGGAGGGACCTATGGGTGCAGCAGGGGCAGGACGGAGGCCCAGGGAGAAGGCGGATACCTGACACTCCTCCCCTGCCTCCTGCCCTAGCTGATGGAGCGTCTGCCGAGAAGCAGGGGTCTTGCAAGAAGTTCTAGAAAGGCTTTGGCCTCTCATCCGCCGCCCCACCCCACCCCGAGGGAAATCACAGCTGGCCAGATTGCCAGGGTCCTCACCGTTCACCGCTGCGGATGCCTGAGGGACGGCCAGGGGCAAGAGGAGGACAAGGAGGGACAGACCCCGGGACAGAGCAGGAGCCGCCATCACATCCGCGGGTGGGGGCTGCCGAAGGAAGCCCTGGAGGAAGGAAGAAGGGGAGAGAGCACGGGTGAACACTCAGCCGTGTCCTTCCCCACCCAAGAGGCAGGCTGGGCCCTGCCCTCCCCACTGCGCCAACCTCAGGGCCTTTGCACCCGCTGGTCCCTCTACCCTCCCCACCCCAGGCTCTTCCCTTTCCTGCCGAGGTGCTGGGACCCATGTTGTCATTGCTGAAAGGGCTCTCTGAGCAGGCCCAATCAGCTGTTCCAAAGTTGGGGAACCTGAGGCCTAGAAAGAGAATACTTGGGTCCACTGGGAGGCCGGCACAGAGCTGCTATGAGAGCCCGAGCCCACATCCTCTCTACCCAGCTGCCCCCAATCCCACCAAAACCATTTGGAAAGAGGTTTGCTTTTTTAAGGCCGCACCTGTGGCATATACGGACATTCCCAGGCTAGGGTTCAAATCAGAGCTGCAGGTGCCAGCCTACACCACAGCCATAGCAATACCAGATCCAAGCTTCGCCTGTGACCTACATCACAGCTCAAGGCAACACCAGATCCTTAACACTGAGAGAGGCCAGGGATCAAACCCACATCCTCATGGATACTAGTCAGGTTCATAACCCGCTGAGCCACAATGGGAACGCGCTATTTTTTTTTTTTTTTTAAAGGCTGCACCTGTGGCATGTGGAAGTTCCCAGGCTAGGGGTCGAACTGGAGCTGCAGGTGCCGGCCTACGCCACAGCCACAGCAATGGCAGATCCTTAACCCACTGAGCAGGGCCAGGGATCGAACCTATGCCCTCATAGACACTATTCGGGCTTGTTACTGATGAGCCACAATGAGAACTCCTTGAAGATACTTTTATTACCTCCATTTTCAGATGAGAAACTGAGGCACAGAGAGGTGAAGCAAATTACCCAAAGTCACACAGCTCATAAGAGACAGATGTGGAAACCGGAGCCCAGGCTGGGGCTTCCCCTCCTGTAACTTCTCCAGCTACAGCCCCCGCCCACCGAGACAGTTCACACAGTTAATAAACTTGTGCTGATAACCTCATAACAATACCGCGTAACAGTACGCGCTGCACCAAAGGCTTCACTACGCCAGTTCATCTTACCTGCCCAGGAGCCAGGGGTGGGTGCTTGTATTGTCCCCTTACACAGATGAGGAGACCAAAGGCTCCAAGTCACTACCCCCCCCACCACCACCAAGGTCACATCGCAGAAGAGGCAGAGCTGGCTTCCATCCCCAGGCTCCACCCCAAGGCCCGTTCCCTCACATCGCTGCCCCCAGACCCTGTCCCAGGTGCTGGCCCCAGGGGTAAGGCCCGCAGCCTCCCGCCCTGGGGAGTCAGGGCCACAGGGGCACAAGCCGACCAGCAGGTACCCGGCCTGGGTGTGGAAAGGAGCCCAGAGGGGTAGCTGGGGGGTCCTCCTTGCCCAGCCCGCCTTCCCACAGGGGGGTGCACTCTCAGTGCGGGGCTGATTGCCACTTTCTTTGGGCCTCCAACCCCCTACAGCCCGGGGCACAGGGTTGGGACCCCAAAGAGCACAGATCCCAGGAACGGGGCTCCAGCCAGCCCCCAGTGCCTCTTATTTACTCGATCATGGCTCTGGGGCAGGGGCCCTGTCAGTCCCCTGGAGGATGTGGCCTGAGGCCAGAGCCCGGTCAGCAGGGCCACCCCATGCCCAGGACAGGACCTGGCACAGAGCCCCAGGGTGAGAGGAGGAGGTGGGGGAGGGTGAAGGTGTGCAAGATCCCGGGAAGGTCAGGGCCAAAGCACAGCTCCAGTCAAAGTGGGTCAGGCAGGAGAAGCACTGTCCGGAATGAGCTTCCCGCCGCCCTTAGCTGGACGGGTGCAGCCTGTACACCAAGAGGATGCGGAGGTGGGGCTGCGAGGGCTCCTGGCACTGTCTGAGCTGCACCCTCTCGAAGCAGAGGAAACTAAGTCTCAGGTCGGTTAAGGGACTCGCTCCAGGTCACAGAGCAAGCAAGGGGCCCAGCCTTAGGGAGGGCCAGTGGGACCTCTGACCCCCCAGCACCCTCCATCCTGGGTTCTCACGCACACCCACACACGTGGGCCCTGCCCCTCGAGACGGCAGAGCCGCTCCCACCCACTGACTCATTAGATCTCCACCAAAGCCCTGGGAGTGTGTGCCGTCATCTCCATCCGACAGATGCCAAGACGGACACTCAGCTGTGGAGGGACTGGACTCAAACCCAGGTCTTCTGATGTCAAGTTAGAAGAAGATGGTGATGGTGATGATAATGGTGGTGGTGATAGCGGTGGTGGTGATGGTGATAATGGTGACTGTGATTGCTATGGTAACGATAATGATGGCGACGATGATGGTGATGATGGTGATGATGGTGACAGATGGTGACGGTGATGACGGTGGTGGTGATGATGATGATGGTGGTGGTGACGGTGACGATGCTGACATGGTGACTGTGATTGCTGTGGTAATGATGATGATGGTGACGATGGTGACGATGACGGAGACGATGACGGTGGCGAAAACGGCTGACACTCAGCCCTCACTCTGCCCGGCACTGTCATGAGCACCTTGCTGCTGTCACCCCGTTCGGTGTTCACAGCAAGCCCATGAGTAGGTGCTGTTGTGGCTCCTTTTCTCAGACGAGGAGACTGAGGCTCTTGTAAGCCTCTTGGGGTAGAGTTGAGACTTGAACCCGGTCAGTTGCAACCCAAGATCCTGCCGGGGCTGACATCGTGGGATGTGGGGTACAGGGGTGCCGAGGCAAGATGTGAAGTGCCGCCTGACCTCTGACCTCGATGGGCCCTATTTCCACTTGTTCTCTCTGTCCAACACCCCCCAACACACACACAGGGCTCCCCCTTGTTCTTTAAGTCTGGAGGCGTCTGCACAGCTGCGCGTGGGATACAGGCTGTGTTGGGGGGGGGCCGGGACCCTTCGGGATGGCTCCGCCCCTCAGGTGTTAAGACTGGGAGAGCTTGGCCTCCGGGAGTGGAGGAGGAGACTGACCTGCGAGCGGCCCCAGAGACGGAGTCCCCCTCGCTGGACTCGAGCTCAGGGGTCCGGCCTCCAGCCCAGGGCTCCCAGAAACCTCCCAGCACACCCACTTCCCAGCCCGGTCTCTCCTCCCTCACCCCGCAAGCCTCCCAAGGCGCGCTTTGCACGAGGGTACCTCCCCAGGGTGGGCCCCACAGCCAGACATGCCTCCTACCCGCACCCCAGCACCACCTCTGGGTGCCCAGCCCCTCTGAGGCTCAGCTAGCCTTCCCCGTCCCAGTCCTCCCACTTTCCCCTCCACGCCTCTGAGTCGTGGGGCTCAGCCCAGGGCCCGGGGAAGCCCCTCATCCCAGAAGAGCCCCCGGCAGAGCCTAGGACCGGGGACCAGCTTTTCCTCGAGCCGGAGCCAGGAGAGCAGAGGGGGCTCCTGACTCCCGCCTGGTTGCGGGGGGTGGGGGGGTCTGAGATGAGTCTGGGGGTGAGGTCTGGGAGATAGGAGCTCAGGCAGAAACTTCTGGGGGATCTGAGTCAGAGCAGAAAGTCACCCCCCGTGACCTTCACCTCAAGCCCCCCTGGCTGGTGGCAGGGGTCGGGAGAGAGCCCCCGGGGACCCTGAGAACCAGGCAGGGCAAGGTAATGGTTACCTGGCTGGGACATGGGGCCTCGGCACGCTCTCTCTGCTGCTCTCCGCTGCTGGGACCACAGCCATCTCCCCAGGGCCCAGCGCCGGCTCCCTCGGCCCAGGGAGTAGATGCTGATGACAAAGACTAAAACCCCAGGGCCAGCCCACTTCCTGTGCAGAGGCTGGAGGGGGCAAGGCCTGGGGTGGGGAGCGGGGGAGATCTGGCTGGTTAGAAAGCCTGAAACTCCTCTAGCACCCGGGCCAGATAAAGATCTCCCTCCTCCGCTGGAGGGTCGAGGGGTGGGTCGTGTGGGGGAGCACCGTGGGTGTTGCCGCAGCAGGCGTGCTGGTACACACTCACACACACGCCCTCACTCTCAAATCGATGCCTCGCTGCACACAAGAGCCCAGGGGGGGCCAGGTCCCTTCTTTTCTGCCTCAGGCCACCCCCATCCCATCTCACAGGCCACCTCAAGCCTCTGACACCTACGTCCGGTCACACACACACACTTATTACCACCCAGGACTCACACACAAACGTGTCCCTTTAGGTATACCTCAGCCATAGGGTAAGACGCCCCATCTTTCGGGGACTTCTCTTTTCACCCAGTCTACCAGGAAGCCCATTACGCGTTTAAGCATTCGGAGATGACGATTTTGCGGGGCTTTGCAAACAATTTGATGGCCACTTATTGAACATGCTAGAACCTTCCTCTTCCTCTCAAGTCATGGTTTATAATCCCATTTTTGCTCCTACGTTTTTTAACGATGAACGGTTACAGACCCCTCTTCTGAAAGTGGCATGTCTATTCCTGGGCAGTGTCACAGGCCCCGTGAAGACTCAGCTGGTGTCAAAAGCACCAGAAGCAGCTCCACTGTCTTCTGATTTTACTTTTTTTTTTTTTTTTAGGGCTGCACTCACAGCATATGGAGGTTCCCAGGCTAGGAGCTGAATCAGAGATACAGCTGCCAGCCACAGCCACAGCAACACAGGATCCTCAACCCACTACGCGAGGCCAGGGATCAAACCTGCAACCTCGTGGTTCTTAGGCGGATTTCATTTCTGCGGCGCCACGATGGGAATTCCTTTCTCCTGATTTTAAACTCTTTGCTTGGAGTTCTCTCTTGGCGCAGTGGGTTAAGGATTCGTCATTGTCTCTGCAGGGGCTGGGTCACTGCTACAGTATGGGTTCGATCCCTGCCTGGGAAACTCCGCATGCCACAGGCATGGCCAAAAATAAACAAACAAACAAACAAACAAACGTAGAATAATTCTGGAAGAAATGGGGAGGAAACCCAAGTGAAGAAGCAGAAGGAAGGCCGTTTTTCCACTGCAGACGCTTTCATATCACATCCATGGATTTCCTGCCCCCACAACACGTGAATTCAATTAAAATTTTTGAAAACACAGATAAGGAAAAAAAATCCATCCCCAGGTGAAGGTAGAAATCAGGGATCCCGCTTGTAACGGCTTCGTCCGGGGAGGATGGCCTTGACCTGCCCGTATGCACTGCCTGAGGCACCTCACCCTGTGTCCATCTGCCCGGCTTTCATTCGCTCTGCAAATATTTCCTGAGCACCCAGGAGGCCCCAGTGGCCAGACCAGGCATGGAGGAGAGCGAGGCCTCTGACACCAGCCCTGCCTTTCTGAGCGTCATGCAGGCAGGGGGGGGTGGGACCAGGGGAGGCGGCTCTAACCAGCCCGTGCCCTGGGCGTGGGGGTGCAGCAAAGATGGCAATGGGCAGGAGCAGCCCCCAGACTCAGAACCCCCTAACTCAGGCCCCAGGGGCTCTGCCTTTGCCCGAGGACTCAGGCCAGGACGCCTCGGGTGGAAAGTGGGCGGTGGGGCATGCAGAGGGGGAAAACCTCAACATGGCACGGGCCGTCCGTCCCCCACCTAAAACCTCACGTCTGTAGAGCTTGTAGTGGGGAGGGGGTGCAACAGGGTGTGAGAGAGAGCCTGGAAATGTAGCCCCTGGCCCTGTCCCGTCCCTCGCTCCTGGGCATCAGTCAGACTCCATACGCCCGTCTCCCTGCAATTACGTGTGGCCATGTGACTGAATCTGCCCAGTGGGGTGTAGGTGGAAGGAATCTAGTTTACTTCCAGGCCTCAGAACCCCTGGGAGTTCCCGCTGTGGCTCAGCGGTAGTGAACTCCACTAGTATCCCTGAAGACTCAGGTTCAATCCCTGGCCTCGCTCAGTGGGTTAAGGATCCAGCATTGCTGTGACTGTGGCATAGGCTGGCACCTGCAGCTCCGATTTGACCCCTAGCCTGGGAATTTCCATATGCCCAGCATTCGGCCCTAAAAAGCATTCGGCCCTTTGATCCTCCTCAGCGTCCCTCCCTCCCTCCTTGTCCCTGTCCCCTGCAGGAACCGTAGGGGGAGCGGGGGAGTCACCTGAAGGGCGGGCCTTCACCACCAGCCCCTCCCCAGACAATCCACACCCGGTCACAGGAACAAGAAATACTTCTACTGAGCTGGGCCTCTGCGATTTGGAGGTTCTGTCTCAGCACCGAACAGGCTTTACCCTCAGTCAGGAAAGTGTCCCCAGGTACCTGAGCTGGATGTTAAAGCTGAGGGTTGGGGCGGGGGGAGGGACAGGCCGGGGAGAGGCCCTGGGGCTTGGGTGGGCAGGAGGCTGGCAACGGCAGGCCCCCAAGCACATCACCCAGCCGCACCCCCACCCCCCGCCGGGCCCACCGCAGCCCCCTTACTGGCCTCCCCGTTCCCGCTCCCGACCCCCCCGGGCTGTCTCCCACTCAGCAGCCAGAACGATCTTTCCCAAACCCACATCAGGTCATTTCTCTGCACCCCCTGCTTTGAAACCTTCCAGTAGTTCCCGGTGCACTCAGAATAAAACCCAGACTCTTCATCTTGGCCTTGAAGACTCGCACGAACTGGCCCTGTGCTCATCTCTGAACTTGCCTTCAGCGCGGGCATTCCTGCCGTGCAAGGAGCATGTCAACTGCCCCCCCGGCACCCCCCAGTGAACTCCCTTTGTTCACGCTGACACCCTCAGAGTCTGCTCCCTGGTTCTCCACAGAGCTAGTGTCTTCCTTCCCATCTTACAGGCAAGGAAACTGAGCCACAGTGGTGACCTACCCCACAGCCGCGGCAGGGCCGCATCCTTAACCCACTGTGCTAGGCTGGGGATCGAACCTGTGTCCCAGAGCTCCAGAGACACCACCGATTGCACTGCGCCACAGCAGGAACTCCACCTGCCCATCACAGGGCTGCTTCTTTGGCGGGGTCAAGCCAGGCTGACAGGCCCGTTCCCCCTCGGCCCCTGGCATCTACCAAATGCCCCTCCACCCTCCTTTGCGCCCCACCTCCTGGGAGACTTCAGGACTCCTGCACCATCCTCTCCCCAGGGACCCTCTGTCTGACACCACACTGCGGCCCCTGCCCAGGCCCATTCTGGGACCCTGTCATCACTCTGACTTGGGCCAACCCAGACCCCCAAGCTGCCACCTCCCCGCTGTTGCCGCCATCCCTCCCACTCTGTGACAGTGTCCCAGTTAGGATAGTGTCCAGCTGCGTGAGTCAAAGGAGAATTGAAGAGGATAAGAGTGCCCTAAAGTAAGACAGGAGTCTATTTCTCTCTCACATAAAAACTGTACAGAAGCAGGCGATCCGTGACTTCTTCTGGGGGGGGGGTGAAGGGGCTTTATGACGTCACCAAGATCCTGAACTAAATCTGTCTTGCCACAGGGGCGTCCTCAGTGCCTTTCTCCTACCTCATGGACCAAGAGAGCAGTTCAAGCTCCATCCATCACATGTGCATTCCTGCAGGTGGAAGAGGGAGGAAGGAGCAAAGAAAGAAATCCTCGCCTTATGAAGGACCCTTCAGCAGAGTTGCCCTGGGCGCTTCTAACTTACTTCCCATTGGCTATAACTGAGTCACGTGGCCAACCCAGCCACAAAGGAAGGTGGGAAACATGCCCAGCTATAACTAGAGGGCCCACAGGCTGGGGAAACAGCTTTGCAGGGACCGGTCACTCTCTCTGCTGTAAATGACCTCTGCCATCATAAAGACCCCCAGTATCTCCTGGGCTGCCTGCCACCCCAGCCCCCCTCCCGGCCTCGCTCAGATCTGATAGCTTAGTTGCTCATCCAGCAGACACCCCCATTCCCACTCTCAAGTCCTGGGGCCCCACCCCTCCCGGGGCTCAGCCCTCAGCTGGGAAAATCCTACTGCCACAGAGCCAGGCCTCACCGGTAACCAGATAGGATCCTAGTCCCTGGCCAGGAGACTGTGCCATGGATGATTTTTCATCCAAACCTCAGCCTGGTCCTCCCCCAGGCTGGTGGGTTGGAGGCATGGGGGCGGTCACACCAAATGGAAAGCACAAGGTAGGACAGGACCTCGGTGATCAGAACAGGACAAGAAGCAGACAGAGCGGTCTGGTGGCTGACTACCCCAGGGCTCTCCTCCCAGCCACCCTCTGCAGACAACCCCTCTTCACTGGGGTATGCCGCCCACCAGTCCCTGAGCCAGAATGCAGCCATCCTCTGTGGCTCCTCCCTCTCTCTCAGCCCCCACTTCCAAGCTATCACGCTCGCTAGCTCTGCTTTGCCAGAGTCACCTCCTTGCCGGCCTCCCAGGCTCGAGACCTGAACACCCATGAGCGTCCGCACCGGCCACTCCAACACCAGCGCCCTGAGCCGTCCGCATAGAAAGTCATTCCCTGCTCTGATTCTGCAGCAAGACAGCTCCAGGGGAAGCAGCTGTCCTGCTTTGCTGGGGCCCGAGGCGGGTTCCAAGACATAGACTTTTGGTGCTAAAATGGGGACAGAGCTGGCCACCCCGTTCCCACCCCATCTTCCAGATTAACTGCACTTCCTAATTTAAAACCAGCCCTTCCGTGGAGTTCCCATCGTAGCTCAGTGGTTAATGGGCACAGCTGGTATCCATGAGGTTGCGGGTTCTATCCCTGGCCTCGCTCAGTGGGTTAAGGATCTGGCGTTTCCATGAGCTGTGGCGTAGGTCGAAGATGCAGCTCAGATCCAGCGTTGCTGTGGCTGTGGCGCAGGCCGGCAGCTGCAGCTCTAATTCGACCCCTAGACTAGGAACCTCCATATGCCGCGGGTGCGGCCGTAAAAACAAATAAACGAAAAACCCCAAAACCAAACACACAAAATCAAGATGCAAGGAAGGAAGGAAACAGAGGAAAAGAAAAAGAACCAAAGTTTCCAAACCTCTAAAACCCTCAAGGGTCCAGAAACTGCACATCAGAAACAACACGGGGGATAAGAGCTGAAGTTCCAGAAAGTCTGGCAGCACATCAGTCACGAGGGCGGGTCCTCCGGCTGGCATTCCTCAAAGTGCGGCCACCTCTCCGGGAGGCAGTCTGAGGACATCTACCAGCGCCTCCAGCATGTGGCCCAGAAGCGCTGCGTCTCAAACTCATCACCAGATGGTGCCACCTGGGGCCAAGGAGTCGACGCAGCAACCAGCCTGGGAACTGCCTGTGCGCAAAATTTGGGAATGTGCCCCACAGGGTGGCCGGGACAAAAAGGAAGGGACAGCTCTCTATTGCTAGCATGGAAGAACCCCACGGTTGAGGATGGAGGTGTGCGGTGGAGGGAAGAAAAGCCAAGTTCAGAACAAACTGTGCAGTGGGCTAGCCCTGGTGGGGAAGCGAAGGGGTACCCGTGAGTGTGTGACTGTCAGAGGGCGCGTGCCAGGGCGTGGGTGCCAGTCTGTGAGTGTGTGTGCGAGTGAGGATAAGCCGACGTGTGCGTGTGCGTGTGTGTGTGTGTGCCTGGGTAAAGGTGCGGGTGAGGGTGTGAAGGGGTGAGCGGCAATGCGTGTGATGGGTGTGAAAGGGAGCCTGTCTGTGTGTGAGGATGGGTGCACCTGCTGTGCATTTGTGAAAAGGCGTGTGCGAGTGAATGTGTGTTGTGTACGTGAGCACCTGCCACCAGCCTGGTAAAGGCACCGAGTCATTCCAGAAGGAACCCCTAGGGATTGGTAGCAGGGTCTTCGTTCAGGGAGGGGAGTTGGGAGAGCCAGGGCGCAGAGGAGGAGGAGGAACTTTCCTGAGTAACTTTGTTCCCTATGGAACTTTGTTTCATAGGAACATGATACCTACTTAAGAAAATAAATAACATTAGAACCCAAATTCAAAAGTAAGTTAAAAAAAAACGTGGGACCTGAGTGGGGGATGGAGCGTCCCTCGGGGCTCCCTAAACACTGATTATTTCCAGCCTCTCCCGAGGAACCCTAAAAAACACCCCGGACTCACCAGGGCCAGCGGTCCCCTCCCTGTGCCGATGGCACCCAGGGAGGAAGGCGTGTCGCCCACAGTCACCCCGACCCCCAGCCCCTGTCTCTTGACTGCCAGGCCAGAGTCCTCTTTGGGGGACAGCCAGGAAAGTTCCAAAGCCCTTTTGACAGCACCTGCAACGCTTTCCCCCTTTCCCGTGAGAAACAGGTAGAAAAAGGATCTTTTCGCTTGTTCTTATTCTTAAGTAGGTTTCACCAAGATCTGTGATCTTTCTCAGAAGACAGTCTAGGTGTTGCAGCGAGGAAGAAGAACGTGTGATGTCTGCGAAGTGTCTGTGAGAAGTTCCTCTCTATCTAGAAGTTATGCTAGCTACCTTTTTTTTTTTCTTGGTGTTTTTATTAAGGAATCGGAACAAATTTAAATGTCCCTTCAGCACAGCCTACAGTGTCTGCTTGGAGGAAAGCAGTAAATGGGGTCAGAAATTCACCCCAGCGCTGTAACGACACCCCCAGTTAAGCTTGGCTCCAGAGAACAGGACCTTGCACTCCTGAACAGTGAAGATGCTCGTTTCAGGGCATGGGCCGGGACAAGGTGGGCCCGATCTGGGTACCACTTGGTCCGGCATCAGAGACAGACTGTGAGATCTTCCCCTGGTCCCTGACTCTTGGCATCCTGGCGTGTCGGTCTCATCGCCACCTCCAGAATCTGAATAAGGTGCGGCTGAGAGAAGAGAGGAAACCAGAGTTTTGGCAGATCCTGAAACGGCCACAATGAAGACGCAGAAAAGACCACGAGCCTCCTTCAGAACAAAGGGGCCAAGTGAGCCCAAAGAAGGGGAGTTCCGGGCAAGAGCAAAGCCTGGGAAGGTGCTGGGCCAGCACCAAGGATCCGTGGAGAAGGGCCCCTTAGGGTGGCCCTCGGCGAACCCCGGCGATCTGGGGCCCTGTCATTACTCTCTTGGCTCCTGCATCTGCAGCTCAAAGCCTTCCCTGCTTTGTGCTCTGCCAAGTTTGAAACAGGCTTCTCTTGACATCCTTTCTCCTGATTCAAATTTGCCTGTCTCCTTGGGGACCGCCCCAGTTGCACCGTACAGACATCAGGAACCACATGGCGTTTCTGAAAAACCAGCAAGTCACTGGAATACACCCAAGTCCCTTGACCTCCCAACATCAAGGACTCTGGGGTGAGGGAGGCGGTCTTAGCTCTGCCTCGGGTGGGTTTGGGCAGGAGACCCCACGGCAGGCAGGGGCCACAGCAAACGAGAGCTCCATCTACACAGGGGATGGCAGATGGGAATGTTGGCTCAATACTGCCAGAAAATTCTGAATTTTCAAGGAAGGCAGAAAACCGAGATTTTGTCTTATTTTGTTTTTACATGTGAACTTCTCTCACTTACAACAGGGGTCATTGGAGTTCCCGTCGTGGCTCAGTGCTTAATGAATCCAACTAGGAACCATGAGGTTGCAGGTTCAATCCCTGGCCTCACTCAGTGGGTTAAGGATCCAGGGTTGCCGTGAGCTGTGGTGTAGGTCGCAGACGTGGCTCGGATCCCGCGTTGCTGTGGCTGTGGCGAAGGCCGGCGGCTACAGCTCCTGTTAGACCTCTAGCCTGGGAACCTCCACATGCGGCGGGTGCAGCCCTAGAAATGGCAAAAAGACAAAATAAAAAATTAAATTAAATTAAATTAAAATCTATTAAAAACAAAAACAAAAAACGCAGGGGTCATTGACTCTAACTTCAACCCACAGCAAAACTCCACCACCAAGCCACAGAAAGAACACGCTGATGGAAAGGGACTTTTGGAGGGAGGGGTGGGGCTGTGGGCTGACAAGGACCCTCTGTCCAGGATGTTTACCCTCAAGCACTGGCCGGATATTTACTTTACACCACGGTCACACAGCAGCTTTGCAAACCTTTCCTGTGTTTGTGGTGTTTACCTTTTTAAGAGCCCTGCGTCCCAAGCAACCAGCCCAAGCTTTACTTTCCCAGCCTCCCTTTGCAGCAGGGGCGGTGAGCACGTGACCAGGATCACCCAATCAGGAGCCTCTGCTGCAGACCTGGGGATGGGAGCCAGGGATGCAGGTTAGGAGGCAGTGAACTCCACGAGGCTGGAGAGGGGGCGTCAGAGCATCGCATCTTGGACGCTGCACTCTCCAAGCCTGACCTGCGGGTCCCGCCAGATTCCTGAGATGCAGAAAGTCTTGAATCAAACGCTCTTCTAATGAAAGTGGCCAAGTTGGACTCTGCAGTTTGCACCTGAGATTCCTGGCCAACCCAGGTGCCTTGGCCAGGCAGGGAGGAACGGTCACTTAGTACAAAGTTTTTCTTTCTTTCTTTCTTTCTTTTTTTTTTTTTTTTTGGCCATGCTCATGGCATAGGGAAGTTCCCGGGCCAGGGATCAAACCTGCAGCACTACCGTGGCAACGCCAGAACGCTAACCAGCTGCACCACAAGAGATCTCCCTTTAGCACATAGATTAGGACTTGATATTGTCTTTTATTGATGTCCTCCTCCCCACGCCGCCCCACCCATCAGCCGGGGCTGACCAGCCTGGGTGGGGATACAGCAGGTAAGAGGGCAGCTAGAAAAGTGTGCCTGTCCATGGTTTTAAGCTGGGGCCCTTGGTTGTAAGGCAGGCCCCAAGACCAGGTGTGAACTGTGGCTCTCAGGGGACACCACAGGGTCTACGAGAAAAACTGGCTGCCACCACGGGTTCCCGAGGGGTGGCTGACACTAAAAAGGCGGTCACGGCTGGGCGTCTTCTCGGCTGGGTCCGCGGTGGAAGGCCTGACTGCCAAAGCCCTGGGAGGCCCAGGCACACCCCAGTTGGCTGGCTGACCTTGAATCTCTCTCTGACTGACTGGTTTCCACTTTGGGTGCTGGCTAATAAAGAGACAGGCCGCCGGAGCTTTCAGAACTAGCAGAGGCCCCCTGTGTTTGGTGGGTGGCTGGTTTCGCTTTCAGAGTGAGTTAGACGCGGCCCCGCTCTGAGTCCTCCCACTGCCTCGAGTCACAAACCCACCCCACCCCGGCGGCTCTGAACCAGGTCAGCACAAGCTCTGTTTACCAAACCCTCCTCCCCTGGGTGGAGGTGGCGGGGGGCTGAGCCCCTCATCCTCACCTGGAGCAGAGTGTCTACCACCTGCTGGGCAGGGGCCCGGGCATGGGCGAGGGTGACAAGGAGCCTCAAGAGCAGGCTGACCGCACCCCCCTACTTCCACGCACCATCTCACACTGTGCCTGGCAGTCAAACCACCCCCACCCCCACCCAACACCCGGCCAGGCCTGAGTACACCCAGATCTTTCCTTCTCTTCCATTTCATTTCAGTCCTGCCACTCCTCCCAAGCCAGGGGCTCCTCCCAGGGGACACAAACGCTGGCTGGAAGACTAGAGACCTGGGTTGGAGTCCCAGCAGTGCCCCCAGCTCCCAAGTGCCATGTCCTTCCCACTGGTAATTGCTATTCTGGGGCTCCAGACCAAAGGAACAGCCTGTGGCTAACTGGAGCTCAACAGAAATAGAAGGATCTGGAGTGGTTCGTGGGTTTTGGAGACAGCTGACGAGCCAGACTTTGGGGGAGCCGATTCCAGCTCAGCTGCAGGGGCTTGGCCGCAAAGATGCCTTCAAGACGTCAAACTCCAGCTGCTTCCTGACCTCGGTCCACCGGAAATCCAAGCGTGTCATCGGCTGCGATGGGTTCAAATGCCCACCCCTTGGGCTGGAGAGCACGGCCATGGCTGGGGTACTTTGACTGACAGCGTGCCCAACACCTCACCCAATGTAAAAGCGTAAATCTCCAAAGAGAAACAGGTGCCACTTCCAGAAACAGGGCGGCAGAGGATACCGAACAAGCAAGAACCAAAGGTGCCAGGCCTCCGCTCTCGGGGCCCAGCTCCCTGGCCTCTCAGCCCTACAAGGATCAGATCAGATGATCCTGCAAGTCCTTCCGGGAAAGGTGCCCTCTGACTGGGGGAATCGAAAACAGGCAGCTCGCTTCCCTGCAGGAGGGGAAAGGCCCAGGGCGGGTGGGGTGGGAGACGCTTCTCAGCCTCCAGGAGGGGCTCCGGACATGCGGCTGCTTTGCACACCCACCCTGAAGACCCCCACTTAGGAGCGACCCGGGCAGGGGCAGGGCTGCCACCCGAGCAGCGAGGAGAGGAGCTCACCTCCAACCCCTCACATGGGGCTGAAGCCAGTGACCTTGATATCATGGGCCCCGGGGGAGCTCATGAGCCAACCTGAAAGCAACAGGGGATAAAGAGCCCCAGGCTGCGTCACCCTCCCTGGGGCAAGGCCCAAGGAAAGCTGTGACTAGCTCATTCCCCAGGGCCCGGAGCCGCTCGCTGGGAAATGACCTAAACTGGAACTCGGGCAGCACCCGGCTTTACCGCCAGGAGGCCCTGGCCTGCCTCTGGTGACGAAGAGGATTTTTGCACCTGCTTTTCACAGGTCGCCACATGGGACCCCTGGAAACAACCCTGGGGGTAGAAGACAAAGACGGGGTGGGGGGGAAATGGGGGTGCAGGGGGCGGGAGAGGCAGCTTTCCAAGGCAGAGGTGGGTCAGCCCAGCCCGGGCCCTGACACCGATTCTCTCTCCACACCCCCTGCCCCCAGACTCTCCGCTGCCCCATCCCCCAACCTCTTCAGAAGCACCTAGGAACCCGAGCCCTCACCCCTGCCCAAGCCAGAGCTCGGGGACCAATGAGGCCTGGCCAGTGCACCAGGGCCCGGAGGCGGGGGAGCCAAGGGACACTTCCATCAGGAGGATGTGGCCGAAGGCTTGAGGCCTGCGGTTGCAGCCCAGAAGTGCTGCAGGCCCTCTGGCTGAAGTCTGCTGTACCCTTCCCGCAGGAAGCCGGGGGCGGCAGGGGTGGAGGGGGCCGGGTAAGCTGCAAGGTGTGTGGTTTAGGCTGCGAAGCTCACACCAGAGCCCGGACAGTCGAGTGTGTGGGCCCTGGTGAGCCGCCTCTGCCGCCAGGCCCTCTTCCTGTCTCTCTTCTCAGCTCTCTCCTGAAAACATCTTCTATCTGGCCACCAACTCTGTGCCTTCTCCGCACCCAGAGCACAGACCACTGAAAAGTTTCAAAACAGGCCACCTCAGACAGCATCACCAAGGCTCTGGAAAGCAGAGCACCAAGAAGGTGCCCTGAAAGAGGGCAGAAAGTTCTAGAAGCCTTCCCTGAGAGGTACCAGGTAAACAGTGCTGACGGCACTTCCTCAGTCTTTACCATGCTCCAGGCCCGGTTCTTAGTATACAGGGATTAACTCCCAAACACGCCGAGTGTAATTTGAGGTCCAGCAGCACCGGCACCCCCAGGTGCTTGTCAGAAATGCAGGATCTCGGGCCCCGGCCCAGACCGAGTCTGAACATCTTCAGGTGATTCCCACGTACATGGAAGTTCAAGAAGCATCACACTAACTCATGTACTCCTGATGACAATGCTTTCAGGTAGGCGCCCTTATGAACCTCTCTCACAGAGGGAGAAACTAAGGCACAGAGGGGTGAAGTAACAGGCCCAAGGCTGCACAGGTGGCAAGTGCCAAGGCTGGGACTTGAACCCAGGCTACCTGGCTTCAGAGGACGTGCTCCTAGCTGCCAGGCTGCCACTGCCTTTGGAATGAGAGAACCATGGGCCTGCCAGGCCCTGTTGGCCGTTTGGTACCTGTCCTGTTGGTGCTGCTCTGGCCTTCCAGAACCCACTGCAGCCTTCTCACCACTTCTCTGGCCCCCGCGTCTCCAGGGAGAGTATGAATCATGCTTTTCCCAGGAATAGAAGGTAAAAAAAAACGACCAATCCACCTGGAGCATGCATCAAGCACCTGCAGGATTCCAGCTCTGAGTCGCGGGTCATGGCAGCTACCAAAAATACTCAAGACTCCAGCCCGCCTCGGGGGGGCCAGGGCCTAGATGAGGAGATAGGAGAGGAGAAATGGTCACGGGCATGAATGTAACAATAACTGGACCTGAGCAACGCGCCCCTCTCAATGGCGGTCTCTCTTGGAGGCATTGAGCATGCGCATGAAATAAACACAGGCTGCGTGTCCCGGATGCAGGGCTGCGTGACCCCCCTGCACGGCTGCCTCTTCAGGGCAGGCCTCGTGGAGGAGGCAGCTTTGAGCCAGGCCTTGAAGGCAAAAATGTCTAACACTGGGCAAAGGTCAGAGACTGGCCTGAGCTCCGGGACGGAGGAGGCAGTGGACACAGGTGTAAAGCGGTCTGTGTGGCTGGAGCTTTAAACCTCCCCTCATCCAGCCCTCATCTGATGCCCAGCTCCCCTCACAGCATCTCACCCAGAGTGCCTGGGCTCGCTTGAATTCCCCGTGTGACGAGGAGATCATTCCTTCCCAAAGGAGGAAGCCCAGGCCATCTCTGCCACGCAAGCCAGCCCACCTGTGTACAGGTGGCCCTCCTCCAAGCACACCTGAGCCAGGCGAATACAGCGGGTCTCGCTGCTGCCTGGGGAGTGAGAGATGCCTCACGTGCCTAAGGCGTCTGCTGCCCCAGACCGACCCCCATGCCCTTGGGCCCTTGACGTCCTGGCTCTTTGGAGATGCGGCCATTCATCCTGTGTATACCTGCAAGGGACCCGCACAGCTGGGGCTCCCTTCCCGGGGCAGCTGCTGGGGGTACCCTCCATCGGGGTGCTGGATGGAACTCGGCAACTGGACTCGACGCTGCCTGGAGGAGCCCCAAGGCTGACGGGTCCATGCGCACAGCAACAAGCCCCTCTCGATGGCGGTCTTTCTTGAAGGCACTGAGCATGCACGTGTGTTGAACACAGCCTGCGAGTCCCGGACCGGGAGTGAGGGTGACGCTCAAGGCTGACTGGTCCACGCACAGAGCAACGCGCCCCTCTCAATGGCGGTCTCTCTTGGAGGCACTGAGCATGCGCATGAAATAAACCCAGGCTGCGTGTCCCGGATGCGGAGTGAGGCTGACACGCACTCCATGCGTGAAGTAACCACCTGAGCTCCCTCAGCCATGACCCCCACGTAGAGATGGAGACATCCAGGACGGCCTCCTAATCAGGATCTGAAGCCAGGCTGGGCATCCAGAGTTGAGCTCTGAGCACCACGCACAGAATTCCCTCCCCTCTTCCCCTCACTGCCCACCTCCTCCTCACCTGCCTCAGGACTTCGCCCACAAAGGGCGCTCAATAATTGCTTTAAGAATACTTGAGTTAGGAGTTCCCTTCGTGGTGCAGTGGAAACGAATCTGACTAGGAACCATGAGGTTGCGGGTTCGATCCCTGGCATCTCTCAGTGGGTTATCGATCTGGCGTTGCCATGAGCTGTGATGTAGGCAGATGTGGCTGGGATCTGGAGTTGCTGTGGCTGTGGTGTAGGCCGGCAGCTACAGCTCTGATTAGACTCCTAGCCTGGGAACCTCCATATGCCGCAGGTGCGGTCCTAAAAGGACAAAAGCAAAAAAAAAAAAAAAAAAAAAAAAAAAAAAAAAAAAAAAAGAATACTCGAGTTAAAACACTGCCAAGAGCACGGTGACATGTGGGTCCGGAAAGTGCCACCAGAGGGCGATGCCTGCTTCTACACCAGGCTTACTCTGCAGGAGGGAGGTGATGTGAAGGCAAGGAGAGTGGCCAGGAGCGGACAGTAGCAGCTTCCTCTCTGGGGGCTCAGGTGCCCAGGACACAAGGGGGGATGGGCAAGCAGGGCCCCTCAGTTCAAGGAAGGCAGCATGGGGGAGGCCAAGGAAGGAGAAAGCCAAGTCCGGTGACCTGCAAGGGATCTTGGAGGCTCTCAGATCTATCCCCTCCCTGTACGGGTGATGAGTCTGGGCCCAGAGAGGGACAGCTCTCAGCCCTAGGTCACACAGCAGGGCAGAGGTATGAACCCTGGCCTCCAGCCTCCCAGATCCCTTCATCCCACTTAACCAGCAGCAGGGAAATTAACCCAGGTGGTTCTTCATCTTCCTCTAGTTTATGCAAATTAGAAATGGGTTCCAGAGACAACAGCGAGCCCCAGCCCTCTGCTTCTCCTGCAAATCTTCCCTTAGTCCTGGGCATGGCGAACACCCCCACCTCCATCCCTAACTACCCCTGAGTGCCAAGGACTCACAGTCCTATATCTCCTGCCCCAACCCCCCGCCCAGCATCTCCTTTGTCCTGCTTGTTCAGCCATCACTCTGCCTCCCAAGTACCACTGCCACACCTTGGCCCCAACCACTGTCCTCTTAAAATGAAAATCAGATAATGTCCCGCTGCCGCTGCTTAAAACCTCCCTAAACCTTCCCGCTGCACTTATCATGCAACCTCGCCTCCTCGCCCTGAAAGACCCAGCCCCGCTGCCTCTGCCCCTGGCTGCCTGTCAGCTCCCAGAAGGCTCAGAGCTCTTTCCTGCCTTGGCTGCCATCCAGGCTCCCCCCAAGATCGTGCTGAGGTCTTCCCTGGCCAGCCCTCCCACCCCCATCTGAAGCAGACATGGACCTGTTTGGTCCCGGCACCTGCCCTTTTCTCCAAGCACTTGCTCTCATTTGCAATTGGCTAGGCATTGAAGGACTTGCTTGGGGCCTGTCTTCTGGGCGGAACTGCAGCTATTCAAGGTCACAAGTCAAGTCCACAGAGTCTCATGGCTTCCCCGGCACCTAAAGGCATGTGTGGCTCAGGGTAGGTGCTCAAGCTGTCCTTGTTGAAAGAATGGATGGAGCGACGATGGATGGGGAGGTGGAGAGAAGTATGGACGAAGGGATGGATGGATGGAGAGGTGGATGGCGGTGTGGAGGAATGGGAGGAAGGACGGATGGACAGAAGAATGGAAAGAAGGAAGGTCTTGGCATCAAGATAAGAAAGCGTCTATTCCTCTCTTCATTAATCCCGCAGGGATTCACTGAGTACCTGCTGGCAACACTGTGGGAATTACAGGACATGTGGGACTTAAAATCTGTCTAACTCAAAGAAACTTCTCTTAGTTTGGGGGTAGGACAAGTATGCAAATAATTATAATTGAGGAAGCATGTCAGTCAGCACTGGGTTGAAGTTTCAAGACATCCTAGCATCAAATGATAAGAGTAAGTATATGCGACTTGATTCTAAACCTTTTAAGGCTTTATCTAAATAAATAAAGACAGAAGAAATTTTTCAGGCCACATAGACAACTTTGTCCCTAGAAAATAATGTGGTCATAACAAGTACAAAAGACATAGAGGAGGCCCCGTTCGGATAAAACACACGCAGAGGCGGGAGAAAAAAAACAGATCCCAGGCTGGCTGGGGCAACACCACATACACCCTTAAACTCTCCAAATTCTAGGACTTATAGGCATCAGTTAACAAATTTTTATTGAGCACCTGCTATATGGCTAGTGTTGTTTTCGGTACGTGTACAGTGTACAGTGTAGAGCTTACAGTCTGGCAGGGGTGGGGTGGGCAGAGCTAGTAAGTGCAATAGCTCAGTAAATTCTGTAGGACGTGAAAAGAAGACAAGCCCTGTGGGAAAAGGAAGAGCAGAATACTGGGGTTCAGGAGTACAGGTTTAAACAAGGCAGTCAGAGGAGACCGCAGAAAATGTGGAAATCTGAAAGGGAGTTCCCCTTGTGGCTCAGAAGTAACAAACCCGACTAGCATGCATAACAATGCAGGTTTGATCCCTGGCCTAGCTCAGTGGGTTGAGTATCTGGCGTTGTGGTGAGCTGTGGTGTAGGTAGCAGACGAGGACTGGATCTTGCACGGCTGTGGCCGTGGCATAGGCTGGCAGGTGCAGCTCCAATTTGACCCCTCTCCTGGGAACTTTCAGATGCTGCGAGTGCAGTCCTAAAAAGCAAAAGCAAAAAAAAAAAAAAACTGAAAGGAGGGATAAAAAGTGTACAGAATGTCTCCTAAATTTGCATAGCAATTGATAGCTCCCTGAAATGTACCCGTGATCGCCAGTCCGTGCCTTTACCCATGCCAGCCTATAAGTTCCATAGAAGATGAGATGGACTTGCTCTCAAAAAGTATTTATGTGGTTTGTAGATTGCATTGTACAGAATGGAATGCTACCTGCGACCTTCTTCTTGACCTTCCTCCAAGCAAACTCCTACTCATCCTTCAAGACCCAAAAATATACGGGCAATACTCATTGCTCACTCCTTTGAGCTACCCACCCTTATAGAATCCCTGCACCTCATACAAGCCTCTTTTCTAGCCCCCAGTGCACTGTATTTCCCTAGTTTTCTTGCAGGTCTGGTCCTTTCCCTAAACTGGGAGCCCTAGTGCCTCCTGGAGATACTTGGTTAATGGGAGAGAACTGAAATGAACTATTGTCCCTCAGTGCTCCCTCTCAGGTAAGTGGTTTGCATTTCTGGGGACCTAGGGTACATTAATTGAGGTCCTTTTAGAATTCAACTCCTGTTACTTAACATTGAAAAAAAAAAAAACGATGTTAGGGAGTTCCCTGGTGGCTCAGCAAGTTAAGGATCTGGCATTGTCACTGCTGTGGCATGGGCTCCATCCCCGGCCCGGGAATTTCTGTGTGCCACAGGCGTGGCCAAAATAAATGATGTTGAGAATGAAGGCAAAGCACTTGAGCCCCGCGCAAGCCTTGGGGAGGGAGAAATCAGAGCAGTCCCGGGACCTTAGCACCACCATGCCTGGGCTCCGGGGTCAGCTCCAGCTGTGGCTCCACTTCCCAAGTCCCAGCTGCAGTTGGGGGTCCCTTGCAGCCATTAACTACCCTGGCAGAGTAAAGAAGAAAGCTGGGTCCTGGGTGGGGTAAGGGGCTGGGGAGGGGTCCCAGGGAAAGAGGTCACTGAGCCTGGGGACCACAACCAAAGTACTTCCTTCATGCCCGCCCCCCCCAAGCCTGGCTTTACCCTTCATCACGTGTGAGAGGTCCCGGACTCCAGACAAGTTTTTTGGGGTTTGTGGGGGTTTTATGGCCACAGTCGCTGCGTTTGCAAGTTCCCGGGCCAGGGATCATATCCATGCCACAGCAGTGACCCAAGCTGTTGCAGTGACGCCAGATCCTTAACCAGCTGCACCACCAGGGGACTCCCAGACCAGTGTGAAAGGTCAGTGCAGAGGAGGTAAACACACTGGTGTTTTACCACCAGGGGCTGCGTTTTTAATGAAAGCCTTGCTTTGAAAAAATTAAAATTAACATAGGCCAATTTTTATGGCGTAAGTACCCCCCTGGCCAGTTTCAAGCTGACACTGTGATGTGCAAGCTGGCTCCAGCACAGCATTGGCTGTGGGTGTCAAGGTTCAAGGACATGAGCTCCTCAAAGACCCCTGTAAGGAGCCCTGCGCTGTCATGAGACCCAGCCTGGAGGGGGGTTCCACCCTCCAGCCATCCTCAGAGAAACACTGGTTCGGGGTGTGGGTTTGAATCCAGTCAGGCGTCCACCTCTGACCCAGTGACCTTAGACTCCTTCAGATGCTGCCCACTGGACAGATCCCAACCCCAGATCCTGCGAACCTGCTCCTTCCTGCCTCCTGGCCCTTCTTTCTGTTCCCGGGACGTGCTGAGCGGTTTCCTGCATCCAGACTTTTGCCCATGCTGATCCCTCCACCCACAACGCTGTTTCCCCTCGTCGCTCAGGGGAAGCACCCTTGAGCTGAAGCACCCCTTCCTCTGAAGGACTGCCCCTGACCACACACCCCCAACCTTCCAAATTAGCATCCTCCATTATTACCTTGAGAGCACTCCCCCAAAACGTCCTCCTTTGACGTTCTGTTTGACGTCCATCTCCCCACCTAGACCCACCCCACAAGGGCGGGGACCCCCGTGCCCAGTTTGGCGGTCAGCCCCAAACTGTTGAATGAACACATGACACAGGAAGGAAATTATCCTGTCAGTTTCCTCTTACTCTGTAAAACAAGTATTGTAAAAAGTCTAGGAGTTCCCGCTGTGGTGCAGTGAGTTGAGAATCCAACTCAGGAGTTCCTATTGTGGCTCAGCAGAAGCGAATCTGACTAGTATCCATGAGGACACAGGTTCGATCTCCGGCCTCGCTCAGTGGGTTAAGAATCCTACGTTGCAGTGGCTGTGGCGTAGGCTGGTGACTACAGCTCCGATTCAACCCCTAGCCTGGGAAACTCCATATGCTGCAGGTGGGGCTCGAAAAAGAAAAAGGAAAAAAAAAAGGATCCGACTGCAGCAGCTCTGGTCTCTGCAGAGGTGTGGGTTCAACCCCTAGCCCTGCACAGTGGGTTAAAGGATCTGGCATTGCCGTAGTGTCTACAGCTCGGATTCAATCACTGGCCCCTGGAACTTCCATATGCCGTGGATATGGCCCTTAAAAAATACCCTAACTTAAAATAATATTTAACACCTATGAAGAGCCTGATACACGCCAGGATTTTACATGTACTTCTTTTTTTTTTTTTGTCTTTTTTGCCTTATCTAGAGCCGCACCCGCGGCATATGGAGGTTCCCAGGCCCAGTCTAGGGGTCTAACAGGAGCTGTAGCTGCCAGCCTTCACCACAGTCACAGCAACGTGGGATCCGAGCCGCATCTGCGACCTACACCACAGCTCATGGCAACGCCAGATCCTTAACCCACTGAGCAAGGCCAGGGATCGAACCCGCAACCTTATGGTTTCTAGTCGGATTCGTTAACCACTGAGCCACGAAGGGAACTCCACATGTACTTCTTTAATCCTCACAACAGCCCCATGGGGTATATGCTGTTATTATCATCTTCATTTTCCAGGTAAGGAAACAGGCACGGAGCCGTCAGGTGACCCGCTTTCCTTTCCCCGGTTAGATGTGAACCCAGCAGTATCTCTAGCAGCCCTGGCCAAGGCGGCCGCCACCCCGAGCCTGAGAAGGCTCCCTAGAAGCAGGAAACCCTGGCTGAGGAAGCGGCCCACACTGATGAGGAATGAACCAACCAGCTCTGCTCCTGAGCACTTCTCACTCGCCACAGCCCTTCTGATCTCACTTGGAGACTCAGCCCAGACCACTGGGGTTCACGGGTGAACCTTGCTTCCCATCATCCTGTTCTCCTTCCGGGAGGCTGGGTTGCTCGCGGTCACGTGACCAGTTCTGGCCAATGACAATCGAGCAGAGGCGGCTGGACGAAGGACTCTCCAGCTCCTCTTTCCCTAGCCTTGCTCACGCTCAACGTGACACTCGGAACCCAGACAGTAGTCTTGGGACCACCACCTCGTGGCTGCCATCCTGCGGCTCCGAGGAAAGCTGGCTTCAGAACAAAGCTGTTGCGTTCAGTGTGCCGAGTGGAAATAACAGAGCGGGGTCCTGAGCGATGCCGCTAAGGGGCTGAATTAACCCGTCCCGGAGCTGCCCCACCCTGGGAGTTAGGGTTATTTTTCCTTTTTGATGCTTTATGTTCACGATGTGTTCCTTGTACCCCAAATCATCCCAACAAATACAGAAAGGACATATAACAAAAAGCAGGAAGAGGAAAGGAGTCTTTTCCAGGTACCTGAGGCTTAAAACAAGATGAAAACGACCTCAAGAGCTTTTGGGAAAGGCATGTTGAGTAGACACATGGTCCCCTCCCTTCCAACACCCAAGATGCCCCGGGGGCGGCAGGCAGAGGGGAAGCAAGGAGTGTGTCAGTGTTGGGGTTTCTGGTGAAAGTGGATCCTGGTCCTTCCTCCCCTGGGAAGGACCCCTCAGCAGGTCTGGGGCATCTGAGACTCAGAGGGGCCATTCCTCTCTCCCCCAGCAGAACCCCGGGGAGGTGGCTGAAACCCCAGGGAAGAAATGGCCAGATGGTACACCCAGGCCCATGGGGCTGGGTCCAGGCAGCCCTCTGAGGGATACAGAATTTGTGAGATAAGTGCATGTGCAGAGAGGACCTGGACGTCCCAAGACGGCTGAGGACGCTGAGGACCTAGGCCGCTCCGCAGAAATGGGCGTGGTCAGCAGGGATGTGGGCGGGATCAGGAGCCCTGAGCACAGGGGATAGTGACACACTCAGCAGAGGTACTGGGGACCGTTCCCGCTCCCAGGATGGGGGGCTCAGATGTAGCCCGCCCCCCTCCACACCAGGAGACATGGTAGGAGAGGAACCCCAGCTGGCCCACATGGCGTTTCTTCAACTTCAGCAGAATGGAAATTAAGTTTAGTCGTGGAGAAATAAAGTTCTATTTCGAGTACATCTGCCTATGAGGCATCAGTTCACCCCCTGTAATGATAAAGAGCCGTCAGCTAGATGAAGGCCAGCCATGGACACCCCCACACACACTCCCTGCTGCTGCTTGCGTAGGGTTCCCCGGTTTCCTCCTTGGGCCCGCACCCTAATTACTACTTCCTCTCGCCCACGCCCCCACCTCCAGGTGACCTCACACCTCATCCGGAGCCCGGGCTGTCACCGGAGCCTGGTTCCTGGCCACCCCAGCCTCCCATCCTCCTGGATTTGCAGACCAGCAGTTCCCAGCCCTGCCAGCAGAGCTCCGTGCACTCTTGACTCATGTCATGGAAATCCTTCCTTCCTTTCTGGCTCCCGCAGCCGCCCGCCGGCTCCAGCTCTCCCTGGCTTGGCCCCACCCATAATGTTCTTGACATCTGTTTCTGATCGCATTGGGTTTCTGCCTGTGTTTTTCCCTTACTCCAGAAGTACACGTGGCAGCATGTGGCTACTGGGACAGGCCCGCAGAGCTGGCAGGACGGGGTGGGGGGGGTGGGCGGGGGGTTGCATGATTTTCTCCCCTGGGTCAGGATTCCTCCTGGCTCTTGCTTTCTACTCCTCCCCTCCCCCTACCGCCCAGGAGGTCATTCATCCAACAAATTCCACTCTTCAAAGACCCACATGCCAGCCACTGCTAGCGCACAAAACACCCTCACATTTGTCTTCACTGGGGACTGAGATTGCCCCCCCGCCCCAGGTGGGGACGTGGCTCCACGGGCGCAGGCAGGATTATGCATTGCAGGTGGCAGATCTTGGGGGTGGGGGTGGGGGGTGGCCTGGTGGTCCCCCCAGACCTGGCAGTGGGCTGGGGGCGCCTCCAGTCCTCCAGGGCCTTTGCCCAACCCCCTACCAAGACCTTACCTGCTGGGAGAGTCTCCATAACCAGGATATAGTGGCTTCTTCCCCCCATCCACAACATGCCACCAAGTCAGGAATTGGGATCCAATGGAATCGACTGTCCCGGACAGACCAGAGGCAGCCTCTGAACCACGAATGGAAGATGTGTTTGCAGCAGGTCCGATGAGACAGCGGAGGGGCTGCAGGTCTTGGAACTCTGGACTAAGGCGGCTTGGAAGTGCCTGGGGCCTCTGGCCTCAGCTAACAAAGGACAGATTTCAGTCCTCCTGCTGGTGCTTGGCAAGGAGTGTCGGATGCTTTTCTGCCTCAGTAATCATCAATCCTATGAGCAAAGGCTCCTGCCTGGCGCTGGGGGTAACCTTTACCCCCAGGGTGTAAACAGGGGTGCTGCTTAGGCCAATGATGCTTCAACAGAGCCTGGGCCAAAATCATGTGATCACTTCCTTGTGTAGCCACTGAGCTGTTAGAGCTGAGAGGCGTTCAGGGGTGGTGGGAAACCTCTTTCAGGGGCCAGGTGGGCTCTAAGGAAAATAAGACTTGTGTCTCTTTGTGCCTGGGCGGCCGCAGGCTCAAGTGAACCCTGGAGCAGCTATGGTCGGGGTTTTATAGCACGTTCTTCTCCGTGGTACCCAGAGAGTGATGGAACGCTGCAACCGGCAGTGCAGGGACACCCCATCAGGTTTGTAAGGGAAGCTAACACGAATTACTTTAAGTATCATTATGTGAGGAGCTATCACACCCGCTTAGAAAGTGAGACCCTGCCAAGACTCCCCACAGTGCGGTGGGGGGCATTTTCCTCCAGAAACTGTCCAGCAGTTCTTCAGTAACCATCACACACAAGACATGAGACTGAAGCCCCAGATGAGGGGCTGCACTTTGCTGGGCACCTCCAAGTCCGTGGGTGTTTTCCACGGGCAGAGGATGGCCCCCCACTGCAGCCTCTAAACCTAGTGGGGTAGCCAGCACACAGTAGGTGCTCAAGAGTTGTGGTCCTTGGAGTTCCCATTGTGGCTCAGTGGGTTAAGGACCTAACTTTGTCTCTGTGAGGATGCGGGTTCAATCCCTGGCCTTGCTCAGTGGGCTAAAGATCCACCACTGCCATCAGCTATGGCATAGGTCACAGCTGCAGCTCAGATTCAACCCCTGGCCCCAAAACTTCCATATGCCACGGGTGCAGCCAAAAAAGAAAGAAGAAGGAAAAGAATATTTGTTCAAAGGATGAATGCAGCGCTCCCTAGGCAAGCTCTCTTTTTTACTTTTTTTTCTTTTTTAGGGCTGCACCTTCAGCACATGGAGGCTCCCAGGCTAGGGGTCCAATCGGAGGATCCAAACCATGTCTGCGATCTACACCACAGCTCACGGCAACACCAGATCCCCAACCCACTGAGCTAGGCCAGGGACTGAACACACAACCTTATGGTTCCTAGTCGGATTCACTTCCGCTGTGCCACGACGGGAACTCTGCAAGCTCTCTTTTTACCGCAACCCTGTGAGGTAGACGATCGTCACTCCCATTTTATAGACAAGGAAACTGAGGCTAAGAGATGCGGGCACTTTCCCGAGGCCCCACCCAGGGCACTGCACAGCAGACTCTGAGCTGGTCCCACTGTCTCCAGCAGTGACCGAGGGGACTGGTTTCTGTGTGGGTGGGGAACACGTGGAGTGGAGGCCTGGGCTGCCTCCATCTCTCTGGAGCCTTGAACTTGGGCCCCAGAAGAACAGGACCGGCTGCCCTCCCAAGGTGGGCAGAGGAAATGGAGCAGAAAGAACCAGCCTGAACTACCAAGACGACACGCAGCTTTTAATCACGCTGGACAAGCTGGGAAGGGGCCAAATCGGGCTGGGGGTGGTCGTTTAGCACCAGCCTTCCCAGGGCTGGGTCAGGCCCTGCTACCCTCACGCAGCCACGCAGCCAGGGCTCCCTTGGCCAGAATTGAGCACCAGAGACCACCCCAGGGCCACCTCTGCCCCTGAGGCTGCAAAAGCACCAATGGGCGGAGCCCGTCCCCTCCTGGGAGAGGTTCAGGCTGCCTGGGGTTGAGGGAGAGGAAAGCTATCCCAGCCTGGGAGAGGGGAAGAGACAGAAGTCCTGATGTCTCTCACTTGGCCTCAGCCTCCCCTGGTGCCTCCCTTGGCATCATGGCTCAGAGGAGGGTCCCCCCCACCCCAGATGGACCTGGAAAGTTACGCACTTTGGTTCCCCAGACCTGCTGAGGAGTCCAAAGCCTACTGCCTTCCATCCTGGCTCATTGCAGCAGCGGTTGTAATGACAGCAACCGGCCAGAGGGGTCTCCACTGAGCAGTAGCTGCCCACAGGGGCCTCAGCACCTTAAGGGAGCCTGGGGGGAGGCGGGGGGCACGGAGCTGGAGAGAGAGGCCAAGGGGGTCAGAGCACCTGGGGACAGACATCAGTGTCTGATAGTGGCCAGGAGCCACGGAAAACTGAGGCCCAGGCACCTTTGGCAGAGCAGGCTGAGCGTGGCCCTGACAGCGGCCCAGGAGCAGGGTTGGGGGGGGAGGGGTTTGAAGAATATGCGCTGAGGAGGGTGGGAGCCCTCGAAGGCTACCGTCCCCCCATGTGGGGAGCTATGGATCTGCACTCCCTTCCCCAGGGGACCCCCTTATCCCCAAATGCCCCCAGACCCCGGGCCTTAACCTCACAGCACTTTTCCCCCTGACCAAGGCCCCTCTGGGTTTGCTATAACAATGGTCACTGGGCAGAAAAGAGAGAAACAGGCAGAGGATAGCCCCCAGCTCAGGCACTCTGTCCCACCAACCCTGGGGAGCGGTGGGTAAGGAGAGGCTATAGCGCCTGAATGCCCAGAACACAGACTTATGTGAAGAGAGCGCCATGCATTTCTCTAGGTCTGGTTTCAGAATCCCCTGGGTCTCCCCGCCCTGGCTGGACTGGGCACTCACCCAGGGCAAGGCCTCTGTCTGGTTCACCTCAGCCTCCCTGGAGCTTGAAGCAGAGTGAGTGCTCAGTGAGTGTTTGATGACTGAATAAATGAACTGCGGCTACACAAGTGGAAGGGCAGACAGGAGTGAGAGAGATGGGAGAAGGGGCAAGAGGCCAGAGGAGAGCTTGTCCTAGAAGGATGAGAAAATTGAAAGATGTTGGGAAGATTCTAGAATGTTTGGAAGACTCCAGGATGTTCAGAAAGTACTAGAATGTTGTGAAAGTGATAGAACCTGGATACTCAAGTATGGTCCATAGACCAACAGCACCAGCATCACCCAGGAGGGTACTAGAAATGCAGAATTCTGGAGTTCCTGTCGTGGCTCAGCAGTTAACAAATCTGACTGGCATCCATGAGGATGCGGGTTCGATCCCTGGCCTCGCTCAGTGGGTTAAGGATCTGGCATTGCTGTGAGCTGTTGTGTAGGTCGCAGATGCGGCTCAGATCCTGTGTTACTGTGGCTATGGTACAGGACGGCAGCTCTAGCTCCGATTAGATTCCTAGCCTGGGAACCTCCATATGTCTTGGGTGCGGCCCTAAAAAGCAAAAAAAAAAAAAAAAAAGGAAAGAAATGCAGAATCCTGGGCCCGCTCCACGCATGCTGAATCCAAATCTGCATTTTAGCGCGATCCCTGGGTGATTCGTAGGCACATTCAAGCTTGAGAAGTGCTGGTCTAAAAGGCTGGGAAAGTTCTAGAAGATTTAGGTTAGGGAGGTTTCTTGAAATATGTCCAAGAGAGGAGACAGGCAGAAAAAGATTGGGAGGGGCAAAGGAGGAAAGGAAAGAGGAGGAAGCCTGGAGAATGCCAGGTCCCGGGGCCCACTTTACAGACAGGCAAACTGAGGCCCCACAAGGAACAGACCTGCCCACGGCCACCCCACGCCAGAGCTGCCCCACGCCAGAGCTGCCCCACCGGAAGCACTAATCGTCCTCGGGCTTGATGAGGTGGCCGCTGAAGGTGATGTAGGTGTCGATGTCGTCGCTGTAGACGGCGTTCTCACGCTCGCGCTTGAAGAGCCGCGCCCAGACGCGGTCCCCGGGGGCCAGGGCCAGCATCACGCTCTGGCTCTGCATGATGCTGCGGTCGCTGGGCTGCGCGTACAGGATGACGGCCGCCTCGTCGTTGTGCACGACGTGCACGTAGGTCTCCTTGAAGTTCCAGCTGTGCACGTTGAGGCTGAAGAAGTAGAGGCCACGCAGCGGGGCGACGAAGTGGCCGGCGGCCAGGTCGAAGTGCCCGTCCGGGTTCACGAAGACTGTGTCGAAGAGCAGCGGCTGGTAACCCTCGCTGCTGTGCAGGGCCGTCTTGCGGCCCACGGAGAAGGCCGAGAAGCGCATCTGGCACGGGCTGCCGGGGCTGCCCACCTGCCCCTTGGCGCCTTTGGTGCCCTGGGGGCCGCGCTCCCCCCGGGGGCCCTCTCTGCCCAACTTGCCGGGCGTGCCCAGCAGGCCTCGGTCCCCTTTGTCACCTGTAGGGGCAAGAAGGAAAGAGGTCAGTGTGGGTGCCCAGGTCTGCCCTGAGGGGGCTCCGAATCGCGTTTGCAGAAGGCTCCGCCACTGCCCGGAGAAGGCAGGCCAGAGGAACGAGCACTTATTGAGCACCTACTGCATACCAGCCATCACCACCCCGAACGCTTCTCTAAGGGAGACACCACGTCCACCTTCACTCACAGAGAGGCAAAGGGACCAGCTCGGGGCCGCACAGCTCAGGGGCAGGGGAGGCAGGACTCCAGCAAGATGGGGGGAGGGGCGGCAGTCATTGAACCCAGTGGGGCTCGAGAGGACAGGGGGCCAGCTCTCACCTGGACAGCCTTAGTGGCCCCCACGGCTCTCCCTGCTTCCACCCTGCCCTCTACTCTCCACAAGAAACTAGAGGGATCCAGTTGAAACTTAAGCTGGGTCAGGTCCCTCCTCTGCTCACACCCTCCCCACTCCTCCTCTCATCAGGAGAGAAGCCCACGGCTGATCCCGCCCCTGCTTTGTCTCCAAACTCAGCTCCTCCCCTTGTCTCCCATTCCTTACAAACGCTGGGCCCACTCCTGCCCCGGGGCCTTTGCACCTGCCGTTGGCCCTGCCTCCACTGCTCTTCCCAGATACCCGTGTGGCTTCTCCCCCACCCTCTCAGTGAGACCTACACCGACCACTCCGTTTAACACGCAACATGCCCTGCCCCACCCTGCACTCCCAGTGCCCCCTCACCCTGCCCCACCTTGTCACCTCAAAGCATTTATATGTTTATTGTTCATTATCTGCCTCCCCCACTAGAACAGAAGCTCCACAGTGTTGGCCTCTAAGTCTGGCTTATACACACACCATCCCAGAATTCCGGAGGGTCCTGGCACACAGTAGGTCCTCCATAAGTGTGTGAGTGAAAGAAAGGGTCTGGGACAATTTTCTGTCCTGGTTTCTCCTGCTCCTTCCACCTCGCCTCCCGCAGGCCCAGGAAGAGACCCCCACACCCTCCCTGTCCCACACCGGGCCAGCCCGGCCCGGGCCACGCGTGGGTCCTCACCCTTCAGGATGGTGATATTAATGTAGGGCCTGACCTCAGGCAGCACGTAGGGCGGGGCAGACGGACAGGCGGAGGATACCGCGGGGGCATCGGCAAGGACCAGGGGGTCCTCAGGGTCACAGCATCGCCGACAGGGCCTGGAGGAACTGGAGGCCACGGCTTCGGCAGAGGTGGGCTCCTCGGTGGGGATTGCGACTGCGGAGAGAGGGAACAGGAGCGCTGCCCAGAGGAGGCCCAGGGCAGCTATCCCCATGGTGACCTGGAGCAGAGAAGGAGGGACAGAAATACATTTAACTTGACGTGTACACCCTGCTGATGAGCAGCATGGACCCGCCGCCTGCAGCAAGTGCGTCCCTGCTGTGACTCGAGAAGAGGGCATTAATGCTCCCATTTAACAGATGAGAAGACTGAGGAACGTCTATATTCTGCTGATGGGAGGCGTGGACCCCGCCGCCCGCAGTAAGTGCCTTCCTGTTATAACTCAGGATCAAGCACTGGTGCTCCCACTTAACAGATGAGAAGACTGAGGCTTCTCATTCAAAAGGAACAGGGAAGTCCAAGGGTTTGTGACAAAGCTAGCAAGTCCTCAAGGTCACGAAGAGACTTGCAGTAGTGCAGGGCCTTGGAGGCTGAGGTTCCCGGAACCCAAGCCCACAAAGGCGGACCCCCTCTGAAAATGAAGGTCCAGGAGGCCTTTGTTGGGGTGGCCGAGTAAGGTGCCCAGCTGCCCATGTGTCATGGCCATCGGGACTATAAAATGTTTTTCCTACCTCCCTCTGGGTTGTTTTCTTGCCACAGACTCCACCATCATTGCAGTGCAAAGCCAAAGAGGGCACCCCCTGGGACACACATATTAGGAAGAAAGAAGTCCCTGCAGGAATGCAACACTGAAGGTGCATAGCTGATGTCAGCCCACCTCCTCACTGAACATCTTTGCGCCGTCAACAACCTAAACAACTGGACCTCACACAAGATGCCCTGCAGGGAAGGGGCAGGAGAGAATTCATTGGAAGATGCTCGTGTCAATCATCATAAACCTGCCAATCAGCTGCCAAGGTGGTCAATCCAAACTAAGGGGCAGGACCCGGGAGGTCTGGCAAATCCAAAAGGTACAGGGAAGTCCAAGGGTTGGTGAGGATCTGTCTTTGGTCTTGGCAAAGAAGGGATTCAGAGTTCTAGGAGTGGGGCAGGAAGTAGCCTGGACAGCAGCAACTGGAGGCGGGCTGGGGCTGGGTGGGCAGGAAGCGGGGCAAAGAGCCTTTGAGGTGGTGGCAGGCTTTGGGGGCTGGCACCTAGTTATCGCAGGATCAGAAACTCGGCTTTTGAAACCAGACTGGTTTTTACACTTCTGGCATTTCTTTGTTTATTTCCTTTCTGTTCTCCTTTAACATTTAGTACAATTCAAAAATATTTTTCTGTGGTTAATACGTGTAGAGAAAGAAGGTAAAATGATTATTTTGTTTTAAATGCCATTCTATCCTAACCTGAGCACTGTAGCAAGAGCTGGGTTTTAAAGGGGCAGGGGCCCTCCCTGGGGCTGGGAAGTAGCAGAAGAGGGAGGGGTGGGTGGGCAGGGAGCCTCCAGAGCCACCACCCCTCTCCTGGAGGTAACACTTCCCAAGCTCCTCTCTGCCCCCACCTCCAACGCCCTACACTGCCCACCCCCCACCCCACCCCGGAATGTCTTCCTGATTCTGCTCAGCAAGCCAGGTCCAGTCCCTTTGGAGATGATCATCCTTACCTTTTATTTGTAAATTACACATCCCAATGGTTTGTGTAATTATTTGTTTTTTTGTTTTAGGGCTGCACCCGTGGCAGATTGTATGGAGGTGTCCAGGCTAGGGGTCGAATCAGAGCTGTAGCCACTGTCTACACTACAGCCATAGGAACACCAGATCCAAGCCTTGTCTACGACCTACACAAGGATACTAGTCAGATTCATTTCCGCTGAGCCATGATGGAAACTCCCCCAACGGTTTTGAGAAGAGCAAAATCTCCCTTTTTTTTTTTTTTTTTTTTTTTGGCCATAGATGTGAACTCTTGGGAAAACGTGAGGCTTGAGAATCAGATCTGAGATCCCCAGAATAGTTTACAAGCTGTGTGACCTAGGGCTGGTGGCTTAACCTCTCTGAGCTTCCTGCTCCCTGACATTTACAAGGAGGAGACAACTTTATCTCTCAACCAGATCGTTTGGGAGGATTTAAATGTGGGGAAAGTGTCTGGCTTGTAAAAGACTTAATAAAAAGTCGGTTCCTTTCTCCACTGCCCAACGTGACCTCTCTCCAGGGACACGGGACAGGAAGAAGGGAGTTTCTCCCACAGGACTGGCATGGGCTGGGGACATTTTTGTTGGCCCAGCCTGCTGGGGACTCAAAAGATCTGTGACACAGAAACTGTGACCTGGGGTTGGGGAAGGGGGAGATGCAGGAAGCAGGAAGCAAAGTAGCCTTTAACAAAGGTGACAATAACCACAGCCATGGTCATTGACTGCCCCCCCCCCAAGACGGGTGTAGTGGGGGGGGGTGTCAGGCTGGGATCAGGTATGAGGGGACCATGCGGGGGGGGGGGGGGGGGGGATTTTGGGGTCCCCGCTGCCTCGTCCTAGTGGTCCCACAAGGGAATTTTTGCGGTTGGTGCGGGGAGGGCCAGACCTTGCCGAGCTGGGTGCGCGCTTGTCCAGGCTGCGGTGGGCACAAGCCAGGCACCACGGAGCGCAGCCCTTTGCCAAGGCTAAGTTCTCCGGTCACAGGAGAGAATGGGGAGGAGAGAGCCTAGCAGGGGCTGGCAGGGGTCAGGGAGAGAAAGCGGTGCCGCTGGGATGTGTGTCCAGGAAGCCGAGAGGAAGGAGAGGAATTTCAGGCTCTGACCCCAACCCCCTCGGCCCTGCTGGAAGAAGCACAGGACCTCCCATCACTCACCCAGCGTCCTGCAGCCTCGAACTGCAGCTCATGGACCCCGGGCCTCTGGGCGGCCTCCGGTTCCTTGGTCCATGTCTGCGATAATAACTTGTTGCTGGCCCAGACCCCCAGGGCTGGCTGGCTGGCCGAGGAGGGAGGGAGAAAGGGATGGAGGCAGAGCGGAGGGAGGGAGGGAGGGCGGAGGGAGCCGGCTGAGCTGGCTTTTCCCACTTCCCCTCCTCCCCGCTCCCTCCCCTCCAGCCTCTGGGTTCCGCGGAGATAAAGGGAGCCCTGGATTTCCTTTGCTTAACTCTTCGGTGGTCCAAGAGGGTCTTGCTGAATTCAGAGAGCCGGGGTGAAGTCCCAGCAGGAAGGGGTGTGAGGCCCCTGCCGTGCAGAGCTGGGAAATCGGAGGAAATTGAGGGCGGGGTGGGGGAAGGGCAGGAGCCCCAGAAGTCGCTCAGGAAGGGGGCCACGGTGCTGGAAACCCCAATGCTGGGGGGCTCCGGCCTTAGCTGGAGAGCTCATCAGTTCTGAGTCACCGAGGCAGGAGGCCCAGTGGAGAGGGCACGGGCCACCAACCTAGTGGCCTCCGCTTCAAATCCTGGCACTGGCTCCACTGGCCCTTTGCCCCTTCCTCTCTCGGCCCCATCCATGCCAGTCACCAAGGCGAGCCTGAGTACATGTCCACTGAGTGAAGGCGTCACCTCCTCGGGTATCAGGGGAGGGCGGCAGCCAGGTCCATCCCCCACCCGCTGTGGACACACAAGTCCTCCTTCTTTGCCTGGAATTTGGCCGTGACTGCCCATCTTCCTGGTCTCCTGGAACCAATCCCCCTTGGAAATGACGCCTGAGTTCACAGGAGGCCAGCCTGTGCGGAAAGCTCTGTCTCAGCTTCCTGAGGCTGCAGGTAGTTTGCAAAAGGCTGCAGGCCTGGTTCCCCCAGCGTCAGAGACCCCTGCACAAGGACTCTCCCAAACGCCCCTCACCCTCCAGCCACCTCCCGTTCTGCATTTGTTAAGCTCACTGCCTGGGCCAGGCTTCATCTTGGCAGGCGCTTTCGGTACCCCCAAGAGTACTGACACCCATGATTCCTACTTTTCTTACCCCAACCTCGGGAAAGGGAGCTAGTGGCGGGAGCCGATGTGACCTGCCCACGGTCACACGGTTAGTGAAGGGGCACCACAATCCCGTCCCGTGTTCTCTGTCCCACTGGAGTTCCCACGGTGGCACAACTGGGCACAGCTGTGGGCAAAGGCTGCAGTTTGGGGTCTGTCCCCTGGGCGGAGGGAGCTGGTGACATTCTCACCTTCAGGGGTCACAGGAGTGCAGGTGACTGACCAGGGCCCTGTGGCGCATCTGGGCGCAATGGCCTTTCTGGGTCCCCCATGTCTTGTTTTTAGGAAATGGGCCTCCTTCAGCTTCCGTGACCTTCCCTGAGTTCCAGGAGGCAGGTGCATTCGGTTGCTGAGCAGGGAAGGAAGGGGAGAGACCAGGGAGGCACAGTCAAGTAACCATAGCACAGCCTCGGGGCAGGTCCCGGTTCCCTCTCAAGGGAGACACGTAATGACAATGACGTAGGCATCTTACACACCTAAGAGAAAAGTTGTCTTCCTTATGCTTCTTTTAGAAATGAATACTTTATTTTTGGTCTTTTTAGGGCCATGCCTGGCAAAAGGAAGTTCCCAGGCTAGGGGTCATATTTGAGATGTAGCTGCTGGCCTACACCGCAGCCACAGCAATGCTGGATCCTTAACCCACTGAGTGAGGCCAGGGATGGAACCCGCCTCCTCATGGATACGGGTTGGGTTGGTTACCACTGAGCCGCAACGGGAACTCCCTAGAAATGAACACTTTAAAACTGAACAGCTTGGAGTTCCCGTCGTGGCTTAGTGGTTAACGAATCCGACTAGGAACGATGAGGTTGTGGGTTCGATCCCTGGCCTCGCTCAGTGGGTTAAGGATCCAGTGTTGCTGTGAGCTGTGGTGTAGGTTGCAGACGTAGCTCGGAACCTGCATTGCTATGGCTGTTGTGTAGGCCAGCAGCTGCCCTTATCTCCGATTCGACCCCTAGCCTGGGAACCTCCATATGCCATGGGTGCGGCCCCAAAAAGAAAAACAAAAACAAACAAAATTTAACAGCTTAGAGCCCTTTCTTGGGCTTCTCCCTGGCCGAATTGCACCTAAACATAAGCTAAAGATCAGGCACTCTGAGTACAATTGCCTGTGGGTTAAGGATTATTAGCACATGATGTTTTTCAGGAACTTCTCTGGTTTGTGCTAATCTCTGATCAATATGCCCTTCTCGCAAGTACTGTTATTCCAGACAGTAACCCAGAAGACCACCACCATGATCAGGCTGAGATCGCCTGACTCGGGCTTTGATGACTAAGATTCCCCCAGAGAAAGAAGAATACACGTTGGCCCCAATCCTGGTTCCTATCTGAAACCCCATTTTCCCCTTTTTACTACAAAACTCCCTGCAGATCTCCCCACCCGAGGGCACAGCCTGCTGTGGCCCCCTTTGCCTGGCAAAGCAACAAAACTCTTTTTTTCTCCTTCACCCAAAATTCTGCCTCCGCGTTTCTGGTCGGCCCTGGTGGACAGAGGCCAAGTTTGGCAACGTGCAGAGACCTCAGGGGTATTTAATGAAGTCTGGGGTTGGGGGCGCTACAACCCAGTCCCCACTCCCAGCTGGGCCAGGTGCAGAGGCTGGAACTGCCTCCCTGTGCGTCCTTGACCAGCCCTTGCCTGCGAGCTTCTCTTTTGCTGTTACTTGGGGAGATAATCACAGGACGAAATATCCAGACCTGGAAGGAACCTTAGAGATGATCTAACCCGAATCCTTAATCTGTTCGGCAGGGACACGGGGCCCCAAGAAGGGCAAGTCTCTGGCTCAAGGTCACATAGCATTCTGCCGTGCGAGCTGGGATGACAGCCAGATTCTCCCAACTTCTAGTTTGGTGCTGCTTACTCCTCCCAAGCCCACGTGGAACCCCTCCCCCCAGGCCTATTTAGGGGTCCAAGGAGGCCCCAAGGAGAGCAGATGGAAGGACTATGGATGCTGGGAAAAATGTCAGGTCCACCCTGGCCATGCCCTCTACGTGGCCCTGCCCCAGGCAGCATTTCCAGGGCACAGAGCCAGAGCTGCAGACGGAGGCAGGGGAGGGCAGTCACCCTTCCCTCGCTGCTGTCACCAGAGGGAAAAGGGCTGAGTCAGCAGCATGGAAGGGGACACGGCTCTGGGCTGTCTCTGAGAGACTTGGCTTAGAAAACCTAGCGACCGAGGACAAAGGGAAGGGAAGATGGATGGCGGGGCTGAGGGGTGGTGAGAAGCAGGGTGGGGACTCAGGAAGGGTTTGGTCCAGGGCCTATCGTGCGCTTCCTGCCACGCTCCACAGCCCCCCTGCAGAAAAGGGAGTTCCTCTCACTTAATAGGTGAGGAGGCTGGAAAGGTACTTGACCGTGAGCAGGTTCTAGGGCCAGCTCCTTTGACTCGCAGCCATGTCAATGTCCCAGAAAAGGATCCCTTGACCCCTGGGTCCAAGGCAGCTGGCTAGGGGCAGGGCAGACCACAGAGCAGGCCTCAGGGCTATTACCCAGTCCTTTAATATTTTCCCTCCCGCTTTTTTTTTTTTTTTTTTTTTTTGTCTTTTTGGGGCCGCACCAGCGGCACATGGAGGTTCCCAGGCTAGGGGTCGAATCGGAGCTGGAGCCGCTGACTTACGCCACAGCCACAGCAACATGGGATCCAAACCCCGTCTGTGACCTACACCACTGCTCACGGCAACCGGATCCTTAACGCACTGAGCAAGGCCAGGGATCGAACCTGCAACCTCATGGTTCCCAGTCAGATTCGTTCCCACGGTGCCACGAAGGGAACTCCTCCCACTCTTTCACCATGTCCAAAACTCCCCCACTGATGCATCAGCAGTTGGGAGGATCTCCCTGGCAGGCCAGCCTGGTAGCTCAGAGCCAGAGCCCCAGCCCTGGGGCAGATAAAAGTGGGGCACGTCCCAGCGCCACCTCCGTCTAGCTGTGCGGCCTTGGCCGTGTCTCCCTACCTCTGAGCCTTGGTGACCCTGGGCCAGGGGGACATGAAGAGGTCAAGATCATCCAGGCAGCCCGGATGAGATCATCCAATGAGGCTACTCTGCTACACTGGTTGCCACCCAGAGCTTCTCCCTGGTTAAACTCTGAATACGGTGAGGGCACAAGCCCATTCTCCTGATGCACACAGATGAGGAAGATGAGGCACAGACTCACTGATTCCCAGGACTAAGCTCCTAGCCACATCCACTTTCCAGCCCAGGGTTGGGAAGACAGTGTAAAAATACATTTAGTCAGTGCTTAGAGTGCGCCAAGAACACTTCGTGCATTAAAAAAAAATAAAATAAAATGTGTGCCCATCCAAAAGTGTGATAGAACAGAAAACATGATTCCTGGCGGCAACTATGCAAGTGGTGTAAGGCAAGGCACAGATGTAACTGACAGTAAGGAAGAAACAAAACAAAGGAAACCGTGAGCGCCACCTACTGGGGAGCGTCATCCGCCCCAGGGAACCCACCCCTTGCCACCTAGGACTTGTGATGCCGCCCCTCAGTCCCCTTCTTAGGGAACTAAGGGGAGGAAGGGAGAGGAAAGGGGAGGAAGGGGGAGGGAGGGGGAAAAAGAAGGGCCCCCTGAGACACGCAAGGGCCTGGCTGGGGGGCCCAGTCAATCACTTCTTCCTCCAAACCCTACTCCCTGCAACGCTGGCCGAGGGTCCGACGGGACCATCCCTCTCCCAAGCAGCTCGCTCGCGCGGGCTTCCTGATTCTGCGCAGCCCCTCCTCGACTAGCTGGGCGAGCCTGGGTGAACTTCGCTCCCTGGACTCAATTTCTCCACCCTGAGCTTTCAGCAACCCAGTTCTGTTCCTAACGAGTGTTATTCCGAATTGGACGAGTTTAATCCCATTTTACAGAAGGGGTAAGTGAATCCTCAAGAGGTTCAGAGAGAGAAAGAGCCAGCGCCATCCCAGTCCCGCTGGACCCTGACGAGCATCCTCTTGTTACAGGGAAACAGGTGCAGCAACTGAGCCCCTCCCCACGGCCACTAGTGGCAGAGCCAGATGATGGGGTCGCCAAGGTCGCCAGTGCCTCCTCGCTTCCCTCGGCAACATAAAGGGGAGCGACCCCCAGCCCCCAGCCCCAAGCGAAGCCCCTTCATCCCCACCCCCTTCAGCGCCGAGCCCTGGGAAAAGACTGCCGCCAGCGGCGGCCACTCTGGGCGCCAGACTGGCCCTGGCCGCCTCCGGGAAACCCGCCAGCGTGGGGCAGAGAGAACACTTCTGCGGCCGCCTCCGCGCCTGGATCCGGGAAGCCGGACGCGGGCGGGGGCGGAGGAGCGGCTGCGGCGTCGGGGAGGGGCCTTTGCGCGTCCAGCTCCCCACGGAGCCGAGCGGAACCGAGCAGAACCGAGCGAGGCCGAACTTGGCTGAGCAGAGCCGAGTCCGGCCGAGGACAGCCGAGTAGAACCGAGGCCGGCCGGGCCCAGCGCGTCCGCCGATCTTAGTCGGGTCTGTCCGACTGGATCCGAGTGGAGCCGAATAAAGCCGAGTCCGGCCGAGTGGCGCTCCAAGAAGGCAGGGCAGTACCCCCGCGGCGCCCCCTGCCGGACACAGAGCACAGCGCTGGTCTAGGCCGGACCAACCGGCCGCCTGGGAGTCAAGCAACAGCCCTGTGAGATGGGGCTCCTGAGCCCATTGTATGGATGAGGAAACTGAGGCTCCAAGAGGTTTTGAGTCCGGTTCGAAAGCACAGAGTGCTGAGAAATGGTGGCTGTGGAGTTTGAAACGGATGACGTGGCTGAGAGTTCACCTGCCACGGCCACTCACGTCAATGGGCATTGTGTGTTTGCTTTGCTCTCCCCATAATTGCGGCCATTTGTCATGGTCAGCGAGGAGTGTGAGCCAACCTGTCCGAAGAGCGGGTGGAAGACCTACACCGGAGCACAGGGACAACTCTTCATATGGATGACAAAACCAAGCTGGCTCTGGGCACATTGACCAAGCACATCAGAGCCAGCATTCCCTGTGCAAATATTGACATATTTCCTGGTCATCTGGAGCAGAGAGAGGGAGTGAGAGGCCCTGTACCCCTGCAGGTCTCGTTGTCCTCATCTGTTAGCCAGATGGCCAGAGAGGGCAAGCTGTCAACAGGCTGTGTCCCTGGGGTATGTGAGCCAGGACCGGAGGCGTGTGGGGCCCCGAAGGAAGCCAGGTGTGGCCCCAGGCACGTTCTTTGGGCCTGTGAAAGAGCGAAGGCTGGCCTTGCCCTCTAGGCGCACGTGTGTGTGAATGTGTCACTGTCATTCACCCCTCTGTGAATGACAGGCTACTTCCAGGAAGGCCTGGGCGAGGCTGCAGGACTCCCTGGAGGGTGGCTGGGCCCCTAGGAGGCAACCAAGGTCACAACAAGCAAGTAATGTCCCAGGAAGCCGATGGCCAGGCTGCATTAGCAGAAGTGGTTGCCCTTGACAGCTGGGGGGGTCCAGCTTGATGTTGCTCGTCCCTTCTTTGCTTTCTCCTGGACGTCTTCCACTCCAGGCAGAGCCACACGTCGGAACAGCTGCTGTACGTTGTAGCCGGTCTTGGCACTGGTCTCCGCGAGCAGTTCTCCGGCGAGCCGCTTCTCCTCCTCTGTGGCTGTTTGCCTCTTGTCGGCCAGCTGCGTCTTGTGGCCCATCTGCATGATGACGTCATTGCCCTACTCCATCCACTGGTCTGGGCCGCCCCTCCTGCCTGCTGCGTCTTGCCCAAAGGCATCCTCTGTCACCGCCAGTGACTGCCAGGAAGCTGGCAGCAGTGGCCCCGGAGCTCTTTTCACTCCCAGCATCACTCCTGCCACCTTGGATCTCAATCTCGTAGTTTCTAAAAACAATAGACACCAGGACTGGGGGCCGGGAAGACGGGGCTCCTGGTCCTGCCCCTGGTGCTGTGACCCTGGGAAGATCACGTGACCATCCCAGGCCTCACTGTCTTCGTCTGTAACATGGGTATCAGAGCCGTTCTTAGCACCCTGACCGTCCCTGGCACCTCCTCCCGGGGCACAAAGTCCAGTTCCCTCTTGATACTCGTCCCGGCTCAACCCCTCCTAAGGAAACTCCCACCCCACCCCCACCCCCACCCCACAGATGGGTTCTGGCTCCTGTTAAAGCGCTTCTCGCATTTATTTAACACATAACATCTCAAGGCACTGTTTCTAAATGGTTTATAAATATCAATTCTTTTCTTTTCTTTTGCTTTTTAGGGCTGCACCCATGGCATATGGGGGTTCCCAGGCTAGGGATCGAATCGGAGCAACAGCTGTCAGTCTACACCACAGCAACACAGGATCCAAGCCGCATCTGTGACCTACACCACAGCTCGCGGCATCGCCGGATCCTTAACCCACTGAGCAAGGTCAGGGATGGAACCCGCAACCGCATGGTTCTTAGTCGGATTCGTTTCTGCTCGCCACAGCGGAAACTCCAAATATCAGTTCATTTCAATCTCTTAACAACAGACATCTCTCATTCTCCTCTCAGAGAGGCGGAAACTAAGGCACAAAAAGGTTAATTGATTTGGCTCAAGGCCAAATAGCTAGTGAATAGACGAGCCAGGATTCAAAACTAGCAGTTTCCAGATTCCGGGGGCTTAAAAAGCCCCTCTGCATGAGACTTCGTTCATTGTCACCCCTAAAGACAGGCCTTCTACTTTTCTGCCTTCAGCTTTTTGTAGTTGGCAGCTGTTCAATAAACACTTATTAAATGCAAAAATGAGTTAAGTCCAAGTTCCTTTGGAGACCTGGGAGAGCAGGGGCTGTTGGCTCCGTTATGCAGGAAAGAATCAAATGCATTTGCTGAGGCTGCAGGAACACAGTGCCAGCAACAAGGTGCTTTAAACACCAGAACTTTATTTTCTCATAGTTTTGGAGGCTGGAAGTCCAAGATCAACATGTCAGGCAGGGTGGTTTCCTTCTGAGGGCTGTGAAGCGGGGTCTGCTCCAAGTCTCCTTCCCGGGTCTGGTGGTTTGCTGGCTTGTGGAAGCATCGCCCCAGCATTTTCCCTGTGGAAGCATCACCCCAGCATTTTCCCTGTGGAAGCATCACCCCAGCATTTTCCCTGTGGAAGCATCATCCCAGCATTTTCTCTGTGCTCGTGCCTGTGTCCAAAGCATCCCTTGTCTTTCTTTCCTTTTTTTCCCCCTGTCTTTTTAGGGCCACACCCTCATCCTATGGAGGTTCCCAGGCTAGGGTCCAATCCGAGCTGTAGACGCTGGTCTGTGCCAGAGCCACAACAACTCAGGATCCAAGCCGTGTCTGCGACCTCATCTCATGGTAAAGCCGGATCCTTAACCCGCTGAGCAAGGCCAGGGATCGAACCTTCATCCCCATGGATGTTAGTCGGGTTCGTTAACCACTGAGCCGCGATGGGAACTCCGAAATCCTTTTTCTTAAGAACACCAGTCATATTGGAATAGAAGCCCACCCTACTCAATGGTGCTGTCATCTTAAGTACTTTTTTGTCTTTTTTGGGCTGCCTCTGTGGCATATGGAAGATCCCAGGCTTGGGGTTGAATCGGAGCTGCAGCTGCCGGCCACAGCCTCAGCCGCAGCAACGCGGGATCTGAGCCACATCTATGACCTACACCACAGTGCGGCAACGCCAGATCCTTAATCCACTGAGCAAGGCCAGGGATTAAATCAGAGTCCTCATGGATATTAGTCGGGTTCGTTACCACTGAGCCACAACGGGAACCCCCTCTTCATAACTACTTTTTACTGCAAGGACCCTAGTGCCAGATAAGGTCACCTCCATAGGTACTGGGGGTGGGGACTTCAACACAGGAATTTGAGAAGGGGACACAACAGGAATGAACCTCCTAGGAGGTCCCGTCTGACGCAGCTTCTGTCCTCCAGTTGGGGCTCATCTCTGCCTTTCTCCCTTTCATCCACTGCCTTCCTCCAGCCCCGGGGCCTTAGCGCGTACACTCACCCGCTGCTCTCAGTGCTGTCCCTGCCACAGCCCCTCTGCCCAGGCCCCAGAGCACACTGCACAGCCGCCCCCGCTGGGTAGTGTTACATGTACTTGTGTGGCTGCCCGTGACCCCACAAGCACAGGAACTATGTCTGTTTCGGTCTGCTGGGCTCCCAGCCCAGGGTCAGCACATGGCACGCAATGGGTTGCCAGAAAATCTTTGCTAACTTAATGAACTTTGCCCAGTCGGATCAAGTGAATGGCCAAGGCCACACAGAGGGTTGGTGGCAGAGTGGGCCAAGGTCCCAGGCCTCCTGACTTTGGGTCTCATTATACTTAGGGGATGCGCTTGCCCCACAATCGTCCAGTAGACACACCAAGGGTCTCCCCAGGGCCTGCCAGTGACAGGCCAGCACCCGGAGGCCTTGCATAGCTCCAAAAAGACCCCCTCACATGACAGGCCAGAGTCCTCACCACCCTGAGAGTTCTTTCTTCTGTGTCTGGAGTTCTACGGAACCAGGCTGTCACCTCCCCCATAGGACAGCGGCCTCTGTCTCCCTCAACCTAAGAGGTGAGGAGGGCCTGAAGTCCTGGGGCCTTGGCGTCCCCTACCCCAGGCCCTGCAGACTCCCTGCTCCTTTCTGCTGGTACTGATGTTGACACATGAAGTCCTGGTCCAGAGCCTGGTGGCCATGGGCTGTTGCCTGGCAACAGCCTCTGAGAGACAAGTTCAAGGTAAGGTCTTGGGTCTGAGCAGCTTGGATGTCTGGAGATGGAATCAGCCAGGAGAGCCTTCACCACTCCTTCCTGCCTGCTCGGGCTCCCAGCCCCGGAGCCTCCCCTCAGCCCACACTCCCTGTGGTTCCCATAACCCCCAGATTGCAGCCCCCAACCCCCGTATAGCTCCTTCCATCTCCCATCCTCCTCCTATTTATTCAAGGTCACCACACTGCAAAAAATAATCTAAAGACTAGAGTCACAGTGTGAACACTTCCCCCTGAAATTATGAAATGGAATTTCTCCCATTCACTCATTTATTCCAAATAGTCATACGTGGTCCCATGTCATGGGACCACAGGTGCCTCAGGCACAGTCCCTTCCTTGAGGGACAAGGCTAGCGGGGCACACAGCCCCCACCCCAGGCACGCGCATGAGCATGACACGACCTGAAGGGCTGTGGGATCCAGAGAGGGGACCCTGACCCATGCGCCACTCCATGCAATCTCGACTGCCTGCAGTTCCTCTGCTTGCACCCTGTGCAGACCTGCCACACATGTGGCAGGCCCTTGGTGTCACACTCCAATACACACTCACTCGTGGATATGGCCGAGGCGCGCTGAGCACCTACTATGTGCCCTGCTCTGTGTTTACACGCCCCCCCCCATTCCACTATCACCGTGCCTGGCTCATTTCTTCTTGCCACTGATACTCCGTCGCTGACCCAGCTCCTACCCCACTGGTCAGTCCAAACTGTCCATCACAGCGTCCCACCTTCTCTTTGGCTGAAAAGATGAGCATAAGACGTATATCTGGCCAATCACGGCATTCTATCACCTGGTCTTTGGTGAGTGGCTCAAGGGACCTCCGTGTGACCCAGCTGGGGCCATTCAGCTCTCTCCCATGAGACCTGATGTTTGGACGCGAGGAGAGAGTCTGTCTACTGCTTTCGGATCAAGATCAGCAAGGATGTAGGTTAAGGCTTGTCTGGAGCATCTTCCACGACTCCTGGGGAAACCGCGACTCTGGGAGGCTACACGCAAAGAGGCCTGGGCACACAGAGCTGAGAGGCAGGCTAGAAGAAGCATCCTGACAGAGAAGGATGCTCGTGCACGCCCCCACCCACGCACACGGATCTAAAAACACAGCGCCCGTCAGACGAGTTGACCCCAGCCTGTTGTCATGTGTCGCCATCTTTATTGACAAGACCTAGAGTCAGACTTCCCTCAAGAAGGGGCCTCCCAGCCCCCCTTGTAGAACAGGCTCCCTTGCCCCGGGAATCAGGAAGGCAGGGCTGGCCAGGAAATTGGGGCATGCCGGAACGGCAGGGGCCCCCTCCCCTTAGACCCCCAGATCGTCCTCGGGGCAGCCCCAGACTTAGGTGGAGGCCTCCAGCCTCCAACCTCCACACAAGCTCTGGTTTGGTGAACTTTCTTTCCCCTGAAGGGGTCTCAGTCTCCCCCAAGCCCTGCCTTCTTGAGTTGGTCTCTGACCCCCGACACCCCCTTCCTCATGTCCCACAGTGTCCTCACCCCCCAGGGCTGGCGACAGCGTGGTGGCCTGATGAAGGAGGAGGAGGCCAAGCCTGGCAGGGGCTGCCTCTACTGTACGCTCTGCCCCCACCCCACCCCCCACCCATTGCAGTGTGAATGGCAGTGGCCCCCAAGTGACTCGTTTTCTTCCCAAATCCCAGGGGCCAGGCAGGCTGGGACAACCCCTTCCGTTTTATGCTGGGCGACCTGAGGCTCAGAGAGGTCAAGGCTAGACGAGGTCCGGAGACGAGGTGAAGATCTAGGTCTCCCAGCCTGAGGTTCGCATCTCTGTCCTGAGGACCTCCTACCCTCTGCGGGGTCGAGGGCGTTTAGCCAGAAGTACCACCTTCCCCGGGACCAGTCTCACCGTGGCTCTAACGGGGTCCCTCTGGAAGGGAGTCCAGGCCACCCAGGCCTAACCGTGGGCCGTGACCTCTCCCTCCGGCCTCCTCTAGTCTGGTCTTCCTGACCTTCCTCTGGGGAGGGCCGAGGACAAGGAGGCCTGCTCCCTGCCGAGGCTGCTCACTCCTCCCAGCCTCTCCGGGGAGTCAGGCCCTGCCTCTCAGCTCTCCCCCCAGGCTTCCATCAAGGCCCTTCTTATCAGCCCTGCCGGCCCTCAAGGGACCCTGGCTCCAAACCTTTCGGGGCACTTCCTTTTCCACGCCGATGGCACCCTGTCCTTGAGTTTCATCAGGCCTGGCCCCGACCACCCCAGTTTCATTGATGTTGCAATTGAGCTCAGCCCAGAGGGACCAAGGACAGCTCCAAGGTCGGGGGACAGATCTGTCTTCCACCTCTTCCTCCTTGTCCTCCTCCTTCTCGCTTCTCTTCCCCCTTCCTCTTCCTCTCTCCTGCCTCCTCTCTGCCTTCTCCTCTCAGCCCTGTGCAGACACTGTGTTTGCCCTGCTGGTCTGCCCGGGTCAGGTTCCTGCCTTAGTCACCCAGGTGGAGCAGGGAGGGTTTCTCCGATGAGGAAGCTTCTAGACTTCAAGGACCCTTGGACCCCTCCAGCCACAGGACACAAAATAAGCTGCTGTGAAGACTGGTTAGCTGTCCCCAACAGAGCCTGCGCTAGGCTTATGAAATACAGGGGTCCCTCTTCCTCTTTTTTTTTTTTTTTTTACCCTTTTATGGCCACATTCGCGGCATATGGAAGTTCCCAGGCTAGGGGTCAAATCGAAGCTGTAGCCACCAGCCTATGCCACAGCCACAGCAACGCCAGATCCAAGCCACATCTGCGACCTACGCCGCAGCTCACAGCAATACCGGATCCTTAACCCACTGAGCGGGGCCAGGGATCAAACCTGCATCCTCATGGATACTGGTCGGGTTTCTAACCCTCTGAGCCACAGTGGGAACTCCCGGGGTGGGGATCCCCTCTTCAAGGAAAAGAATACAGAATGACAAGTACAAAATTAGACTCCGGGCCTCAGAAGGGCCCAAGCAGTCAGGGACCCTGAAGCTGGACTTAATTAGCTTCCTGGAAAATCTCTCTCTCCTCCTCCCGTCCAGGAACACAGGAGTTGTGGCATTGACCATCGGGGCCAAGAGGGCCTGGAGGTTATTGGGTTGTTCGGGAGGTGAGGTCTGAGGTCCTGAAAGGAGAACAGCTGGCCCACGGCCTTGCAGCAAGACGGGGGAGAGCTGTTTGGGGCCTGGGCGGTCTTGAACCCCTTCTCCCACCAGGTAAGGGGCTACACTCCAGCTCCCTGCCAAAGTGGGCCCCAACTTCCTCTTTTGTGAACCTGAGTCTGAGCCCAGGAAATCCAGGCCTGGGTTTACCCCTCTGAGGCCCAAGATTCAGGCCGATCCACCAGGAGGCTCCGTCTCGGCAGGGGAAGCCTGGTCGGCACCTCCCCCTTCCCCAGCCCCATTCAGGAAGATCAGCCCAGCAGCGACGCCCCCCCAGATTTCTCAGCTCAGAGAGCTCATCTAGGCAGATACCCCCCCATCCCTGAGGCATAGAGGAGAACATGAGGCCCAGAGAGGGGAAGTGACCTATCTGAGGTCACACGGCAAGGCTCGGCAGCCATGGGATCAGAGCCCAAGCCTCCGAACATGCTCTCACGGGCCCAGCACCTCGGGTGGCATGCCCTATGCGCACCCACAGTCTCTGCCCTGTCCTCGGGCGACCCTGTCCCTCCGCAGGGCCCTAGAGAGAGCTGACGTGCAGTGCGCCCGACTTGTCCCCAGCCGAGGGTTCTCTGGGTAGGAACTGATGCTCCTTGCTGGCGGTGTCACCGGGCGGCCCCTGCTGCCCACTGGGACCAGGCTGTGTGATCTGGATGACCCGGCCGTTCGTCTCCTGCCACCCCCCCTGTTTCCCTGCCACCTCCTTCTCGTCCCCGCCTCCATCCTCTTCCTCTTCCTCCGTCTTCTCTGGGGGGCCCACGGGAGGCTCCTGGTTGCGCACGCGGCGGGAGGGCCGCAGCAGGACCCTGCGGAAGCCCTGCTTGAAGCGGTAGGAGAGGAAGCCGTAGAGGATGGGGTTGGCGCAGCTGTTGGCATAGGGCAGCGCCACCACCAGGAAGTAGAGGCCGAAGAAGGCGGGCTCCTCGGGCAGGGGGCACACCACGTTGATGATGTTGAGCACGTAGAAGGGCATCCAGCAGAGGACAAAGAGCGCCACCACGGCCACCACCATGCGCGTGACCCGGCGCTCCGAGGACCGCCGCCGCTGGCACGAGGGTGCCCGCACCCGCCGCCCCGCTGAGCGCACCTTGACCACGATGAGCAGGTAGCAGAGGCAGATGACCAGCAGCGGCCCGAAGAAGCCCAGCGCGGCCGTGTAGATGATGAAGGCGGCCCGCCAGGCCGCCGCCGGCTCGGGCCACTGCATGTGGCAGGTGCTCATGCCACGGGGCACCCCCGAGAAGACCACCACGGGCAGCACCACCACGGCCGCGGCCACCCAGACGGCCGCACTCACCGTGCGGGCCACGGGCGCCGTGCGCCAGCGGGCTGAGCGGGTCGGGTGCACCACGGCCAGGTAGCGGTCCACGCTCATGACCGTGAGGCAGAAGATGCTGGTGAACTGGTTGATGCCGTCCAGCGCCATGACCAGGCGGCACAGGAGCGAGCCGAAGGGCCAGTAGGACAGGGCGTTCTGGGCGGCCAGGAAGGGCAGCCCCAGCATGAAGAGCTCGTCGGCCAGCGCCAGGTTGAGGATGTAGACGCTGGTGACCGACGGGCTGGCCCTCTGTCGCAGGACCACGTAGATGACCAGGGAGTTGCCCAGCAGGCCCACCACGCACACCACCAGGTAGACGAGCGGGATGAGAACGCCGCTGACGGCCAGCCCCGCCGCGCCCGGCGCCGAGGAACCGTTTCCAAGGACGGCGTCCAGGGACCAGGCCGAGGAGGCGTTCCCGGGTTCCGAGGTCGTGGGCGCCAGTGAAGGATAACCAGGGGTGTCCATGGCCGAGGGAGGGGGGTCAGAGGTCAGCTACCGGCCTGGAAGAGGGAGGACAGTGCGTGGTCAAGGCAGGGGACGGCTTTCTCTCTATAGCCCGCTCCCCCGTCACACGCCACTTGGAGGCTTCCTGGGCGCCTGGCCAGTCTTTGACATGTCCCAGCTCATTCTGCAAAGGCCAGCAAGGGTGGCCGGCAGATAGCCCCACTTCTCAGATGAGGAAACTGAGTCTCAGAGAGGAGAAGGGACCCCTCTAACACACAACGGGGGTGTGACACGGGACTCGGGCTTGCCGGCCTCCCAAGAGCAGGAACCAGTACTGGCCTGGTCTGTGCAGAGGGCGACTGTGCCTCAAGTGCCCAATAAAGGGACGAGGGGATCATTCAGTCAGCCGAGGACAGCATAAGCCCTTTCCTCCGTAATAGCACTTTTCAAATTTTGTGTTTTCTTTGTTTTCAGAAGCACCCACAGCACATGGAAGTTCCCAAACCAGAAATCAAACTATGCCGCAGCTGCAGCAATGCCAGATCCCTAACCCACTGCACCACAGGGGGAACTCCACTTTTCAAATGTTTTTGACTTCAAGGCATTTTGCACTGCTCCCTGATGAAGACATTGTTATCAAGCATTACTTGCCTTTTCTGTCTAGGACTGCCCGGCTGGCAGAGCCCCGAGTGGATCCCACTGTTTTAACTTTGATGAGTTAAAATCCTGCCCTGCAGCGTGATGGTGTTAGGAGGGAGGGCTTTTGGGGGGGTGACTAGGTCACGAGGGTGGGGCCCTCGTGAATGGCAGTAGTGCCTTTCCCAAGGGGACCCCAGAGAGTCCCTGTCCTTCTGTCATGAGAAGCAACAGCAAGAAAACAGCCATCTGGCAACAGGGAATCAGGCCCTCCCCAGACACTGAATCTGCCAGCACCTTGATCATGGACTTCCTAGCAGCAAGAGCGGCCAGGGACAAATTTCTGCTGCTTCTAAGCAACCCGGACAGACTAAGATACCTCTCAACAGGTCCCAGCTTTCACATTTGAAGAAGCACTGCTAGGGCGTTCCCTTTGTGGTTCAGCGGGTTAAGAACCCAACACAGTGTCTGTGAGGAGGTGGGTTTAATCCCTGGCCCCGCTCAGTGGGTTAAGGATCCAGCATTGCTGCAAGCTGTGGTGTAGGTCGCCGATGTGCCTTGGATCCGGGGTGGCTGTGATGTAGCCCCATAGCTACAGCTCCAATCTGCCCCCTAGCCTGGGAACCGCCATATGCCTCTGGTGCAGCCCTAAGAAAAAACAGCAACAACAACAACCACCTCCCTACACCCACACCCACACGCAGAAAAGCACTGCTTAACCTTGAACCTGGATCGTCAGATGAACTTCAGAGGAGCCATAAACCCTCAAGCTCTGGTGAAAGTTAATGTGTTCTTGTTTTTTCTGAGTAGGGCCCAGCGCTTTCACCAGACTCCTCAGATTCCCGAGGGAGTTAGGAACCACAGGCCCAGAGGGGTCTCCTCCCCTGCAAAGCAAAGCCCTTAAGGACCCTCTCGGCCTGGCCCAGCGCCCTGCGCCCCCAACAAAGGCCCTGCCAGGATGACTGGCTGTGAACCTGGGGGGTGGGCTGCTGGGCCCCTTCCGTCCCCGAGGCCAAACTGGTGGTGGAGCAACTCATAAGAGGCTGGAAATAAGCAGAGCAGAGCCGCCTCTGCCATCCCCCCCACCCCTGCTGGAGGGACTGGCTCCCTGGAAAAGAGGATGCTTGAGGCGGGTCTTGACGGGTGAGTAAGAGCTGGCCTGCCCAGTGGGAACCGGCGGCCCCACTCACTCCATGACCACCTCTGCCCACTCTCCCGCGTGCTATGAGGAGCTAGGACTGCCCCTGGCTGCCCTGTTAGACCCACCTCCCCTTTAAGTCTGGAGATGCTTGTCTTCAGCTCTGGCCCCCTCCCTCACCTCTGTCCTTCAAGCACAAGTTCTGCATCTGTGTTCGAGGCCCCCCAGGGCGTCAGGGAACCTTGCAGGGGACACGTGGGAGGCAGAGAGCTCTCTGCGGATGAATCGCTGACAGTGGGGATTCGGGGGCTGCTGGGAGAGGCCCCCAGCCTCAGGATTTGCTGACCACCCTCAGCAGGGCTTCCCGGCTCTGCGGAGACCCGAGGAGAGGCCAAGGCAGAAAGCTGGAGCCTCTTCTGGGGCCTGGACCACCGCCCCTCCTTCCCGATGAACGCCCTTCGCCGCCGCCGCCACCCACCGCCGCCCCGCCTCCCCAGTTCCTTGTCTGCCCTGACTCTCCCCGCGGACACCCCAGCTGACAACAGGGTCTCAGAGGAGCCCTTCGCCAGTGTCCTCCTGCCTGCCCACACAGGGCCTGAAATGCTTCCAGGGGGACTGCTGTTTGCATCTCCCTGTCCAGACACCATTTCTCTATTTCTTCTTCCACCCCCCTTTTTTTTTTTGGTCTTTTTAGGGCCGCACCCGCGGCATATGGAGGTTCCCAGGCTAGGGGTCCAGTCGGAGCCGGAGCCGCCGGCCTACGCCACAGCCGCAGCAATGGGAGATCCGAGCCACATCCACGATCTACACCACAGCTCACAGAAATGCAGGATTCTTAACCCACTGAGCGAGGCCAGGAATCGAACCCACAACCTTATGGTTCCCAGTCGGATTCGTTTCCACTGCGCCACGACGGGAACTCCCGGACACCACTTTTCAGATGCGAAGCTCCTGGAAAGGGGAGGCACCCGGGCAAAGGCCTCTGGTGGGTGCCTGGCTGCTTCTGCGCAATGACCTGCAGCTTCCAAGGGCTCCAAGTGCCAGGCGGGGTGATGCTGAGAATGGCAAAGAACCCCTTGACCCTGCTCCTCCTGATGGTTTCCCAGGCTGGCCAGGCTCCGAGCACCCCACCTCTGCTCCTCCGAGCCTGGAGAGCCCTCAACCCACCCTCACCCCAGGCGCCGAAGGAGGGCCAGTGTAGACAGTGGGCTCAGAGGATCCTCTCAAGGCTGTCAGCCCCCAGTCACTGAGCCCTGACTGCCAGGTTCCAGACTAAGTGGTGACATGCAGCTGCATCCATTAGCACTGTCCCCACAGTACAGACAGGGAACAAAACTGAGGCCAGGGGTTCTGGTCACACAGCTAGGAAGGGGCAGAGCCGGGAGGATCCTTAAGGCCACCCCTCCCCCTTTCCCAGGCCGGCAGACTGAGGCCAGGCCTGGAGAAGACACGTGTCTAAATGCCATAGCTGGTCACTGCGCCTGCATCCAGCTTGCCTGTTCAGAGCTTCCCTCACTGCCCCTTAGCCCTTTGAACTATGAGGATCATGGACCCAAATCTCTAGACACTTAGCCCAAAACAGAATTTTAGAAGCTTAGAACTGGGTTACAGAGTCGTAGACTTTTAGCCTCTGTGCCTTGTAATCGGAGAAGGCAGGAATTCTGGAATGCTGGAACCAGCCCTTCCGAGACCTGGAATTGTGAATCTGGGGCCTTAGCATCCAGGCTTCCTCGGAGAGTCCCGTGTCACGCAGCCACCCGCCTTGCCTCCCCAACTGTGTGCAGGCCCTCATTATAGCTCGCCTGCCAAAAGGCCAATCACCACCCAGCGTTGGAGGAGGGAGGGGAGCGCCAGGCTGCCAGGAAAGGAGCAGTGAGCCAGGCCAACCTAATTTCCAGGCTGCAGGGACAGAAGCCCCCGGGGGAGCCTGAGGGAGAGCGCTGAGGGCGGCCCCTCCCGTCCCAGCACACACGTGTGCACACACGCACACAACCCCCCGCACACACACACACACACACACACACACACACACGCGCGCGCGCGCGCGCTAACACACATGGCCTTGGCGGGGAACACAGTGCGCCAGCCAGGCCCTGCCTTTGTGCAAGAGAATGAAATAGCCCCTCCCAGAGCGCCCCCACCCCCAAGACTCCCTGCCTGCACCCTTATCTGGGCCCATCTTCCCTGTCAAAGTTTAACGGGGCAGGAGTGCCAGCAGCAAGGAAATTACAGCTTTCCAGGGCCGTAAGTCAGACCTGCAATTTAGATGCCGCCTTTTCCTTAAGGAGCTGGAGTGTGGTGCCGGATCCGGTTCATCCTTTGCAGAGAAGGGCCGTTGGCTTTCTCCCTGTCTGGTTTATCTTTGGCATTAGCTTTCCCGAAAGCCGGGGACGGACTCCCCAGAGGACTCTTCTAGAGGGAACAGGGGTCCGGAGGGGGTGAGGGGCTGCCCCGAGCCCCACAGCAGATTCAGGATGGCCCCTGAATTGCTCTCCGTTTGTCTGTCTCCCACCCCTTCCCCTCTAGAGTGCTGGCTTTGGGGGCGCAGGACCCCGAGTTATTTATTTCTGTAAGCCTAGCACCTGGCAGAACACCCAGGCGCTGGGCAAATATGCGAGTAGCCAGGGAGCTGGGCAAGGAGAACTTGGAGCGAGGTGGGCACTGCTCCCGGGCATCGTGAGAACCTCACCAAGCCCAGGGGGCAGGGGCTTAGAGAGGAGGAAGTTGCAGCTCAGAGATGTTCGTTAAGCTGACCAGGGTCACTCAGCTGGTGACCGGGGGGCCGGAAGTGGAGCCCGGTTCTGTCCATTCCTCAGCCATCAGTATCTCCTGGCCCTGTGGGCTTCCCAAAAGGCCTCAGACTGAGAGAAATCAAAGACTGGGACAGCCCTGGACGATGCAGCCTGAGAGTCCCAGCTGGCTCCACGGTCCGCTTGCTCTCCGCTCCCCTGGGCCTGCCCCCGCCCCCACCCCCGGGAAGAGGCCCAGATTATCAGCGCTGACTGCCTCACTCCCAACTCAGACCTGGGGTCCGACCCCCAGGAACACACCCCACAAGCCCACAGACTCGAGGTTGGGGCTTGGGTTCTGCCACCGAGCAATGACGCCAAATTGCTGTGTGACCTTGGGCAAGTCACTTGCCCTCTCTGGACCTCAGTTTCCTCCTATTGAAATGAAGACAAGCATACCCACCTCCCAGGGTTGTCGTAAAGATGAAAATGGGAGTGTGCCGAGCACAGCGCCCAGCACGGAGGGGGAGCTCAGAAAGGCCGGTCCATGAGCCAAGGAGGCTAAATGCCATGAGGCATCTGGTTTTGTCCAGCTCTGACACTCTGCTGTTAACGTGATTCCAAGATTCTAGAACCGTGGCACAAGATTCCAAAATTAATGCCCAACCCCCCACCCCCAGCCCCCCTGCCATCCACCAAGTCACAGGAAGCCCTCCTTCTCCCCTGGGCTCTCCCACCCTCTCCCAGCCCCAGCCCCAGCCTCCCAAGTGCCTCCTGGGCAGACGGTGGGCTCTGGCACCCCACCCTCTGGGACCCCAGCCAGACCCCTGCCTCCTTACCTGCCCACGGGGTGAGGGCTCCCCTCCTTGCTGCCAGGCCGGCTATCATTCTGCTGCCCTCTGTCCCTGCCCAGTCCCCGGGCGTGCCTGGGCACCCCCTGGCCGGGGTCCCCACGCAGCGCCCACTTCTAGACTGCTCACGGGACCGGGCCCCCTCCTAGGCCTGTGGCGGCCACGTCTGCCCGCAGAGCTGCTCCCATCTGGTCTCCGGCCCTGACTTCCCACGGGTGCCTGGTGCGTCACCCCCCATCTCCAGGACACGTCCCGGGTGGGGGTGGGGGTGGGGGTGGGACACAGATGGAGGGTCTGCAAGCAGGAGCCTGGTGGTGGTGGGGGCGGTGGGATGGAGGGAGAAGGTTCCCAAGGCAAAGAAGAGAAACGGGGAACAGGGGACTCCAAGGAATCCAACAGGAATAGAGGGGAAAGAGGGGTGGGTCGGAGGTGGAGAGAGAGGGAGAGACGGAGAGAAGACGGTGAGTGGGTGGAAAAGCCAGAATGAGGGGGAGTGATGAGAAATGCGTGACAGGAGGAGAGAAAGAGGAGGAAAGAGCGAGAGAAGGGGCGAGAGGGAGAGATGGAGAGAGATGCAGGGAGAGAGAGCAGGAAAGGAGGGAGGCGAAGGAGGGGGTGGCAGGGAGAGTGACAGAGAAGGATTGTGCCACAGATGGTGACACGGAGAGCCAGGGAAGGAGGGAGCAGGAGTGGGGGTGCGGGAGGGGCGGGGGGAGGGGCCGGGAGGAGGGGCCGCAGCGCAGGTGCGGGCGAGGGAGGCG
>PVHT021183646.1:10178356-10191877 GCA_004024745.2 Catagonus wagneri
GAGCAAAGAATGACTCTTTCAGGCTCTGGGGAAAGTCTAATCAAAGCTCCTCTACAGGAGACTATAAATTTCCACTCTTGGTGACAAAATTCAAATATAAAAAAGCTGACAAAATTCCAAAGGTGATATTAATAGTGCAGGACTCTTTTGATAATACAGATCCACTGCTGAGAAGAGTGGAATTCTTTTTTTTGGAAGGGGGTAACATTTTCCTTAATTGAAGTTCAAAGTTAGTGTTTCCTTTCATCACATGGACAGCAAATGGTCCGGCAGGCTTACCAGAAACAGGCGGTGAGCTAGACTTGGCTCCTAGGCCAGATCTGCCGGCCCCTGGTCGAAGATGTTTTGTCTGGAGCCCGAGCACAGGCCTGGATGCCCCTGGACACTGTGCCCAGCCTGTGCTGACCGGCCATGGGACGCATAAGTCGTCCCCTCTCTGAGCCTCAGTTTTCTCATCTGGATCATGGGGATATTGGCTTAGATCATTCTCGATTTCCTCTTTCAATTTGAGCATTCTAAGCACCTAAGGATCAGTTAGCAATGACAGTTGTTGTTAGGAAGCCCTCACCCTCAACCAAATGCCTCACACAACGTCGCTCGGCTCCACGGCCACCCCTCCACCTATGATGAGCAGTGTTAGTGTATCTGGTGTCCAGATGCAGCTGCCAGGGCTCAGAGAGGGCAAGCGGTTTGCTCGGATCACACAGCTAGTGAGTGGAGACGCAGGACAGCTACGTGCCAAAGGCGTGCTTTTAAGTGCCTGGCGCACCCGAGCGCCAGACCCTTTCTCAGGAGGCAAGGGGAGGGGGGAACGGCCAGGAAGCGACGGTCAGGTGTCCATAGGGGTTGGCAGGCCCGCCTCCGTCTCTCCTATCAGACCTTGGCCTCCTCAAAACTAGGGTCGTGTCTCCACCCTCAGTCTGGGAGGCCCCCCAAGACCAGCCCCTACCATCAGACAGGTCCTTTTCCAGGAGCTGGGGCCCAGGCTCCTCCTATCCCTGAGAGCCAGCACAGAGCCTTCTCCCTCTCCCCCACAATGCTTAGGCCAAAGCTGACCACACAGTGGAGCGGGGACACAGCTACTGGCACTGAGGTCTGTCCTCTCAAATAAGACCAGACGAGCCAAAACCTCTTCCCAGCCCAGCCCATGGGACTTCATCACAGAGTCCCGATTAAGGGCACCCTTGGGTCAGTCAGCACCTGTTGGCTTCTGCTAGGGTTGAATCTCAGTGTCTCTACTTACTGGCTGTGTGACCTTGGATATGTGACTGAACCTCTCTGAGCCTCTGTCCCTCATCTTCAACACCTACCGCACAGAATTGCTGAGAATTAGAATTGTGACTCCTTTACCCAGCAGCTGTTCCCGGGGACACCTTCTTAGTTAGGGGAGACGGGCTAGCAGGCTGGGCAGGTGAGTTTGAGCCCAGAGATCTGCTTCAGTTAAGAAGCATGACTTTGAGAAACTCCCCTGCAAACTTTCCTCTTCAGTATAAGGTGTCCCTCTTCCCACCCAGCCCCAAAGCTTCCTGGGAAGCTCAAATGCCCTTCAGTTCGTCCCCGCCCCTCCCCACACCAAGCCTTATTGCTTTTATTTTGAATTCTCATCTTTCTGACCGGCCCACTGCTCTCCGTCCCCCCCAAGTCTCTCTTCTGAGCCAAGCCACATTTACCTCTTGTTGGTCCCCCTGCTTCTGCCCCCATCCCCTCCCCAGCAAGGAGAAAGTCTGTCAAAAGCAAATTATGCCGGGCAGGTCCCGTTGTGGCTCAGCAGTAACGAACCCGCATAGTATCCATCCCTGGCCTCGCTCAGTGAGTTAAAGATATGGTGTTGCTATGAGCTGTGGTGTAGGTCCCAGATGCTCAGATCCTGCGTTGCTGTGGCTGTGGCATAGGCCAGTGGCTACAGCTCCAATTTGACCCCTAGCCTGGGAACTTCCATATGTGGCAGGTGCAGCCCTAAAAGACAAAAAAAAAAAAAAGTTACGCCTTCGCCTTAAGACCATCCTAGAGCCATCTGCTGCTGTAGAATGAAATCTACAATCCCTACCCTGGCCGGGTACCCATGTAAGCTGCCTCTGCCTGCTCCTACTCCCGTTCACCTTTCTTTCTAAGCCCGTGGTCGTCAAGCTGAACCTCACTCATGCCCCAGGCCCTTTGTACAGACTGCTCCCTAAGCCTCTCTTTATGCTTCAGTAGGTTTAAGGTATCAGCTACTCAAGGAAATTCCTCTCTGAAGACTTTTCATTCTCGGATGCTCCCTCCTCTGGGATCCCTTTTTATCTCTAATGCAATTTTTTTTTTTCAGCTGTGCCCACGGCATGCAGATGTCCCCAGGCCAGGGATATCGAACCCGCGCCAGAGCAGTGACAACACCGGATCCTTAACCAACCGAGCCACTAGCGAACTCCTGTAATGGAATTATATTTTATTTGCTTTTATCAAAGTACTGTTTGCAAGTAAATTTTAAAAACCAATAGTGCTAGAAACAGATCACGGCCAAGAGCAGACCTGGGGTTGAGGGGCGGGGTGGGAGTGGGATGGATGGGCATTTGGGGGGCACTTTGCAGAGGTGCAAACTGGTGTATGTGGAATGGATGGGCAGTGGGACCCTCCTGTACTGCACAGGGAAGTGTGTGTGATTGGGTCACATTTTTATACAACAGAACTTGATGAAACATTGTAAATCAACTGTACCTTAAAAAAAAAAAAAACAAAGTGCTGAAAAGACTTGTAACAGCAAAAATTAGGAGTCCCCCCGTGGCGCTGACCCACGCTGTATCTCAGAAGCAATTCCACCCTCTCAGCTATTTCTTGTTTATCTCCATCTTGCTAAATATCAGGTTTAGTTTTCCATCTCTTGCATCCCCACTGTTAGCCGTCATCTGCGGGCTTCCTATTATGGTAAATGAGGGTTTCAGTTCTCTTACATGCCCTGGTCCCTTTTCCGAACATCCTCTCAACATATTTTCTGTTAAATGCATATTCAGTGGTTCTATTATTAATGCAATGTAAATATTGTTTCCTGCTCAGTCAGGAGTTAATAATCACCTCATTTTTTTAATCTGCTTGTTTTTTTTTTTTTAATCTCAGTTTCCTTGAACTGAGTATTTCCATACACTCCTGCAGCTTCATAAAAACTCGAAGTGGAATTTCCAGGGTCTGATCTCAGAATTTTTTCTTGGAGACTTTTAAATTCCTCCTACCTGTCCCAGCTTTCCCTGTGCCTCTGCACACCTGACGCCCTGGGATTCTCTCTCCACCTCGTGTCAGGGATTCCTTTCAAATTTGTTTGTTAGCCTGCTTTTTTAGGGCCGCACCTGTGGCATATGGAAGTTCCCAGGCTAGGGGTCCAATCAGAGCTGCAGCTGCTGACCTACACCCCACAGCCACAGCCACAGTCACAGCAACATGGGATCTGAGCTGCATCTGCGACCCTCACTGCAGCTCAAGGCAGCACTAGATTCTTAACCCACAGAAAGAGGCCAGGGATCGAATCTGTGTCTTCATGGATAATTGTTGGGTTCATTTCCCCTGAGCCACAGTGGGAACTCCCTCCTTCAACCTTTTCCTGTGTTCAATCCTGTTTCTTGAATTCCGTGTCGTCCTCTTTAAAGGTTCGCTCCCTTATTTTGTTGGCATCCATCCTCCAGTAGCTTCCTGAGAAAGGATGAAGGCATGAAAAGCATTGAATTCTCCTCTCACGCTTGTTGACAGCCTGGCTGGGCTTAGGATTCTAGGTTGTAAATCTCGACTTTGACTCAGATGGTGGAAGGCATCTGTTCATGCCTCTAGCTTCCAGCCTTATTCTTATTTTCAGTCCTGTGTGTGTAACTTTAGGTAGATTTTGACATTACTTGAGAAGTTTCTAGGATCTTTGATTTATCCCTAAATTTCTGAAATTTTATAATGCTTGCATAGTATCCCCCCCAACACCAAGTACCAAGTTTGGGGGAACTCAGTGAATTGCATTGGGGATTTTTGTGGGAGGGTTAATTTTGTTGTGTGGTGGCACCTGTGCCGTATGGAAATTCCCAGGCCAGGGACTGCATCTGAGCCACATCTGCTACCTATGCTGCAGCTGCCACAACGCCTGATTCTTTAACCCACTGTGCCGGGCCAGGGATCGAGCCTGAAACTCCACTGCAATCAGAGCTACTTGTCAGATTCTTAACCCCCTGCACCATGGCAGGAACTCCTCGGTGAACTATTTTGATCTGAAGATTTGTGTTCTTCAGTTCTAGCAAAGACTTTTTATTATTCCTTCTGGAATATTTATTATTTTACTACTGGCCTTCTAGATTAATCCTTTAATTTTTTGCTATTTACTTTTAATATCTTATTGTGTCTTCTGAGAGGTTCTTTAACTCTTTTATCTTCCAATTCTTCTATTTTAAAATTTTTATTTTATTTTTGCTTTTTAGGGCCACACCTGAGGCTTATGGAGGTTCCCAGGCAAGGGGTCGAATCGGAGTTACAGCTGCCAGCCTACACCACAGCCACAGCAACACAAGATCTGAGCCGCATCTGCAACCTACACCACAGCTTGTGGCAATGCCGGATCCTTAACCTACTGAGCAAGGCCAAGGATTGAACCTGTAACCTCACAGTTCCTAGTCAGATTTGTTTCTGATGCACCACCACGGGAACTCCTATTTTTAAAACAATTAATCAACATATTTTTAATTACTGAGAGCTCTTTGCTGTAGCATTCTATATTTACTTGGGAATATAACATGTTTCCTTATCTCTCTAAGTATAGCAATGGTGGTTTCTTTTAAAGTTTTCTTCTGATCACTGCATTCTCTCTATTTCTTACTTTTTTTTTTCCATTTGTTTGACTGGGTCTCTTTCACATTAGAACTTTCCTCAATTACCTGGTCATCTTTGGTTCTCCGTTCAGTTTTCAAAATGAAGCATTAAAAATTGGACTGGAAGCTCCATGTAGCAAAGCAGGGCTTGTATAATAATGAACATCTCTGTAGGGACAGCTGGATGTTTTCTCAAGATGTCCAGATGTTACCAGCTGTCAGTATTGAAAAGACTTTTCACTGGGGTGGTCAGATCCTGTCCGGTTTCCTGTCTGGGATGAGTACATGCCCAGGCATCGGCATTCCTAGTCAGGGCCAGGGAAGGGGCCTGGGGACACCCCGTTATATATTCAAACTTTCGCTGAGTCCCCCTGTACCAGTCAGCTACTACTGTGTAACAAACAACCACAAACACTTCTGTGGTGCACAGCAATAAGCATTTATTTTGCTACACAACTTCAGGGCAGCTGGGATTGGTTGCTCTAGGCTGGGTTCAGCTAGACTGATCTGCTTTAAGCTGCAAGTCTGCAGGCAAGCTGGACTTCTCTGTTGCCTGTTTCTTTTACACTCTTGCAACGGGCAGGCTTATCAAAGCATGTTCTTCTGTCAGCAGAGGAGAACGTGGTGCAGGCACATCTCTTCTTGTGAGGCATATGCTAACGTCCCATTGGCCAAAAACAAGTCACGTGGCCAAGGCGGCATCAGTGAAGTGGGGAAGCACACTCCTCCCCCGGAGGTGGGGGATGGAAGGAGATGTTTTGCTAAGCGTAATCAAGTCTACCACGCTCCCAGTAATCAGTCTGGAGCCTCACTCCCACCTGCTGGTGTTCTTGGGTCCGGAACTCTGGTTGGATGCCTGCCCGGGTTAGGGAGGGATGGTTGCCTGGCTGCATAGTGCAGAGGGGAGGACCCAGGGCGTCTCCCAGCTCCTTAGACAGACTTCCAAACAACCTCCCAGATTTTCAGGATCCTGTCCCCAACTTTGGAACCCCCTCCACTGTGGTTCTGTGAGTCCAGTCCATTTGCATGTCTCCCATCTGCAAGCCCCCACCCACCGCCAGGGAACAGTCGGCACTTAGTCTTTCTGGGCTCTGTTAAATCATTTCCCACCCCTCTGTCTGCTCTTCTTGCTTCTGCACTGCGGTTTGGGCTCACAGGTGTCTCCTGGTTTCTTTGAAGATGAGGGTTTCTGTTTCATTTCTCCGGCTGCTTTTCAGAGTGAGGGGGCGAAAACATCTCTACCTGGCACCCTGAGACCGGCGTCTCTTCCTTTTTCTGTTGAATACACTTCCGTGGTGTGTCGATCGAACCCCCGTGGCAGGTGTTGATTTACACATCTGTCTCTGCACCCCGGCCTCTGAGCCCTTGGGGAGCAGACGGCTGGATCTCACCCCTCTCTGCACCTCCAGCTGCCAGCGCCACTTGGCACAGAGTGTATGGCTTTCACATGGAAACTGAATTGAACTGGACTTAGGACTATGTGGGTGGCTCCTCATCATTTCACTTTCTCAAAACCTTCGGAAGTTTTTTGGAACTGTCCTAGATCGCTGTCCTCTTGCCTCCCACATCCCATGAGGGTAGATGGAGTCCCCAGAGGTGACCATACCTTGGGCACTTGGGGAGTTAAAAGAGAGGAGAGGAGAAGTAAAGGATCAAAGGAAGACCTGGCAGGGACTTCCAGGGGAAGGCATTGTTTCAGGATAGCACTGTGTCATCTCTCAGGGTTGGATGAGCTCAGTGGGGTGGCTCTTCTACTCCACATGCTGTCGGCTGAGGCTGCAGTGTCATCTGGGGACTCCACTGGGATGGCACATTCAAGGTGGCTCACGCACATGACGGATGCCGTGGTGAGGATGCTGGAAGCCAGGGCTCAGCTGGGTCATCAGAAGAGCTGGGTCTCACCTTCCGTTAAAGTCCATTCTCGCACCTGCTTATTCCTTTATATAAAGAGCAAACATTTATCCAGGATCCGCTAGGTGCCTGGTACTTGCTAAGATCATGCTGACTCTGCATGGTGACATCTGCGTGTCATCGTTTTGTTTGTAAACGAGGAAGATCTCCCAGGCTCTCTGTTGGAAGTTGGAGTAGAGGCAGGGAGACTGGAGGCAGGGAGGCCAGCAAGGAGGCTGTAGCTACTGCCAAGGGCATGGTTAGAAGGCCTAGAGCAGGGAGCGGCAGTGGACCAGATGAGGGGGTGAGTTTAACAGGTATTGGGAGACTGAATTTTCCAGGCTTGGTAACCACTGAATGCTGGGGTGACAGCATGGGAGAAGCCAAGGGGACCCCCAGGCCTCTGCTTTGGAAGAAGCTACAAGGAGAAGCCAGGCTCTGAGACAGAGAGCCCCAAATGAGATCAGCTCATCTGGCAGGTGCTTTCCTTGCACCAGGGGATGATTTCATTGCAAGAGGCCAAATGTAATGCACCCAAGCCCTGGTACCCAGCCCAGGCCTGGCACTGGGCGGATGCTTGGGAGTGGCTGCTGTCAAATGAGAGAGCTTAGCCATGTCGTCAGCTCCTGCCCACAGCTAACAGTTCTTCCTGTTTCAAAACCCCTCACCGACATCCCTCGAGGTTTCTCTTTCCTCCCTAAAGGGGCTCTGGTCCTCAGCCAATTTGCAGAGCAGAAACGAGTGGCACACCCAGCGTCCAGGGAGTTCTGGACACAAAAATACAGAGGAAGGAACACGGGGCTAGGAGTCCCAAGACCTTAGTTACAAATGCTGTCAACTGACAGTATCAGAAGGCCTGACCCACAGTGGCATAAACAAGTGGTTTCATGGTCTTAACAAGGCAGCCATTGGCATTTGTTCAGCTACCAACTAAAGTTGTGGAGAATCCAGGCCTCTTTTTTTTTTCGATCTTTCTGCTCCTCCATTCTTAGCATGTTAGGTTGTATTTTCATGTTAGTGGCTTCAGGTTCATAAGATGGTTGCTGCAGCACCAGATATCTCATCAGTATTCACCAGGGAAGGAGACAGGATTAAGAACAGGGTGCTGGGTCTATCAGTCTGATGGAAGAAAACAAAAACTTTCACAGAAGCCACCTCTCCAGCTGGCTTTCATTTGTGTATTATTGTGGACAGAATGGTACAAACTTGGAACTCCGGCTGCAAAGCAGGCTGGGAAAACAAATATTTTTGTCTGGGGCTGGATACATTGTTGCTCTGCACCAAACCAAGATCCCCTTAGCAAGGAGGAGGTGAGCAGTGGTAGTGAGTGGAAAAGTATAGTGTCTGCCTTTATGAACCGTGTTCTAACCCCTGTAACTCTGTTTCCTTCTTTGCAAAGCAGAGCTGTTAGTACTCACATTGGAAGGCTGCTAGGAGGATTAAATGAGATCATTATGTGCTAGCCGAAACCACATAACGGGGAGAGAATTTATTTACCGACTTTATTATTGGTATAAAGCAAGGACTGTGTCCACTGGGGTAGGTTCAGGGCAAGAGGCACAGGGCAGAGGAGATGTAATTACTGGAGGAGAGAGGGAGGGGGGGCGTGGCCAGGCCTTGCGCCACCCACCGGAAGTGTCCTGAATTTTTCCCCGAGACCCTGGAAGAGCAGGGAACGGGAAGAGGCGCTCCTTGGCTCTGTCCCACCGGAAGGGGCTTCTCGGGGCTTTTAAACATTGACCATGTTAGAGTGTGAAGTCTGACTCACACACATCTGTGTTTGTGTCGTGTGTGGTGTCGGGGCGTGTGGCGGTAATGGTTTTTTCGTTTGTTTCAGGGGAGAAGTAATTTTAAAAACTTAGTGACATTGAGCTGAACCGAAGAAAGGCCACGGGGGTTTCCCCACTGCACTCAGTCTCTTTGCAGAGGGTGGGGCCCCGGGGAGGCCAGTGAACTCAGATCTTGCCTCAGAACTTCAGGGCTTCTGGGGACAGTGGAGGCGGCCCGGAGCTCTGGGACAGCAGAAAATGGAAACCCAAGCCCAAGCGTTTCATTGGCTGGGAACTGGGAGACTTTGGTGATGTCGTGGATGGGGTCTTATACCTTTTTTTTTTTTTCTTTTCATTTTTGGCTGCCCAGAGGCATATGGAGCTCCCAGGCCAGGGATCAGGTCTGAGCCGCAGTCACGCCTAAGCCACAGCTGCAGCAATACCGGATCCTTAACCCACTGTGCCAGGCAGGGGAGTGAACCCTTGTCCCAGCACTCCCAAGACGCCACCAACCGCATTTTGCCACAGCGGAACTCCTCACATCTCTCTTTTTTAATCCCTTTACTTTTGTTTCTCTAGAGTGTCAGCCCCTGATGGCGTGAAAGGTGCATGGCTGGACCCCAGAACAGTGCCTGGCACAGAGTGGGTGTGAGCACAGAGTAAGTTTGTGTTGCATATGAATGAAGCACGATCATCGCAGGACCGGAAAGTCTGGCATTCGTGGATTAGCAAACACTGAGGTGGGGCAGGTTCCCTACGAGGTGCCGTGGTGCTTTAGGGATGAGCTCATAAGCTCTCACAGCAGCCCCATCTCCCTTTTAAAGAAACTTGCCCTGTGCTTAGTGCCTGCTGGGACCAGCACTGCTTCCTTACCCCATTGGGACACTTTCCTGGGCCCTGCAATAGAGGAGACTGTGGATTTCTCATTGCTCAACATCCATATTCCTAAATTCTGGCAAGGCTCTCCATTTGAGAGCCAAGCCCTTCCCTCCACCCTGGGGTGTTTGGTTTTGAAAGGGCTGTCTCCACTTCATGTAGTCTAAGCTTGACCAATCGGAGCACAGCTTCCTCCTGACAGATATGATTGGTTGAAGGGAGGCCCAAGACCTAAGCTGGTCCAATCATAGTAAACCTTCATTATAACTTTGCCTGGGACAGAGACTTGTTTTTTGCTGAATTTGAAATTGGAAAGATGAAGCCTTGAGAGTTACCTGCCTAAGAATGAATCAGACAGCAGAAGGTAGACCAAAGAAGTATGAGAAAGTGAGCCTTGGTGATATCATTTGAGCCCCCTTGATCAAGCTGCACCTGAAGTCATGAAATCTTCAGACTTGAATCAATAAATTTATTTTCTGCTTAAGCAGGTTGAAATTGGTTTCTACGGGGAATGGCATAGTCCTGACTGGCAAGGTCTGAAAGTTTTAAGACCCTCACAGGTAACTGCAGCTCAGGATCCTGTGAGTGAGCAGAAAGACAGGAGATGGCAGGAGTCAGCTGGACCCAGTCTTTCGATCAGCTGGGTAGGTGTCCATAGAGGTTTAGAAAATGAATATTTTATGTTGTGCCCCCCAAGGAGGACTAATACCAAAGGAGCAACCTTCTGAGACCCTTAATTCAGCTCAGGAGGAGAACGCTCAGATAAGCAGAATCATCAGTACTGGAGTCGACTGCCTCGGGAGGGAGGGAGACACCCGACCCTGAAGGTAGACAAGTGGTGATCGGCAACCATCTGGCCCGAAGTTTCCAGAGGGGATTCAGGCGTTAGGTGGGAGGAGTAAACAGGCGGATGATGCCTTGTGTGGCATCTGACCACAGCGACGCAGGGGTGGCTTATCAGGTCCTAGGGTTCCCCTCTGGTTCCAGATAGGAGCATGAGGGGAGGGGATGCAGCGCCTACAGATTCACACCCCTCGGGCCCGGGGGTGGGGGGGCCTCCAGCACAGAGAAGACCAAGCTCTGCAGCCATCTTGCTAGGAAAGGCCACAAGGAGGGGACAGCCAGGTGCCATCCTGGAGGGTCAGAACCATCTGGCTGGAAGGACTGGAATCACCCTGGAAGGGACATAGGCACAGGGTGAGAATTTGGGGACAGAGAATCCGCACACCCAGGTTTCCTGGCTCACAGCTCATTCCAGCTCCCAGCTTTGCTCCAGGCTGGCAAGCCCTCTCCACCACCCCAAACCCGTCCCTTTTGTGCCCCAGGAGCCTCACAGCTCAGTGTGCCCTGCCTCCACCCCTCTGCCCTGAGGGATAGGGACCGAGGTATCTTTTTTCTTTTTCTTTTTTTCTTTTTAGGGCCACACCTGCGGCATATGGAAGTTCCCAGGCTAGGCGTCAGATCAGAGCTGCAGCTGCCGGCCTTCGCCACAGCCACAGCAAACGCCAGATCCAAGCTGCGTCTGCGACCTACAGCACAGCTCACGGCAACGCCGGATCCTTAACCTACTGAGCGGGGCCAGGGATCGAACCCGCATCCTCACGGATACTAGTCAGATTCTTAATCCTCTGAGCCACAGTGGGAACTCTGGGACCGAGGTATCTCTCCATCCTTGTCCTTGCCACCCTCCTGCAGAGCGGGAGCTCAGTGACACCGAGCCTTGGCCCGGGTTACCTGGTGTTTTCTAATACTGTGAACCTTCCTCATGGGAACTGGGCTCACACAGCAGGAAGGGCTCAGGCAGATGGACACTCTGCTGTCCTGACCTAAATGCCACTCCCGGGGAAACCGAGGGCCACTGAGCAGTGGCTGGATGCCTGCCTCCCAGCCAGAGCCTCCTGTGCGTGGAGTGGGGGTGGGGAGGGGGAGGGGCTCTCACCCCTAGAGGATGCTGCAGGGGCGCTTCTGCGGCCGCGTGGGCTGGGGGCACAGGACGGCCCGGATCGCCTCGTCGAAGACGGTTTTCAGGCCTCGCTGGGTGAGAGCCGAGCACTCCAGGTACTTCACCGAGTCTGGGTCAGGACAGCGAGAGGGCAGAGGCCTAGGTCAGGGCTGGCAAAACCCCCTCCCAAGTCACCAGCCGCACCAGCCAGGCTGGGGGCCGCCTGGGCTGTGTGGCTCAGAGTAGTGCCCTGCCCCCGCCCCGGGCCTTGGCCGCCTCGTGTCTGAAAGACGAAGCCTGAATTCAGAGGGAGGGCTTAAGACTCAGGAGAGCAGCTTTCTTGGACACGTAAGCCCTTAATTGGCAGAAGACAGGAGAACGTGGATCCCTTTCCCGGGGGGGAAAAGGGATTCAAGCTGCAGCGACCAAATCCCTCGGTGCCTCACTTGCTTCTAGAAAATTACCACATCCCTGCCTCCACGCTTCCCTGAGGAAGGCCTGAGGAGCCCCGGCCCGCTCATCAGCACCTGCCGAATCCCATCCCTAGCTTCACCCCATTTTATGGAGGAGAAAACTGAGGCTCAGAGGAGTCGCTTGTCCAGTCACACGCCAGACCTTTCCCCTCCCCCGGGCGCCACTGGGGGCCTCGGGAAGAGGCCTGGGAATTGGGGAGCTCCCCGCTTCCCCATGAGGAAGCTGGATGCCCAGGGCACAGACGGTGAGGAAGGCAGGCTGAGCCCCACTCTGAGGGACAGTGTTCCATGACCTTCTGAAAGGAGGCTGTGTGAGATCTGTGTCCGCTACAACTCAAGCAGTTCCCCTGAAGCGAGCAGCAGAACCCACCACCATCCCCGCCCTCCACCCCTGGGAGAGGTCTAGGGGCCGATTTCAGGAACTGGGGGAAGGAGAGGGGCTAGAAGGGACGGCTTTGCCTCTTCCCTGGAGCCTGCTCTTCTGGGGGCAGGGAAGCAGATGGACACTGACCGGTACCTGCTTCCCTCCAGGCACCCAGCGAGCGCATCTGACAGCTCCGTGGAGACACACTGTGATTCCCGGCTTCCCAGGTGAGGAAACGGGCCCAGAGAGGGCATGCCTGGGTCCAGAGACACACAGCTGGGAGGGGGAATCCAAGATCTCAGGAGGGCAGCCCGGGGACAGGAAAGCCCACCGATGCCTGGGGCTCAGACAAAGAAACGGTGGGGCAGGGACGAGGATCGGAGAGGATGTCGCTTATCCAAAGTCACAGCTGGGAAGTTCCCATTGTGGCTCAGGGGAAACGAACCTGACTAGTATCCATGAGGACTTGGGTTCAATCCCTGGCCTCGCTAAGGATCCAGCATTGCCACTAGCTGTGGTGTAGGTCACAGACGAGGCTCAGATCCCTCGTTGCTGTGGCTGTGGTGTTGGCCAGCTGCTACAGCTCCAATTCGACCCCTAGCCTGGAACCTCCATATGCTGCAGGTGTGGCCCTAAAAAGACAAAAAAAGTCCAAAGTCACATGCTGGACGGGGCACATGGGGAGCGTTGTCCCATCCAGGTGCACGGGCTGGCCTGGCACCTGGCAAGATGGAGCATGTCAAGTTGGGTCTGGGAGTCTTGTCACCTTAACCCTCTGTGCCCAGAAGGGTGTCACTGGGCACGTGGCTACTGATTCCCTGCAAGGGACTGTAGCCAGTGTCCACTTCTTCCTTCCATACCCACAGACTGCGTCCTCCCAGGCACCTGCCACCCACATGCTTCTTGGCTCAGGAGGGTGCTGACTGGGGGCCTAGCCACTCCAGGACTTTGGCCGGTTCCCCTTTCAGTGCCCCAGTCTCCCACCTGTGGGGGCAGCAAATGATCCTGAACATGACTGAAGGAGCCAGGCAGCTCAGGTTCGAGTCTAGGCTCTGCCACATCCCAGCTGGGTGCCCTTGAGCCAATGACTTCTTCTCCTTGAGGCTCAGTTGCCTCCTCTGTAAAGTGGGGTGATGAGAGTCCTTCCTTCAGAGTTGCTATGACAACGGAACAGCACAGTGCACCAGCCCAGCACCCAGGAAGCCCTCAATCCATGTCAGCTGCGATTAGCAGCTAGGGTCAGAGCTGACCCACAATCTGTCACCCTGGGCTGGTGGACAGAGGCAGCTGCTGTCCTCCTCCTCAGTCTGCAGATTCCCCAGGACTATCCCTTGGCCCGGGCTGGTCTGAAGCAAGTTCAAAGTCATTGGTCACTGCACTTGCCACACTCCATCTGGGA
>PVHT021183646.1:10204300-10232926 GCA_004024745.2 Catagonus wagneri
CAGAGATTCTGAATCTTGGGTGTGAGGTGGTCTGGGAATCTGTGTTTTCAACGGGCTTTCCCTAGGTGACATTGATGTGGGACAGAGGGTTAAGGGCCAGGGGTGCCCGGGAGGACTGCTGAAATGGACAAGGCCTCAGCACCCCACCCGCCCCCGGGTCTGCCAGAGCTCTGCCATCTCTCCTCTGGGATCCAGATCCTGGCTCAGTCACCCACCCAGCAGTGACACAATCTTAGACAAGTCACTTAACCTCCCTGTGCCTGTTTCCCCCTCCAGAAAATAGGGAGAAAATAACCATCCTCGTGGGATGGACTGAGAGGTAAGTTAGATGAAGCTGGTAAAAGAACTGAGCACAGTCCTGGCCCCGCAAATTCTGGGGAAAGCTCACCCTCCCCTGCCCCTCCCTCTTCATCAGAGGGCTGGACAGTCAAGAGCATGGAGTTTAGGAATCAAAAACCAAGGTTCGAATCCCATGAGACCCTGAGCAAAGTACCTAACTTCTTTAAGCTTCAGTTTTCCCATCTGTAAAATGGGCCTAATATCAGAGTTGGCGGGAGGATAAAAGAGAGGGGTGAGACTAAGCCCAGGCCTCGCATAGTAAATACTAAGTTGGTAGCAGTCACCATTATTCGAGCTGTCATTGCCCCCAGCCTGCTGGGCTGGGAGGGGACAGGGGACACAGGTAGTTCTGGGCCTTCCCTTGCTCCACTTGGCTTCATCACTTCCTGCTCCAAGGGGGCTGGCCTCCCTCTTCTCCCCACCCCCTCCCCCGGTCCTGCCACCAAGGTAACTTTAAGTGACTGGAACGTTGGTTGCCTTTGGCTTCCGCCCTGCCCTTCTCAGATCAGATGCAAAGCAGAAGTGAGCAGAGCTGGGCCGGCGGGCAGATAACGGCAGCCACGCATCACCAGCAGCTGAGGGCTGCCTGATATGCCAGCCCACCCCAGGCCAGGCTGATCGAGTCTCACAAAGCCTCAGGCTGCCCCTCTGTAGGATGGGAGGCTTGGAGGGGGAGGCCTGTCCAGCTAGAACGTGCCAGAATGTGTGGGGTCGGACCTGCAGAAAACCCCAAGAGGCACCTATGGCCTGAATGCTAAGACGATGGAGCCAGCAGGCAAGAGAGATTGGCATTTTGAACCTGTTGTGTGCAGATGAGGACACCGAGGCTGCAGGGGGGATGTGACAAGCTGAGGTCCCTGAGATCTGACAGCTGAGAAGCCCCCTCAGCTGAGCCCGGCCAGCACCGACCCCCACAATCACCCCCCACCAGTCTCTCTTCCCCCCAGGCTGGGCCCCTCACGCCCCTCCCCCACACCCACCCACACCCTCCCCAGCCAGGCAGGCCCCGGGGTAAGAGGCGCCCTTCACTGAGCACATATGTGCACGACAAACACTCAGAATATCCCAAGTGACCCCACATCAACCCTGCCGGTGAGGGCCTCTTTGCAGAGGGCCGAGCTATTCAGAGAGGCACTGTGACCCACCCAAGGCCACACGGCAGTGCAAGCCAGTGACTAGAGCCCAGGCCAGCCTGGGGACCCCCCCCCCACTGGCACCCGCAGCTAGGACTAAACACCCATGGGAGATCTGCCCCAGGTCTCAGGGTGCAGGCGAGGGGCCTCGGGCGCCCCCGGGCACGGTCCTGTAACCCCCACCCAGGCAGCTTCCGGAGTGAGGTGAGGTGGGGAGAGAGGATGAAGCCACCCTCTACTCGCCCCGGAGGTTCCCTCTGGGCCCCGGGAGGAAAAGGGAGCAGTTCCTCCAGCTGCCTCCCAGGGACCCCGGATCTGCAGGGCAGGGGGCTTCCCCAGGGACACTGGCTCGGGGCGGGGGGGTGGCGTGGCCTCAGGGCTCCCCCAGGAGGCAGCTGGGAGCAAGTCCCACCAGGTACCTACCCATCTCCCACCACCACACACTTGATGGCCTGCATCGCGTCTGAGGCCTGGGGGGCGGTGGTGGTGACAGCTCAGGGCGTGGAGATTTTCTGCAGGCACCAGGGCCGTGGAGAGCCTGGAGGGGGCCCCCGAGCGAGGAGCAGCAGCAGCGGGACAGGAGGCAGGAGGAAGCGGAAGGGGAACTTACCCAAGCTGCTGCCCCCGCGGCCGTTTGCAGAAGGCGGAGCATGCGGTCTGGCAGAACCACTGGAGGGTGGGGTGGCCCTCAGGTGCTGGGCAGGACCGACCGGAGCCCCGACTGGAGACCTGGGCACCCTCTCGGCTGGAGGCTTCCTCCCAAGGGCAGGGCTAGCGCTGTTCTTCGAGAACTTGAGGCTTCCAAAGACTCACCTCAGTTCTAAGCAATAAGCATTTAATGAGCACCTACTGTGTGCCAGGCATTGTCTCGGGGGCTGGTGAGTCCAGGATGTGGGTGGTACAGCAGGTCCCTGCGGAAGATACGGTCCCATCTCAGGTGTCCATAAAACAGGGCAGGAAGTGATGGGGCCACGGAGGACTGACAAAAGGAGGGGACCGCAGAGTTACACAGAGGGTGAGCTGGAGCTTGCGCGGTGGCGTTCAAGCCAGGACCTGAAAGCTGGTGTCAGAAAGAGGACTCTCCAGAAAGGACTGGCTGGCCAAGCAGGGGCCAGTGTGGGAGCCCTTGAATGTGGAGGGAGATGGGGTGGGGGGGTGGGGGCGTGAGGCAGAAAGGGAGGTGGAGATCAGCTGATGGAGAAGGGGAAATAGAAGGCAGTGCTCCAGGCCAGGCAGGCCCTGTGCTGGCGGCAGCCCCAGGGGCCAGTCTCCAGAACTGTGGCCCGTTGTAACAGTGCTGAAACAGAGGGTCTGAAAAATCACTTCACTCACTAGGAAAGCCCTGCCCGAAATCAGCCCCGAGGCTGGGTGGCTCTAAATTCTTTAGACACCCCAGCTGCAGTCTGGGGACAGAGCCTGAATTCTGTAGCTGGTGGGGAGGGCAAGGGCGCCCCCTTGGCCTCAGGGAGACTCAGGGCCTGTGAGCGGCACTGGATCTTCGCAGAGGGCTCCAAGTTCACCTGTACTTCCTCTTCAGTGCCACTGCTTCCCACGGCCAGCGCCCTTTCAGCTCCAGGGACAAGGGGCGGGACGGGGTGGGCAGAGCCACAGGTCACCCACCCCAGACTCACGCAGGACAAACCTGAAAACCAATAGGAGGGTGTGGAGCACCAGATGCTGGGCGCCCAGCACCCCTCCCACTCCCTGCCCTGGGAGCACCTGGAGCTGAACTTTCCAGAAGCTTCCACACAAGCTACAGTGTTGCCGAAAACGGCTTTTGCAGAAAGGGAAACGCAGTCTCCCCACGGACCTGCGCCAGCACTTACTTGGCCAGCCAATGACGAAAACCCGCCAGCCCGCCAACAAACGTTGCCGTCTTTGCTCTGCACGGGTGGAGCTGAGGCAGTGGAAAGCCCTTCACGGCGCCAAGCCGGGGTCAGGAAGGCCGAGTGTCCCCCGATAACCCACCCTGGGCGCCTCACATGCCACCGAGGGACTTCGTTCTGGCTACTCCCCCAAATCCACCTTCTTTTCCCAACCACTGCCATCCAACAGGGTGACCTCTGTGTAATCTAACAAAGACGACGTACCAACTGTAATGTGGGACCTTGGATTAGATCCTGGAACAAGAAAAAAAAAAAAGGTAGTGGAAAAAGTTACAAAATCCAAAACGAATCTGAAATTAGATAACAGGATGGTACTAAATGTTAGTTTTGACAAATGCACAGCGGTTATGCAAATGTTGTGAACATAAGGAGAAATTGGGTGAAGGATATTGTGAATTTTCCTACTATCCCTGCGATTTTTCTATAAATCTAAAATTATTCGCAAATAAAATGCTTATTAAAAAAAAAAAAGAGGAGTCCCCACTGGGGTGCAGTGGGTTAAGAATCCAACCGCAGCGGCTCAGGTCGCTACAGAGGGTAGGTTTGATCCCTGGCCTGGGAACGTCCATGTGCCTCAGGTGCAGCCATAGAGAAAGGAAACAAAATTTGTAAAAAAGATAAAAGGAAAAGAAAAGGCGCAATGCAGCTCTTTGGGAAGACAGCCAATGAGAATGGTCACATGGCTTGGAAAGGGATGTATGCACTGGGTTTTATCCCCCATCACACTCCCCTGCCAATGGAACCTCGTTGTGCAGTAAACAACCTACCCAACCGTACCTGGCCATGTTGGCCCAACAATTGCACCTGCCGTCCATCCTGAGGAAGCTGCTTCTCCAGGACCACCCTAGGAAAACTCTCCCTGACTTAGGGCCAGTAGACTCCCTTCTTCATTCTGCATGCATCAATTATGCACCACTTGAATACCTGGCTCTGAGCTGGTACTGAAGTGCATACAAAACAAGGAAGACAAGAAGCCACCCCTGAAGAACTTGTGACCTGTAACGGGAGTGACTCGGGGGGCGGGGGCGGTGGGACTGCACATCTTGGGATGGCCCCGATCCGCAGGTGGCCCTGGGATTGTGAGGACAGGCCAGAGTTGGCAGCAGAATGAGATCGGGGGTGGGGCAGACTGAAGGACAGTAGGGGCTGGAAGGACAGTGGCAGTCTCTGCCTGCTTCCAGCGCGGCAGCTGCCGCTCTTCAGCCCCAGGTCTATGGGTGGCTCTGTCATTCCCCCATTTTGCAGATGAGAAAACCAAGGCACAGGGAAGCTCATGAATTTGCCCAGGGTGACGCACTCGTAGCCACCACACTGGAAGTGAATGCAGATCCAATACCTTCATTTCACAGATGGGGAAACTGAGGCTTGGGGCCATGAGGTCAAGGCCAAGACGCAGCAGCCCTGGCCTCCTGTCTAGTCCTCTTCACCTTTTTTGTTTCTTCCTTTTTGTTCTTTTTTGAATATCTATGAGATGTAGTTTACATACAAGAAATGAATCCATTTAAAGAGTACAATTCCATCCATTCTCATAGATACATACACCCATGAAACCTCACACCATCAAGAGGCAGAAAATCATGGGAGTTTCCGCTGTGGCATAAGGGGATCAGTGGCATCTTGGGAGCTCTGGGACGTGGGTTTGATCCCTGGCCACGGCACAGTGAGTTAAGGATCTGGTGTTGCTGTAGCTGCGGCTCAGATCATGACTGCAACTCGAATTTGATCCCTGGCCTAGGAATTCCCTTTGCTGCGGGGCAGCCAAAAAAAAAGAGGCAGAAAATTCTCACTGGCGTGGAAAGTGCCCTCACACCCCTGCCCCGTCCATGCCCCTCACCCCACCACACACAGGAGGTCTGATCTTTCTGTCATTGCAGGTCACTTTGCATTTTCTCCAGTTTCACATAGGTGGAATCACAGTATGCAGCCCCAAGGCTTCTTTCACTCGCTGTGTTTTTGAGATCCAGCCACGCGGCTGCATGGGCCCTGATCCATCCCCTTCGTTAGGGAGCGGTGTTCCATCCAGGGATGTGTCACCATCTGATTATTCATTCAGTCCGTTTAACCACACTTTGCAGATTCACTGAATCACAGAAGCACGGGGCCTGTGGGCATGCGTGGAGGATCGTAAAGGCCGCCTTTACTCAACCCTGCCTTGGCACCACCGGTATCCAATGCTTGGTTCACTGCCCACGAAGCAGCCGCCCAGCTCCTACTCACATACCTCCAATGACAGGGAACTCATTCCCTCAGAAGGTGGTCTCTTCCATCTTTGGGTAGCTGGGCCATTTAGAAAACCCTTCCTCATTTGCAGCCCCATCTGTCTCTCTAGATAGTTCCCACAGAGGTCCTAGTTCGTATCCAGGGGCGGCTCAGATCAGTCAACTCCCCCTCACACCTCCCAGGCCTGAGGGTTCTGGAAGTACAACTTCCCCTCAGCAGTGTGCTGCTAAATGCTTAAGCCACCGCCCTGGTGCAGTTGTTCAGTTTCCTTTGCTGATGTGTAGTATCACATGATGTGAATATATCAGAGTGCACTTATCTAATCTCCTGTTAATGGATATGCTTGAGGCTGGCGATGTTTGCTTTACCCACAGCTCTGCTGTGGCTCCTGGAGCTGGCTGGGGGGTTTGCCCCAGACTTGGGACAGCAGAACCAGAGGGCGTGTACATCTTTCACCTTAATACAGAGCGAGACATCATCTTTCAGGGGTCCACACCCTCACCCACACTGGGCCTTGTAAAGCTTTACTCACTGCAGTTTTAACATATATTATTTATGGCATTTTGGCAAATATTTATTGGACACTTGTGTTTCCTGTTCCGTCGATAGTCTTATGTCTCTGGTCCATTTTTCTCCTCTCTGATACTTATTTGGAGAAGTTCTTTGTATTTTCTGATATTCCGGTTCCCAAATTTATTTATTTTTTCTTTTTACGGCTGTATCTGCAGTATAGGGGAGTTCCCGGACTAGGGGTCGAATCCAAGCTGCAGCCACCCACCTACGCCACAGCCACAGCCACAGCAACGCGGACTCCAAGACGCATCTGGGACTTACACTGCAGCATGAGGCAGTGCTGGATCCTTAACCCACTAAGTGAGGCCAGGGATTGAACCCATATCCTCGCAGACACTGAGTCAGGTTCTTAACCTGCTGAGCCACAATGGGAACCCAAATTTAAATTTACTATATGCATTACAAATCTTTCCCCCTAGTCTCTGAGAAATCTTTTAATCAGCTGGGCCTTTGAATACACACAATTTTCAATTGAATGTAGTCTAATTTAAATTTCTTCCCTAAGTGACTCTGGCTTACAAGATCCTTTCACACCTCCCCCAATTTCATAAGAAGAGTCTACTGGGGAGTTCCCTGGTGGTCTAAGGGTTAAGGACCCAGCGTTGCTGCAGCATGGGTTCAATCCCTGGCCCAGGAACTTTGGCATGCCCCAGGCATGGCCACACCAAAAAAAAAAAAAAAGTCCCACTGCATTTTCTTCTAAAGCTTTTAAAGTTTTTGTTTTCCATATTTAGTCCTTGCACACTTGGGATGGACTTTAGGGTGCAGTAAATTAAGATATCTTCAGTTTTAATTTCGGAATCCTGTGTTGTTCTTTGGCTACAGCTCTGATTGGACCCCTAGCCTGGGAACTTCCATTTGCCGTGGGCGCAGCCCTAAAAAAAAAAAAATTAATTTCATCTCCATGACCGTTTATTGAGGAGAGCTGCCTACCTTTTCCCCAGTGAGCTGTAGCCCCGGCTTTTCACGGCAGCCTGTCTGTACATATGTGTCTGTTCTTTGCTTTGTCTCTCAGTTTATTTATCCACCCAGGAGCCAGCACAACACGGCCTTGATTATTGAAATTCTATGCCAGATCTCTATATCTGGCCGGGCAAATTCTCCTCTCTTGAACTTTTTCAGAATTGTAATTGTCGCTGACCATTTGGTCTTTCATGTCAATTTTATTTATTTTTAATTTTTTAAATTTTTTTTCTTTTTTTTACTGATTTTTAAATTTTTATTTTACTTTTTAAATGACAATGAATTTTATTACATTTATAGGTGCACAACAATCATCATAACCCAATTTTTATAGCATTTCCAACCCAAACCCTCAATGCATCCCCCCACCCCCCAGCCTGTCTCACTGGGAAACCACAAGTTTCTCAAAGTCTGTGAGTCAGTATCTGTTCTGCCAAGAAGTTCATTGTGTCCTTTTTTTTTAGATTCCACACATAAGTGATAGCATTTGACGTTGGTGTCTCATCGTCTGACTGACTTCACTTGGAATGATAATTTCTGTGTCCATCCATGTTGCTGCAATGCCATTATTTCTTTCCTTTTAACGGCTGAGTAATATTCCATTGTGTATATGTACCACATCTTCTTTATCCACTCCTCTGTCGATGGACATTTAGGTTGTGTCTTTATCTTGGCTATTGTATAGAGTGTTGCAACGAACATTGGAGTACATGTGTCTTTTCAAGTCATGGTTTCCTCTGGATAGATGCCTAGGAGTGGGATTGCTGGATCAATTACCATAGTAATTCTATTTTGAGTTTTCTGAGGAATCTCCATACTGTTTTCCTCAGTGGTTGCACCAATTTACATTCCCACTAACAATGTAATAGGGATCCTTTTTCTCCATACGCTCTCCAGCACTTACTGTTTGTAGACTTTTTGATGATGGCCATTCTGGCCGGTGTGAGGTGGTACTTCATAGTGGTTTTGATTTGCATTTCTCTAATAATGAGTGATACTGAACATCTTTTCATGTGTTTTTTGGCCATCTGCATATCTTCTTTGGAGAATCGTCTGTTTAGATCCTCTGCCTATTTTTTGATGGGGTTGTTTGTTCTTTTGGTATTGAGTTATAGGAGGTGTTTATAAATTTTGGAGATTAATCCCTTGTCTATTTATTTGCAAATATTTTCTCCCATCCTATTGGTTGTCTTTTTGTTTTGTTTAGGATTTCCTTTGCTGTGCAGAAACTTTTAAGTTTAATTAATTCCCATATGTTTATTTTTGTTTTTATTGTCATTACTCTAACAGGTGGATCTGAGAAGATGCTGCTGTTGTTTATGTTGGAGAATGTTTGACCTATATTTTCCTCTAAGAGTTTTATAGTATGTGGTCTTATATCTATATCTTTAATCCATTTTGAATTTATTTTTGTTTATGGTGTTAGAAAGTGTTCTAATTTCATTCTTTCACCTGTGGCTTTCCAGTTTTCCCAGCACCACTTATTGAACAAGCTATCTTTTCTCCATTGCATATTCTTGCCTCCTTTGTCATAGATTAGTTGACTATAGGTACGTGGGTTTAATTGTGGGCTTTCTATTCTGTTCCACCAATCTGTATTTCTGTCTTTGCGCCAGTACCATAGAGTTTTGATGACTATAGCTTTGTAGTATAGTGTGAAGTCAGGGAACCTGATTCCTCCAGCTCCATTTTTCTTTATCAGGTTGTCATTGGCTATTCTGGGTCTTTCGTGCTTCCAAACAAGCTTTAAAATATTTTGTCCTGATTCTGTGAAGAATGTCCTTGGTAATTTGATAGGGACTGTACTGAATCTGTAGATGGATTGGGTAGTATAGTCTATTCGTGGGTAGTATAGTCATTTTGATAATATTGACTTCCAATCCAAGAGCATGGTATGTCTTTCCATCTGTTTGTGTCATCCTTGATTTCTTTCATCAGCATCTTATAGTTTTCAGAGTACTGGTCTTTTGTCTCTTTAGGTAGGTTTATTCCTAAGTATTTTATTCTTTTTGATACGATGGTCAGTGGGATTGCTTCCCTAATTTCTCTTTCTGATCTTTCGTTGTTAGTATACAGAAATGCAGCTGATTTTTGTGTATTAATTTTGTATCCTGCAGCTTTGCTAAATTCATTGACAGGCTCTAAAAGTTTTCTGGTAGAGTCTTTAGGATTCTCTAGGTATGGTATCATGTCATCTGACAATAGTGATAGTTTTACTTCTTCCTTTCCAATTTGGATTCCGTTTATTTCTTTTACTTCTCTGATTGCTGTGGCTAGGACTTCCAAAACTATGTTGAATAGTAGTGGTGAGACTGGACATCCCTGTCTTGTTCCTGATCTCAGTGGGAATTCTTTCAGCTTTTCACCATTGAGAATGATGTGAGCTCTGGGTTTGTCATATGTGGCCTTTATTATGTTGAGGTAGGTTCACTCTATGCCCACTTTCTGAAGAGTTTTTATCAGAAATAGGTGTTGGATTTTGTCAAAGGCTTTTTCTGCACCTATTGAGAGAATCATATTGTTTTTATTCTTCAGTTTGTTAATGTGCCAATTTTATTTTTTTCATTTTTTTACTTTTTTGTCTTTTGTCTTTTTTTTTTTTTTAGGGCTCCACCCGTGGCACATGGAGGTTCCCAGGCTAGGGGTCTAATCGGAGCTACAGCTGCTGGCCCACGCCACAGCCACAGCAACGCCAGATCCGAGCCGCGTCTGCGACCTACACCACAGCTCACGGCAACACCGGATCCTTAACCCACTGAGCGAGGCCAGGGATCGAACCCGCATCCTCATGGATCCTAGTTGGATTTTTTTCCCCTGCGCCATGACGGGAACTCCTCATGTCAATTTTAGAATTAGTTTGTCGAGTTCCCAGAAAAACTGTATCAGGATTCTCATTGGAATTTGCTTCAACTTATAGAAGAATGTCAGGAGAATCGACATCTTTGTAACATCACTCTCCCTACCGGTGAACGCGCCATGTTTCTTCTCTGTAGCTTTCAGTAAACTTTTATGATTTCCCTCGAAAGTCATGAACTTTTTTTTCCGTAAGATTTATTCCTTGTTACCTAATTAGTCTTGGTGTCATTGTAAGTAACACTTTCTTAAAACTGCATTTTCTGTTTGTTGCTTATATGTAGGAATATGTCAAACACTGCAGATTAGACTTAAATAGATGGCAACCTGGATGGAAATTCTTATTATAACTTATCTAGACAATTTGCTATTAAAAAGTCTAAGAGTGTAGACAGTCTTCTCTATGCAAAATGACAGTTTTATTTCCTCCTTTCCAACAACATAACTCCTTAGGTTGAATTGAATCAGTGATGGCAGGCATCTTTGTTTATTTCTGACTAGGCGTTCCCGTCGTGGCTCAGGGGGTTAAGAATCCGACTAGTATCCATGAGGATGTGGGTTCGATCCTTGGACTCACTCAGTGGGTTAAGGCATTGCTGTGGCTGTGGCATAGGCCAGCAGCTGCAGCTCCGACTCAATTCCTACCCTGGGAGCTTCCATATGTCACAGGTGCAGCCCTAAAAAGACAAAAAATGAAAAAAAAATAATGCTCTAGTTTCAACCACTGAACACGATGCAGGCTCTTGGCAGATATTATTTTTATCATCTGTTACTATTGGTTAAAGTTCCTGGCTATTCTTAGCAACAACTGTTTTGTTCCAATCACAAGTGTTTAGTTTTATTGATTGCTTTTTTCCCCCCCGTGTCTAGGGAGATGCTGTGAATAACATTAATACATTCCCTTATGCGCACTTACCCGTGCGTTGCTGCATAAATCTAACTTAGTCATTTGGGGAAATGCTGCTGACTATCCCCCAACCGTCATTTTCTACTTTTTTTTCTTTTTACGGCCGCATCTACCACATCTGCAGCATATGGAAGTTTCCGGACCAGGAGTCGAATCGGAGCTACAGCTGTCAGCCTATGCCACAGCCACAGCCACACCGATCCAAGCCCCATCTGTGACCTACCCAGCAGCTTGCAGCAAAGCCAGATCCTTAACCCACTGAGCGAGGCCAGAGATCGAACCCACATCCTCATGGACGTAAGGTCAGTTTCTTAACCTGCTGAGCCACAGTGGAAACTCCCAGGAGCGTACCATTTAAAGTTATTATACCGTCATCAAAATGTTAATCTTTTATTAAAATTGCAGCCAACATTTTCAAAGTCTTTACTATATGTGCTAAGATCTGGCACGGATCTGCCACTTAATAAACTGTTAGAGAAATAAGAATGTTTATTAAACTGTGAACTGAAATTTGGCACTTGCGATCAGCCTCTTACATGGAGTAAAACATGAGCCATTGCAGCTGCAGCTGAGTGGAGCGCAGGGTGGAAACCAGGAGCTGAACGAGGCACTCTGTGCTCTGGGAAAACTGGAAGCACAGATCTTCCGATAGTCAGATATTTTCAGGAGAAGATTTTATGTGCCCAATTCTTTTTTTTTTTTTTTTTTGTCTTTTTGCCTTTTATGTAGAGCCGCACCTGCAACATATGGAGGTTCCCAGGCTAGGGGTCTAACAGGAGCTGTAGCCGCCGGCCTTCGCCACAGCCACAGCAACGCGGGATCCAAGCCGCGTCTGCAACCTACACCACAGCTCACAGCAACGCCGGATCCTTAACCCACTGAACAAGGCCAGGGATCGAACCCGCAACCTCATGGTTCTTAGTCGGATTCGTTAACCACTGAGCCACGAAGGGAACTCCTATGTGCCCTATTCTTGCAACTCCTCATATCTAGAAAAATGCTAAAATCCTTCATGGTGATGTCTGCAACAAACGTCTACAATGTGTGTGTGCTGCATGCATCTCCCCTCACCTTGATCACATCCCAGCAGTCCCCCTTTTCCTCATGGGGCGGTATTTCAGCCTGGTCTGCAGTTAAGGATAAAGAACGTCATCTGTGGGAGTTCCCTTTGTGGCTCAGCGGTTAATGAATCTGACTAAGAACCGTGAGGTTGCAGGTTCGATCCCTGGCCTTGCTCAGTGGGTTAAGGATCCGGTGTTGCCATGAGCTGTGGTGTAGGTTGCAGACGTGGCTCGGATTCCGAGTTGCTGTGGCTGTGGCGAAGGCTGGCAGCTACATCTCCAGTTAGACCCCTAGCCTGGGAACCTCCACGTGCCGAGGGTGTGGCTCTAGATAAGGCAAAAAGACCAAAAAAAAAAAAGTCATCTGTGAATGCAGTCACCTCCAAGGGCCAGAGCTGGTGAGTCCTGCAGGCTGTGAAAACTCAGGATGCCCGCCCTGGTGGCCGAGGTGCACATCAAAGGAAGGATTTCAGCGAGCCCGGGCCTCTTTTGTTCTTGCTCCCTGTCCTTTGTTGCAAAAACTCCAGTATCTCTTTGCTCCTCCCTCAATCGCCTGGGAGCGTTTCCTTGGGGCTGCCCGAGATGTTTTCTCCCGAGCTTAATTCCTAATTTCACCCCAAATAACTCTCAACTTTCAGACTGTGAATTTTTTTAGTCGACAAAATTTTAAATTTAAAAAAATAAAAGGGAGTTTCCTTTGTGGTTCAGCAGAAATGACACTGTCCCCAAACTATGCCTCCTGGATCTCAGTCCAAGATCTGGCCACCCCAGATGCACCACCGGCAGCCCCTCCAACTCAACAGGCTTCCCCATCTCCCATCCCAGTTCAATACACCCATCCCCAACCCCTAAACTGTCCCAGGCAGCATTATTTTTAAGTTTTTGTTATTTTCCTATCTTCATAGTACATTTGGCTGTGTGTGTGTGTGTGTGTGTGTTTAGGGCCACACCCCCAGCATGTGGAGGTTCCCAGGCTAGGGGTCTAACAGGAGCTGTAGCCGCCGGCCTTCACCACAGCCACAGCAACGCGGGATCCGAACCGCGCCTGCAACCTACAGCACAGCTCACGGCAACGCCGGATCCTTAACCCACTGAGCGAGGCCAGGGATCAAACCCGCAACCTCATGGTTCCTAGTCGGATTCATTAACCACTGAGCCACGATGGGAACTCTTTCATGATACCTTTGAATGAGTAAGACACTCACATGTTCCTAAACTCACAAGGCAGCAGGCACTTGCCATGGTCAGTCACGATGAGCCTGTCTCCCAGCCCACCCCCCCGGCCCCCTCCTAGGCGGCCGTCTCTCTTGCCTGTTTCTTATGTGTCCAGAGATATCCCAGCGGGGGAAAAAAGCTGCTCTATTTCCTTTCTCTCACCCTGGAAGGGAGCACGCGATGCCTGGTGTCCTCTGCGCTGCTGGTTTCCGTTTCCTCTTTACCTTGAAGTTTTTGACTTTGAAGTATAAAGCTTCCTGATTCCTGCAGCTGAACAGAATGCCATTGTTTCCGGCAAGCTGGAAGTAATCTGACTGGTTCCTACTGAACGATGGTTAGGTTTTCCCCACCTGTCGCTGCTCCAGCCGCGCAGCCGTCCGAAAAGGCCAGAACCCGTGGAGCCTGAATTTGCATTTCTTTTCAGAGCTCTGAAAGCCATTTGCATTTCCCTTATTCTGTGAGCGGTGTTTTCCTTCCCTTTTGGCCATTTTCTTTCTTTCCTTCTTTTTTTATTTTTTTTTATTTTTTGCCTTTTTAGGGCCGCACCCGCTGCATGTGGAGGTTCCCAAGCTAGGGGTCTAATCAGCCACTGGCCTATGCCACAGCCACACAACGCAGGATCCGAGCCACGTCTGTGACCTACACCACAGCTCACAGCAACGCCGGATCCTTAACCCACTGAGCAAGGCCAGAGATCGAACCCGCAACCTCATGGTTCCTAGTCGGATTCGTTAACCACTGCACCACGACGGGAACACCCCTTTTGCCCATTTTCTTACGGGGTGGGAGTGCGGGGTTGGTCTTTTTCATTGGTTTCCCTTTCAGGGAGATCAGCTCTCCCCAGGCTGACACTATTTCACTAGCAGCGGTTTGAGCCACGCTGATTCCTTCATACTCATGTCAATTTGATAGGCATGGAGCAGGTGCGTGGAGCTGCGGCAGGCCCAGGAAAGATCGCAGACAGAGAGGGAAACCTAGCGGATGTGGGAGACCGCTGTCAGTTACCCATTGCTCAAGAAAGCCGTCAGAGCGAGGCCGGCTGGCTGGACCAGCGCAGGCATGAGGACTGCCTCAGGTCGCTGGGTGGGGATGCGGTGAGTCCTGCATTCAGCTTCAGACCAAGGGCAGGGGTTTGAGGGCCGCCCTTCTGCAGGTTTGAATACACACCCTACCAGACACCGAGGAGGGGCTACTACTCCCCAGAAAGGAAGAGGCGGGCTTTTCCAACCCCCACGCCCTTTGGAGGATAAAACTATAGCTCGCGGCATCCTCGGGACAGAGCCTCCTTGCCCGCCCGCTTGCTTCTCTCGCAAGCATCCTATCTTAATAAATCTATTTCTTGCCTATCACTTTGCCTCTCGCTGAATTCCTTCTGTGCTGAGGCATGAAGAATCTGAACCTCAGCGAGTCCAGATACCAGGTGAGTGAGAATGTGAGGTCAAGTCCCAATCTGGGTTTAGGCTGGGTTCGAGTCCCGGCACGTGGGCTCAAGTCCCAATCTATGTTCTGGCTGTGGGTTTAGACTGTTGGTGCTGACAGTTTCAAATTGGCCCACCTTTTCTTTGGCTTCTGGGCTCATTGTAATTCTTAGGAAGGCCTCTGCTACCCTCATATTACATGTCTAAAACACCCTTCTGATACGGGAATCCGGGTTCTTGTTCACAGAGGTCAAAGAATGAACTCCGCGAACACAGAGGCAGCAAGCAAGAAAGTCTATTAAAGAAAAGCAAAATAGCTCCCACGGCTGCTGGGAGAGGGGAGAAGGTTCCCCCTTCTTAATTCTCCTATAGGGATTTTTATCTCTTAAAGGTGGGGAGGGGCACCAACGTGGGGTCCAGAAAGATGTGGTTTTCTATGGGCCATGCTCAATTACCTGTATCAGTCCTTGTCCAACAGAGGTTTTAGGGGTGGAAATGTCCAGTAAATTTTATGGTTTCTTTGTCCTTTTCTTTTTGTGTGTGTGTGTCTTTTTAGGGCTACATCTGCGGCATGTGGAGGTTCCCAGGCTAAGGGTCTAATCGGAGCTGTAGCCGCTGGCCTTCGCCACAGCCACAGCAATGCGGGATCCGAGCCGTGTCTGCGACCTACACCACAGCTCACGGCAACGCCGGATCCTTAACCCACTGAGCGAGGCCAGGGATCGAACCCGCAACCTCATGGCTCCTAGTCGGATTCGTTAACCCCTGAGCCATGACAGGAACTCCTCTTTGGACTTTTCTTTCCTTAGATTAAGTCACTATTCTTCTCATTTCTTTTCTTTCAGTTGAGGAGTGGGCTAGAGACTCGCATTTCCCATGGTGAACAAAGTCTTTGGGGAACACGCATTTCCTATAATAAAACAGGGCCTGTGGAGGTGTTACTCCCTGGAGCCCTTAAGCCACAAATGTTAATCAATAGCCACATCAGAAGAATGCTTCGAGGAGTTCCCATCATCGCTCAGCGGAAACGAACCTGACTAGGATCCATGAGGATGTAGGTTCGATCCCTTGCCTCACTCAGTGGGTTAAGGATCCGGCGTTGCCGTGAGCTGTGGTGTAGGTCGCAGACGCGGCTCGGATCCCGCGTTGCCGTGGCTGTGGCGAAGGCCGGCAGCTACAGCTCCTGTTAGACCCCTAGCCTGGGAACTTTCATATGCCACAAGTGTAGCCCTAAAAAGACAAAAAAAAAGAAGAAGAAGAATGCTTCGAAGCCTGTGCTCCTACATTGACTTACCTGAGCTAATATTCTGTCTCACTTCTATGGCTTCTTCCTGCTGTCGTGGCCTGGCTTCTTCACTTGGATTATTTGATGCATCTCATATTATCCAGCCCCACGATGCGAGGTTCGGATCCTCCTTGGCTTTTTCAGGATGGCCCTCCCTCAGCCAACACCGTCTGCCCCAAGATGATGAAAGCAGCGCATTGACTGAAAGCTGCCTGCATCTGATGCTACCTTCACCGGTGGGCTTAGTTAGTCCCGGACCCCTGGGCAGCATCTCTGGGCTTTCCTCCTCTGTATCCTGGCATCCAGGGCCTGGGGTCCCCCCTCCCGACTGGGTCTCCCTCTCTCACGCAGTTTGCCTCAGAACTCAGCCTTTTGCCCCGGGGAAGTTTGGACACATCAGTGTCACGTCTGAGGGATAGTTTCTGAGATGTCAGTGGGCTCCCGTTTTCCCTAGAGAGGGGCCACTCCCATCCTTCTAGGGCAGAACGGTCTCCCTGTCCATCCCGCCAACCCTCATCCTCTGTCACCACCAGGCCAGACCCTCGAAGGTCCCCCATTGTCAGCCCTGCACCTGCCGTTCTTCCGCCAGCAGTGTGTCCTCCCCTTCCTGCCTGGCCAGAGCCCATTTCTCCTCGGTGTTGCTGAAACTCAGCCTCTGTCCCCCGGTGCCGAATAGAAACAGGAGGCAGAGTTTTGGGTGAAGGAGAAAAAGAGAGCTTTTATTGCTTTGCCAGGCAAAGGGGGCCACAGCAGGCTAATGCCTTAAACACTGTGCCCTCAGGTAGGGAGATCTGCAGGGTGTTTTGTAGTAAAAAGGAGAAAAACTGGATTCCGGATAAGAATCAGTCTTGAGGGGAAATACGCATTCTTCTTTCTTAAGGGGAATCTTAGTCATCAAAGCTGGTGTCAGGAGATCTTAGCATGATCGGATGGTGGTCTTCTGGGTTATTTGTTAGAATAACAGTACTTGCGAAAAAGGCATATAGATCAGAGATTAGAACAAACTAGGAAAGTTCCTGAAAAACATCATGTGCTAGTAATCTTTAACCCACAGGCAATTGTGTTCAGGGTGCCTGATCTTTAGTTTACGGGTGATTTTGTTTAAGGTGCAATTAGGCCAGGGAGATGCACAAGGAAGGACGCTAAGCTGTACAGTTTTTTTTTTTTTCTTTTGGTCTTTTTGTCTTTTTAGGGTCGCACCCAGGACATATGGAGTTTCCCAGGCTAGGGGCCAATCGGAGCTGTAGTCGCGGGCCTGCACCACAGCCACAGCAACACCAGATCAGAGCCGCATCTGCGACCTACACCACGGCTCACAGCAATGCTGGATCCTTAACCCCCAGAGCAAACCCAGGGATCGAACCGGCATCCTCTTGGATGCTAGTCGGGCTCGCTAACTGCTGAGCCGCGATGGGAACTCCTAAGCTGCTCAATTTTAAAGTATTCATTTCTAAAAGAAACAAGGAAGACAACTTTTCTCTTAGGTGTATAAGATGCCTATGTCGTTACCGGTCTCCCTTGAGAGGGCACTGGGACCTGCCCCGAGGCTGTGCTATGGTTTCTTGACGGTTCCACCCTGGTCTCTGCCTCCTCTTCCTTCCCTGCTCAGCAGCTACCTGCCCCGAAGAACTCACAGAAGGTCATGGAGGCTGAAAGAGGCCTATTTCCTAAAAACAAGAAGTGGGGGACACAGAAAGGCTACTGTGCTCAGGCGCCCCACGGGGCCCTGCCCGGTTACGCCAAGACTCAGCACTGAGTGTTCCCACTGGGCCCCGACTTCCCACCGCTCCCCTCCCCTCCCCGTGTCAGGGACAGATAGGAACAGAGACCACCGCCCCTCGGCCAGCCTGCCTGTCAGCTTCAGACACAGCACAGGACAAGCCAAGGTTCAGACACACCCTTGCTGCCAGGGCCAGAGGCCAGGCGTCTCTGGGCGGCTTCCCCAGTCCAGATAAGGTGTCCTCCCAGTCTTGGGTTTTAGCTCTCAGTGTCCCTGCGCTCCCACATGGACCCCCAGGCCATTTAACCCCTTCGCTCTTGCCTTTCTCCTGTGCCCTGGCCCGAGGTGTCAGTTGTTCAGATCTGCCCTCCTCCATTCCCATGCTGGATGGGCCAGGGGTTCAGACTTCGAGCAGGGAGGGGGAGGGGAAGGTACCTTCAATGGGGCCTGGCCGGGCGGGTGGCGGTGGGGGGCGAGGATGCTCCCTGCGTTATTCAACCCACACTCAACAACTGGTCCTGGGCGCTGGGACACGCCAGCGGACAAAGCCAAGTCCCTGCCCAGAGAGTCCACAGCCAGGCGGGGACACAGACTACAACCAAGATAATAAATCTAATGATAATACCGGTGATGGAAGTGCCAAGGGAAAAAAAAAGGGGGGGGAGGCCTGGGAGAAGAGAAGGATGCAGAAAGGACAAGGCAGACTTGATTAGAAAGCAGGCTGAGCTCTCAGAGATCCCGGAAAGAGCAGGGCTGGAGGGCCCTGCCAAGGGCAGAGGTGGGGAGGAGCTGGGAGTGTTCTCAGGAGCAGCAAGAAGGCCTGTGGGGAAGGAAGTGCCCGAGGCAGAGTGGCCAGGGTTTGGAAGCGCCAGGAACGAATTTGCGTTCATTCTGTGAGCGGGAAGACTGCGGAATCCGAATCTAAACGGCGCCCCCTGGTGGCCACGTGAGGAGTAGACTGTACTGGGACAAGAGCAGAAGCTGGGAGCTCCTGCAGTCACTGAGGTGTCCAGGCAAGCCAGGATGGAGGCTTGGACCAGGCGGTGATGGAAGATCTGCAGAGTGGCCAGATCCCGGATATAGTCTGTAGAGTCTACAGGGTTTGCTGATGGAGTCGAGGATGGTGCCATTTTCATTCTTAGCAACTTTGGCTGGCGGAAGTTCCATTTAACCAGGAGGGGGTCGCTGGGGGAGGAGAGGGTTTGCAGGCTCGGGAACTGAGGTTCCCATTCTGGAAAAATTTTGGTTGAGGAGTGTGCTGGACATGGGGGTGTCAAGTGTGGCTTTGGATGGTGTGTCTGGAGCAAGGGAAGGCTCGAGACTAGAGCCGTCCTTGATGCAGTGTCCAGATGCAGGAGGTACTTAGAAGCCGGAGGTCCCGCAGGGAGGGAGTGCCTCTCAAGTCAGGTAGGACCAAGCCAGGGGCCCTGCAGCCTCCACAGGGCCCTCCTTCTCTGCCTTGAGCTGCATGAACCAAGGAAGTGGAAGGGGGCAGGAGGCAGAAAAACCCCTTGCTACCACACATCTGTCACCGAGTACAAAATATCTGTGGGCGCATCTGTCCCCTCTCCAGGCTTTCCTGGCCCTGTCCTCACCCAGCTTCCTGGCATCGCCAGGTCCTGCTTCACCTCCCTCGCTCTGAGCCCCCGAGCCGGCAGCAGCCCATTCTCAACCCCCATCCTGCACGAGTTCCCCGAAGCACCCTTAATTTTTTCCTTCTCTGTCCTTCCAACCACACACCGGCTGGGCCCCACCCAGGGGCCTAGACCCCCAGGGCCTCGCAGTCTACCTACGGGCTGCGCACAGTGAGTGGAGAACATCCAGTTGGAGCAAACTTCACCTTCAGCTTCAGCAAGGTGCGCTCTCAGCCATCCTCTAGCTGAGCCCTAGAGGGCGCTCTTTCACACATGCCCTGACCCTCCAGCCACCACCGTTAGGCAAATCACCAGCTCTCTCCCTTAGGAGATGACCTCAGCTTCCCTCCCACCCAAAGACGGGTCCTCTACCAGCTTCCTTCCTCCCCTGCCCCCGGGGCTGGAGTCAGCTGTGTGCTCACAGTGGCCTCCACTCTCCAGAGAGCCGTGGGCCCCAGGCCGGTGACGTGGGAGCTGCAAACATTCTGTAACTGGGGAGGTGAGTGGCCTCCATCCGCACCTGCTTTCCTTTTTCTTTTTCCCTTTTTTTTAGGGCCGCACCGGTGGCTTATGGAAGTTTCCAGGCTAGGGGTTGAATCGGAGCTGCAGCTGCCGGCCTACACCACAGCCACAGCAATGCCAGATTTAAGCAGCATCTTTGACCTACACCACAGCTCATAGCAATGCTGGATCCTTAACCCACTGAGCGAGGCCAGGGATCGAACCCGCGTCCTTATGGTTACCAGTCAGGTTCCTTACCACTGAGCCACAACAGGAAATCCCAGGGCTCCAAAACTGATTACCGCTCGTCACGGCCCCACTGAAACCGCTCTCTCAAAGGTCACCTGGGGCTTCCAGATTCCTAAACCCAAAGGCCGCTTCTTTGACCTTGTATCAGTCATGTCTCAGTGCAGGAACTAAAAAGCACACTGGTGGAGTTTCCGTTGTGGTGCAGCAATTGACAAATCCAACTAGGAACCGTGCAGTCACAGGTTCGATCCCTGGCCTTGCTCAGTGGGTTAAGGATCCGGCGTTGCCGTGAGCTGTGGTGTAGGTCGCAGACGCGGCTCGGATCCCGTGTGGCTGTGGCTGTGGCGAAGGCCAGCGGCTGTAGCTCTGATTCAACCCCTAGCCTGGGAACCTCCATATGCCATGGGTGCACCCGCCACCCAAAAAAAAGCACACTGGGTATTTTCAGTGGGCAGTTCTCACAGGGAGAATTCTGCTGTGGTGAAGCAGCTGAAGACTCTGGTGAAGACTCTGGCATTGTCACCGCAGCAGCGTGATCCCTGACCCGTGAACTTTCACATGCCACAGGTGCAGCCAAAAAAAAAAAAAAAACCTCACAGGAAGTATTTTCTGAGTGGGTGGGTCTCCGGGCATAACTCCCGGAACACTGCAGAAATGACCGAGGGGAGCTGCCTCCAAGGCCACAGGCAGGAAGCTTTTCAGGCTGCGAGGCCTCGGGAAGCAGAGACGGGGAGGTTAAATGAGAAGGCAAGCGAGCCCACCCGTGGCTCCACCACAGGCCCCCTTCTCCCAGCCCCTCTGCATCGCCACTCCCTCCCCTTTTAAGCACTTTTTATATATTTTTTTATGGCCCCACCTGCAACATATGGAAGTTCGCAGGCCAGAGGCTGAATCTGAGCCACAGCTGAGACCTGCACCGTGGCTGCAGCAACGCCTGATCTTAGCCCGCTGTGCCGGCCAGGGATTGAATCCGCACCTCCACGGGGACCTAAGCCTCTCCAGTCAGGTTCCTTTTTTTTTTTGTCTTTTTTTAGGGCCACACCTGCGGAGTATGGAGGTTCCCAAGTTAGGGATCAAATCAGAGCTACAGCCACTGGCCTACACCACAGCCACACTGATGCGGGATCTGAGCCGCATCTGCGACCTACACCACAGCTCACGGCAACGCCGGATCCTTAACCCACGGAGCAAGGCCAGGGATCAAACCCGCAACCTCATGGTTCCTAGTCAGATTCGTTTCCTCTGCACCACAAAGGGGACTCCTATTTTTAAATTTTTGAGGAAACACCGTACAGTTTTCCACCGCAGCTGCACAATTTTATGTTCCTGCCGACAGTGTATGTACAACGGGTCTCCACAGCCTTGCACAGTTCTGTCTTTTTGGAGTTCCTGCTGTGGCTCAGCAAGTTAAGGACCTGACCAAGTCTCTGTGAGGATGCAGGTTCGATCTCTGGCCTGGTTCAGTGGGTTAAGGATCCGGCGTTGCCGCAAGCTTCGGCGGAGGTCACAGTTGAGGCTCGGATCCAGCACGGCTGTGACATGGCACAGGCTGAAACTGCGGCTCTGATTCAGCCCCCAGCCAAGGCACTTCCACCTGCCACGGGTGTGGCCGTAAAAAGAAAAGAAACAGAGAAAGAACACACTGTCTTTTCCCCATTGAAGGGTCTTGGCCCCTGGCCCCTTGATCAAAAATCTTTTGTGTCTGCTTTTACTCTGATCAAGTCCCTTTTTCACGCAGGCGTCCGAGCAACCTTCCTAAACCGCACACCAGGAGTAGGATTGGATCCCAGCTCCCCACGTCTGGCGGTGTGACTTGGAGGAGGGGGGTAACAGAACCTCTCTGAGGCTCGGCCTCACTTATCTGCAAAATGGGATCGCAGCAGCCGTGTCAAAGGGATGTGGTGAAGACTGCTTGAGACAAGAGATGTGAAAAGCCCTCTGTGGTGTCTGGCACAAGAGAGGTTTCCTACCAAGCGTGGTTCCTTCCTTATCTCTTAGCAGTCAGGTGAGATAAGAAAGGCCAGCTGTGCTCTGGTGGGCAAAACTGCTCACAGTCTGGCCCCCATTTTTTTTTTGGAGACTCACCCCCCGCCCCCGCGCTCCCCCTCGGAAGCCACACACACTGGCTCACCCACCTAACAGGGCGGGCTCCGGCCCATGGATGCACCTAGAGGTCACCTGCTCAGCCTCCGCCCCTGCGGTTTGCACACGCTGTTCCCACTTCTCCAAGCCCTTCCTTCTTCTGCTTCTTTCCTCCCAGCCAGGTCACATAACCCTCTCCTCTGAGACCCCTTCGCTGGTTCTCCCCACCCAGGTCCATCATTACCTCCATCATTGTTCTGAGAACCCGTGACACGCCTGTGGAATCCCTGGAGGATGGTTTGCCCCATTGCCCTGGCCCCCCAGGGCGTGGCTGACCCCGGGCCATCACTGCGGCAGAGATGTGAAAAGATGGACATGGCCTCGCGACTCAGACTCATGGGCTCTCACGTCCCTGCTGCCCACGGACCGTGAGACCCTGGATGAGACACTTCACCCTCTGGGCCTCAGTTTCTTATCTGTAAAATGGGGATAATCATATCCGCCTCACCGAATGTTCGTGAAGATCAGAGGTCAATGGGATTTTTAAGACAATGCCTTCAAGTATTATATGAATACTTTTTAAATGTCAGACTATATCAAATGGGACACGTGGGTGTTTGGGGGGTTTTTTGCCGTTTTTTAGGACAGCACCCACGGCATATGGAGGTTCCCAGGCTAGGGGCTGAATCGGAGCTATAGCTGCTGGTGTATGCCACAGCCACAGAAATGCAGGATCTGAGCCACATCTGTAACCACAGCTCATGGCAATGCTGGATCCTTAATGCATTGAGCGAGGCCAGGGATCGAACCCGCAACCTCACGGTTCCTAGTCTGATTCATTTCCAGTGTGCCACAACAGGAACTCCAACACGTGGGTGTTAAACGGCCATAATAGCTCATCCAGGATGGGCAGCCAGGATGCAGACTTGGGCCATCTAAGTGCAGAATGCAAGCTCTTTTTTTTTTTTTCCCTGTTGTGCCTGAGGCATGTGGAGGTTCCCAGGCCAGGTTCCCACGCCAGTAACAACTCAAGTCACTGCAGTGACAGTACTAGATCTTTAACCCACTGCTCCACAGGAGAATTCCTTTCTTCAGTCCCCCGCCTTTTTTTCTCTTTTTTTGGGCCACACCTGCCAGGCTAGGGGTCGAATCAGGGCTGCAGCTGCCAGCCTACACCACAGCCACAGCAACGCGGCATCTGAGCCCTATCTGTGACTCACACCGCAGCTTGTGGCAACACCAGATCCTTAACCCACTGAGCAAGGCCAGGGATCCAACTTGCATCCTCAAGGATACTAGTCAGGTTCTTAACCCACTGATCCACAACAGGAACTCCCCAGAATGCCAGTTCTTAACCACTGTGGCAGATGAGCTGATGGACAGCCGGTGGAGAGATGGTTGGAAAATGGGTGGTGGGTGATGGAAGGAGGCTGGGAGGGTGGACCAGTCGCTGGAGAGAGTCAGGAGGATTCCTTGTGAGGCCTTCCCCGCTGGAGCCAGCCACTCCCCGCCAGGCCTTACCTACCACTCCAGCACCTCCTTACCCCCCACCCCCAAGCCATCGCTTCACCACCACTTTCATCCTACTCTGAGATCCTCAGTGGAGAGTCTGGGAGGGCGGTGATGCAGAATGAAAGAGCAGGCGGCGAGAGGGGGCTGCCACGCTCTTTTGAATGTCCAGCCTTGGCCCCAGCGGCAGTCTCAGCCCACAGATCCCAAGCACAGGGGAGCCCCTGGCTGTGGCTCTTCTGAGTGGTGTACCCCCAGCCACCACAGGGTGGAGCCCGCGGGCTGGTTTTGGTCTCCAAGGAGACAGGAAGGGCACAGGGGAAGGGGGCCAGACCCTCCTGGGTCTCCCACAGGTGCCTGCCCTGGATCCTTTCATGAAATCCCTCACACCTTCCTTTGTGGGATGTGTGGCCTTTATCCTCGATTTTACGGAGAAGGAAAAAGAGGCCCAGAAAGGGAAAGCGGGTGGCAGCCGGTGGGGAGAGGGACCTGCCGATGCCTGCCAGGCTCCTCAGCCTGTGCCAACCACTCGCTGGGTGCCCAGAGCTCCAGGCCTCGCAGAGGGCACTCTAGGCAGGTCTTTGGAATAAATGAGCAAGCAGGCCCATTTTGCAGAGTTGGAGACCAAGGCTGGTGTGGCGGAGTCCCGTAGCTCGTGTCACACGGCTGGGAAGGACAGAGGAAGGGATGTTGCCTGGGTCTGCCTGGCAGCACCCTGCGCCCTCAGCCTACCAGCACGACACCTGCCTGGGAAGCGCCGTGTCCTGGTCTGCAGACCTGGTCGGCATCAGAGAGGAAGTTGTAGCAGGTGGGGCCAGGATCCTTGGTGGTCCCCCCACCTCCGTGCTGACTTTGGCCAAGTCGGGTGCCTCGTCTGTCCCAGAGAGAAGGCACGGAGGGAGAAAGGGCACCAAAGGTGGCAGGGGGGCATGTGCAAAGACCACGAATGTTTGCGGTCTGATCAAGATAAAGGGAGATGGGAGTTCCCGTCGTGGCACAGCGGTTAACGAATCCGACTAGTAACCATGAGGTTGCAGGTTCGATCCCTGGCCTTGCTCAGTGGGTTAAGGATCCACTGTGAGCTGTGGTGTAGGTTGCAGACGCGGCTCGGATCCCACGTTGCTGTGGCTGTGAAGTAGGCTGGAGGCTACGGCTCCTGTTAGACCCCTCGCCTGGGAACCTCCACATGCCGCGGTTGCAGCCCTAAAATGACAAAAGACAAATAAATAAATAAATAAATAAATAAATAAATAAATAAATAAATAAAAACAAACAAGATAAAGGGAGATGGCCCTAGGGCCGGAGTGGAGGGGAGGGGACAAGAGGACAGCGCGGCAGCAGCCAGGTTCCAGAGGGTCTTGTGGGTCAAGTTATGGAGTCTCAGGGGCGGCCTGCAGGCAGTAGGGAGCCACAGAAGATTCTAGGCAGAAGAGGGACATGACCAGATCCGTGTCCTAGAAAAATCGATCTGAATACTATGAGGGCAAAGTGGCTGGGGTGGGGCAAGGCTTAAGGTCACAGGACCTACAGGGCTGTCACCAGAGGAAAGATGATGGTGGCCCAGATAGAGGGTTGGCAGTGAGGATACCTCAGGGGTTCATGGCTCTGAGAGACATGGGGGGCATCAGATTCTGGGGGGTCATTGCTTATCCAGGCAGGGAGGGGGGAAAGAAGGGACCTGAAGGCGGTCCCGTCATGGCTCAGCAGTAAGGAACCCGACTAGTATCCGTGAGGACTCGGGCTCCATCCCTGGCCTCGCTCAGTGGGTTAAGGATCCAGTGTTGCTGTGAGCGTTGGTGTAGGTCGAAGACGTGGCTCGGATGTGGCGTTGCTGTGGCTGCAGTGTGGGCCGGCAGCTGCAGCTCTGACTCAGCCCCTAGCCTAGAAACTTCCATATGCCATAGGTGGGGCCCTGAAAAAAACAAAAGACACACACACACACACAAAGAGGGGACTAAATTGATGTCCAGGATGCCACCTGGGTGACTGGGGGTGGGCGTGGGGGGAACAGCGCTGCCACGTGCTGAGCTGGAAAAACACGAGGGGCCAGTTGGGGACTCACTGAGTTGAGGGAAGATGGATATTGCCGCCAGGTGGGAGACTGGAAATATAGGTCAGGAGTCGGAACAGAGCCCTGGGTGGACGTGTCATTGTGAGGACGTGGGCCTTGAGCAATATAGAAAGAGACACTGGGACAGGCCGTGGGGGAAGCCCGGCCTCCTACACGCCACCCTATCCGTGTCCCCAGGGCCCAGCGCACCGCTTGGCCTGAGGAAGAGAGGCAGGTGGCATTTTCCAAAGACGGCGCCACCGACGTCTCGCATCCCACACACTCTTCCTCCGAAGTGACCCTGTGACGACGGCAGAGGTGACGCCGAGAAACTTCTGAGGCCAGGTTGTAAGAGTCGACTGTTCCCACCCGGCTTGGGCCATGCACCGTGGCTTCCTTGGCCGCAGGCTGCCTCGGCACTGCCGTGCTGGAGGGGCCAAGTGGAGAGGCCGCAGGCAGGATGCCGAGGAGGTCCAGGTGTTCGAGCCCCAGACCTGCTACCAAAGATGCAAGAGAAGAAGCCCTCAGAGGTCCCAGGCCCAGTCTTGGGCCACCCCGGTTGACACCAAGCGGAGCCAAGACCAGCCAGTCCCATTGAGCCCTGCCTAGATTTCAGCTTCATGGGCAAAATAAATTGTTGTTTAGATCCACTAAGAAGCTGGGGGTGGTTTATTAACAGCAGAACAGACGGCATGTCCTAAGTATGTGTTGAATGAACATTTTGGGACACGCAGAGACAGGGGAGCCCGCAAAGGAGACTGAGAAGTGGTCGGGCGGTCCGAAGGGATCAGAGAATGTGAGTAAGTGGCCCAAAGGTACACAGTAGGCTGGTGGCCAAAACTTTAAGTCTGGTTTCCCCTGACCACTATACTTGGATTTTGCCTGAGATTTTTGTTTGTTTGGTTTTTGGTTTTGGGGGCTTTTTAGATCTGCACCCCCAGCATGTGGAAGTTTCCAGGCTAGGGGTTTGATCAGAGCTACAGCTGCTGGCCTATGTCACAGCCACAGCAATGTGGGTACCAAGCTGTATCTGCGATCTACACCACAGCTCACGGCAGTGCCAGATCCCCAACCCACTGAGCGAGGCCAGGGTTTGAACCCACATCCTCATGAATAATAGTCGGATTCGTTTCCACTGTGCCACAGTGGGAACTCCCTGAGATTTTTATTCTATCTTCCTTCCTCTTCCCTTCCTTTCTTTCTTTTATAATGAGAATCTGTTTCTCTCAGACTCTCATCAGTATATATGAGAAGCTAAGAACATGGAAGTAGAAAAATCAGGAGCAGGAGAAAATATGCCTAAGAGTGCTGCAGTTGGGCTTCAGATTTGCCTGAGCTTCCTGGCAGCTGGAGTAAAAAGGGAAACAGGGCCAGTTATTCAGTTCTCCTTACTGGAAAAGGGGAAACAGGCCAGTTCCTTGGTCAGTCACGTTCTCCTAACACCAGGCTGGAAGAAAGCTCCTGTGCGTTGTTGATATAAAGAGCTCTGGGTGACATCATGCCTGCAGCAGAAAACACAGGAGTGGTTTCTTTATTTCTTGTCACGACTGCTTTGATAAAGGCTGACCTCAGAGCTCTGAAGCCCAGAGTGTGTTCTGACACTGTTACAGCGAGAGGGGGACAATATCTCCCTTGCTGGGGTCACAGGCGTCTGAGAACTTGTTCAAAATAGTGATTCCAGGGAGTTCCCACTGTGGCTCAGAGGAAACAAACCCGACTAGTATCCGTGGGGACGCAGGTCCGATCCCTGGCCTCGCTCAGTGGGTTAAGGATCCAGGGCTGCCGTGAGCTGTGGTGTAGGCTGCAGATGTGGCTCGGATCCCGCGTTGCTGTGGCTGTGGCGTAGGCCGGCGGCTACAGCTCCGATTCAACCCCTAGCCTGGGAACTTCCATATGCTGCAGGTGTGGCCCTAAAAAGCAAAAAATTAAAATAAAATAAAATAATGATTTCAGGCCCCTGCATCAGAGGATGGACTCAGGAATCAGTAGCCTGGCAGTTTGTATCTTAATAGGCTCCCAGGGGCAACCTCCAGGTTGGGGGTGGGGGTTCCCCTGCCTAGAGGCTTTCCTAAATCTCAAGAAAACAGGCAATAAAGTAAGGGCTTACTGTCTGCCAGGGCCCTGGCACACTTTGGAACCATAAGCCGTGGAGAGACTGACGAGGGACCAATGGCTGCTCCACTGAGGCCACTCCAGGCCGGGCGCCTCACCACCGCGCCCTCCATCCTCACACGCCCTCTGCAGTATCCCCACTTTACAGATGAGGGTGCTGAGTCCCTGAGGCTGTGGCCATGGGTGGAGGCACGGAGGTTCAGAGCCAGAACCCACGGAGCTACGGGCTGACACCAGGAAGAGGACAGTGCTCCCAGGGGCAACACACGACAGCCTTGAAACAGCTTGAGCCTCCCTGGTGACAGCGTCACATTCATTCCTTCAAGAATCATGTGTTGGAGCTCCCTTTGTGGCTCAGTGGTTAACGAATCCGACTAGGAACCATGAGGTTGCGGGTTCGATCCCTGGCCTCGCTCAGTGGGTTAAGGATCCGAGCCTGGGAACCTCCATATGCCGCGGGTGCGGCCCTACATAAAGGCAAAAAAAAAAAGAATCATGTGTTGAATACCTACTGCGTGACAAGACTGTGCTCAGTGTCTCAGAAGCAGCGGGGACCCAAACCAACACATTAACTAACATGCTAACCACATTTTCTTTCTTTTTTTTTGTCTTTTTTAGAGCCGCACCTGCGGCATATGGAGGTTCCCGGGCTAGGGGTCTAACAGGAGCTGTAGCTGCCGGCCTTCGTCACAGCCACAGCAACGCGGGATCCGAGCCGCGTCTGCACCCTACACCACAGCTCACGGCAACGCCGGATCCTTAACCCACTGAGCAAGGGCAGGGATCGAACCCACAACCTCATGATACTAGTTGGTTTGATTACCGCTGAGCCCCAAGGGGAACCCTTTTCTGCGTTCATGAGACTCTGGCATCTGGGGCTTCCCTGCTGGGGAGGGGTTGCCCTCCACCCCCCACC
>PVHT021183646.1:10233926-10295581 GCA_004024745.2 Catagonus wagneri
GGGTTACCCAGAGCTGGTAAATGAAGGTGTCTGTTGGAGTTCTCGTCTTGGCTCAGCGGTTAACAAACCCTGCTAGTATCCATGAGGACGTGGGTTCAGTCCCTGGCCTTGCTCAGTGGGTTAAGGATCCGGCGTTGCGTGAGCTGTGGTGTAGGTTGCCAGAGCGGCTTGGTTCCCGCGTTGCCATGGCTGTGATATAGGCCAGCAGCTGCAGCCCAGGTGCCGACCTAAAAAAAAAAAAGAAGAAGAAGGAAGAACTGATGTCCCAGGCAGACAGCTTGCCCTTCACCACAACAATGCAAGTCAGACTCAACGTCCAGGCCAGAATTCCAGCCTGCTGCCGGAGACCAGGGTATGGGTGTGTCCCTCTGTTTCTGGGTCTGTAGAGCCAGCAGCTAAGGTGCCCTCAGGCCGGGGGCCCCCTCTGTCCTTTCCCCTCGGGCTGCCCCTCCGCGCTAGGCCAGCCTTTCCTCCTGCCTGGGACCCTCTCCAGTCTGGGTCTCTGGTGGCCTAGCTCAAGTAAAGTCACTCCCTTCTTTTTTCTTTTTTTTTGCTTCTTAGGGCCACACCTGCGGCATATGGAAGTTCCCAGGCCAGGGGTCAAATTGGAGTTACAGCTGCTGGCCTCCACCACAGTCACAGCAACAATGGATCCTTAACCCACTGAGCGAGGCCAGGGATGGAGCCCTCATCCTCATGGATACTAGTTGGGTTCTTTACCGCTGAGCCACAGTGGGAACTCCAAACCACTGCCTTCTCAAAAACACTTTCCTCTACCCACACGCCCTGCCTAGTGGACCCCACCTCTCACACCCTTTTCGCCACCCCTACCTAACTGCCTCCACTTCCTCAGCTCGCTGCCTGGTGCCCTGGCCTGGTCACCTCCCACTCCAGCCACCTGGTGGAACTCAGTGGACATTCGTGGACCTTCACTTTCCCCCTGCCCCTCCCCCAATCGGGGCACCGACGACCGCTTCTTAAAAGGCCCCTATCTCAGAGTCTCTAACTATACTCTGGGTTTCTTCCTGTCCCTTCGACTGCTTCTCCTCCATCCCCGTGGTGGCGCTTCCCTCGAGGGCCCCATGGGCCAACGCCTTACTTCTTACTAGCCCATCCCTGGCTGGGGGAGCCCACCACCCACCCAGATGCTGCAAACACCAGGTGCTCTGCTTCCCGGGATCCCTCGCATCCAGGCATGAGCAGGGGTCCGCCCCAGCCAAATGGGATGAGCAGAGCTGCAGTGGGCATGCTCAGATAGAGACAAGATGCCTGGAGCTGCTGCAGCCATCTGGTGACCACGAGGGAGCTCGAAACACAGCCTCCTGGGCCCCTGGAGACCTCTGCTTCCTCCAGGCCCCCACCCCAGTGAGCTGGGGAGGAGGGTGGAGCCTGGGCTACCTCCTGCGTGATGTGACACACACACGGGCACTTCATGTGCCCAGCAGAGACTGCCGTCCCCAAACTACTGCCGCCTGGGTTGGAAAGAGGAAGTGGGCATCAGGGAGCCGCTGAGTGGAGGGTGGAGGCCTAGGAGGGGAAGGAGGTGCAGGGGAGGGACAGACCTCAGGTAGAACCAGATCTAGGCCCAGATTCTTCCCCAGTCCCACACTCCATTCCTTCTCAAGCCTCTGAGCCTTTGCCTGCACTATTCCTTCAACCCAGAACACCCTTCCCTCACTTTCTCTGAAGCACAGACTCCACAAACTCCGTTTGACCTCCCTAGGATTCTTTCCTGCTTTGTAGCAAATATCCACGACCCCAAAAGGGCATCTCTGCTCCGTGACGCCCTTGCTGAGAGGTGTGCTAGTGATTGGTACTGAGATAGTCACGTGACCTGGGCCTAGCCAATCAAAGTCTTTGAGGATTTTTGGGGGGTTTGGCTCTCTTTCTGAAGCCAAGGGTAATTTTTTTTTTTTTTTTAGGGCCACAACTGCGGCATAGGAAGGTTCCCAGGCTAGGGGTCAAATCAGAGCTACAGCTGCCAGCCTACGCCACCGCCACAGCAATACCAGATCCTAGCTGCAACCTACACCACAGGTCATGGCAACGCCCACTGAGTGAGGCCAGGGATCGAACCTGCAACCTCACCGTTCCTAGTCTGCTTTGTTTCCGCTGTACCACGACGGGAGCTCCTAGTCAAAGATAATTTGATGTGAACCCGGAGCTCTCTGTGGCCAGGTTGGCTGCCCTCTGCAGAAAACTCATCTGAAGCCAGAAATGGAAACAGCTAAGACAGAGAATGAGAGAGAGAGAGGAAAAAAACAAAAACATTCTGAGTCTCTGGTATTCATATCCCGAAGGCCGCCTGACTCCTGACTCTCCAGGAACTGAGCTGGTAAATTCCAGTTTAAGCTAGACTGTTATACTTACTTAAAAACAGAAGATGCTTGAATTCTGCATCATTCCTCTCTTTGTGCATGTGTATGTGTCTTTTTGTCTCTTTAGGGCCACATCCGTGGCATAAGGAGGTTCCCAGGCTAGGGATCGAATCAGAGCTGCGGTTGCCGGTCTATGCCACAGCCACAGCAACATGGGATCCGAGCCGTGTCTGCAACCTACACCACAGCTCACAGCAATGCTGGATCCTTAACCCACTGAGCGAGGCCAGGGATTGAACCTCATGGATGCCAGTTGGGTTCCCTACTGCTAAGCCATGATGGGAATCCCTGCATCATCCCTCTCTTTAATGACTCACGCTGCCCCATCAACTGGACACAAAATAATTCAGCCTCTGATGTGCATTTTAGCCCCTGATGTGCATTTTGCCTCTTCCCAAATTCCCCAGTTATCAGTGAAGCTAGGAGGAGCCTCTGTGTGCACCCCTTCCCACATATGTGCAATTACCTCATTAGAGCAATGTCTAGATGTAAACTTGAACATGAAAGTGTGCTTCACTGCCCTTGACCTCCATCCCTATTTTTCGTTGAGTCACGGACCCTCCTCCAAGTCTAGCTTCCCTCTGTCCCTCTGTCTTACAGGTTCCCAGTAAGTCTTGTGACCAAACCCAGATCAAGAGTGATGGGTCTGGCAGAAATCAGGCACGTTTGGAGAGTGCCTGGGCTTCTGGAGCCCTGCTTGCTGCTCAGGGTTCACAGGCCCGACCCTCTGCTGTCCCAAGATGCAGGGGTGCCCCATCCACCAGCTTTGAGTCATGAGAAAAAATGAGAAATCAGAGAAAACTATGAAGGGAAAGGACTTCAAAGATGATTTATTCTAGACAATCACCCTGCCCACACCTGTCCCATTCCACCCAGCCCAGGTGACCTAACCATGTGCCCCATGAGGCTGGGATTTTTGTCTGTCACGTGCCAATGTCAAAAACAGCAATTAAGCCCAACTGAAAGGATGGATGGATGGATGGGGTGGATGGATGGATGGATGGGGTGGATGGATGGATGGATGCATGGATGGGGTGGATGGATGGGTGGGTGGATGGATGCATGGATGGAGTGGATGGATGGATGGATGGATGGGTGGATGCATGGATGGGGTAGATGGACGGGGTACTCTAATTGTGCAGTTCAAAGGGGTTCAAGGACAGAGTCTGCCCCTCACTCACTTTCAGGCCCCTCCCTCTCCAGGTCTCAGTTATATGTAAAAGGTCATTGAATTAGACCGCCTGTAAATTCCTTCCAAGTCTCTTTCCCTCTAGTTAGCTGTTTCCAGAGGTGGAATTCCAAGCTTGGAGGCAAACAAAAAGTGTCACCCATGTGGCTTTCCTACAATTCAAGTGTTGGATCTTTTTCTTTCCCCTAAAGGGCGGGCAGGCTGCTGAATTCCTTTCTAAATGTTCAAAATGATTCACAAATTCAGTGTGCGCATGAAGTCAGCACAGGACTTAAATCTGAACTTTGCCTCTTCCTGGCCGTGTGACTTAGGCAGGTAACATAACATCTCTGAAGGCAGTCTCCTTACCTATAATACAGGGCTGTAATCCACTTCATCGGGCTGTGGAAAGGATTAAAGAAGATGACATACAACACTTGGCACAATAGCTGGCAGGTAGCGAGCATTCCATAAATGGCAGTGGTGGTTGTTTGGTGACATCCCAGACCGCATGTCTGGGGACTACTGGGTGTTGTCCCATAATCAACTGTGGACTTCCACCTGCTATACATAAAGGAAGCAGAGATGCTGACCTCAGGCCAGAAAGACATTCGGGAGGAGCCCTTTAAGAGAAGCCCTTCCCATCTTCATCCTTCTTCCTACTTCAAGTTCAGGCATCATGGAGGGAGATCAGGCAGCCTCTTTGGACCCTGAGGAGACCTTGAGAATAGAAGCAATAAGAAAGGGCCGGAACCCCTAATTACCAGCATCCAGGAGATCAGTCCTGTATTACAACTACCTCGGGATTCTTTCTACACCTCTAATTTCTTTAAGCCATTGTTTTTTTGGGTTTTCTCTCTGACATAAACAAAGTTAATCTGTTATGTACCCATTTTGCTGATGACAAACTACAAGGTCAACATATCTAGCAGAGGCTGAGTCGGGATTTGAATTCAGGTCCCCATAGCTCCCCTGCTGCTGATTCTATCAGACCCGTTGCCACCCCCAGTGAGAGGACTCTCCTTATCAGCCTACCTGGACATGATTGGAGCCGTAGGGGAAGATGGAAGGAAAGTGCAATCACCAGCGGCTTCACGTAGGAGGCGGTATGTGAGTTGAGTCTTGGAGAAATAGGCAGGAGTAATAACTGAACTTTCCCACCAGATCTTCAGACAAAAAGGAAAGTCCCACTTGGAGATTCGTGGTTGCCAAGGGGAAGGGGGAGGGAGTGGGATGGACTGGGAATAAGCAATGAGATCCTGCTGTGTAGCACGGGGAACTGTATCTAGTCATTTGCAATGGAGCATGATGGAGGGTAAAATGAGAAAAAGAATGTGTATATGTATGTGTGACTGGGTCCCTTTACCGTACAGTAGAAAATTGACAGAACTCTGTAAACCAGCTGTAATGGAAAAAATAAAAATCATTTTAAAAATAAAAAAAAGGGAAAGTCCCAGATGCCAAACTGTGGCCCTGGGCAAGGGACACCCATCCGGCCTGGCTGAAGCATCAGAGCATGCGTCCGGGGTTCCCCAAGGCCATCCCCAAGTTCAGAGATGGATGGATTCACCAGGAAGATTCCCAGAACTCAGCACGGAGTCTTAGATGCAGCTCCGATCTCTTATGGCCAAAGGATAGGAAACGAAGTCAGCAAAAGCACGTGGAGTGAGTGACGTCCCCAGGAAACCGGGCACCAGGCTCTGAGAGTCCCTCCCGGTGGAGTTCCGCAGGTGGCACCCCATTCTTCCAGCAACAGCTTGTGAAAACACATGTGAGGTGCTGTCATCCAGCGAAGCTCAGCACAGACTCAGCGCCCCGGGTTTTTATTGGGGACTGGTCACGTAGGCATCCTCTGCCTGGCACACAGCCAAACCCCAGAGTCCCCAGGGGAAAGCAGGGGCTCAGCATAAACCCTGTTGTCTGCACAAATACTTTTGGCACCGGAAGCCACTCTTTTTTTTTTTTTTTTGGTGTGCTTGCTTTATTTATGTATGTATGTATGTATTTATTTATTTATTTATTTTAATTACTTAATGAATTTTATTACATTTATAGGTGTACAACAATCACCACGACCAAATTTTATAGCATTTCCATCCCAGACCCTCAGTGCATTCCCCCCCACCCCCCAAACTGTCTCATTTGGAAACCGTAAGTTTTTCAAAGCCGGTGAGTCAGTATCTGTTCTGCAAAGAAGTTCACTGCGTCCTTTTTTTAGATTCCACATGTAAGTGATAGCATTGGATGTTGGTGACACGCTTTTTTTTTTTTTAATTTGCTTTTTAATTAGTGTAGAGTTGATTTACGGGGCTGAATCAATTTCGGCTGTATGGCACCGTGACCCACGCTTACCAGGAAACAGCAGGAACCCTCCTGAAATCCAAGTTCCCAGACTCCAGCCAAGGGCCAAACTTGCAAGCAGGCTTTATAGATATAGATACAGATACAGATACAGATATAGATATTTGTGTGTGTACGTATATGTGCATATTTATATATGTATATGACATCTATGTATATATCTGTTTTACAGCGTTGTGTTAGTTTCTGGTGTACCACAAAGCGTTTCAGTCAGACATATCCATACGTTTATATATGTATGTGAATGTGCAGGTTCTTTTCTATTACAAGATATTGAATATAGTTCCCTGTGCTATATACAGTAGGACCTCGTTGTTTGCCCGTTTTATAGACAGCTGTTTGAATTTGCTAGTCCCAAACTCCTAATTGATTCCTCCCCCCAGCCCTCTCCCTTTGGTTACCATAGAGTTGTTTTCCTTTGTTTTTTCTTTTTAGGGCCGCACCCGCGGCGTATGGAGGTTCCCAGGCTAGGGGTCTAATCGGAGCTGTAGCTGCCCACCTACGTCACAGTCACAGCAACGTGGGATCCGAGCCACATCTGCGACCTACACCACAGCTCATGACAACGCTGGAACCTTAACCCACTGAGCGAGGTCAAGTATAGAACCTGCAACCTCATGGTTCTTAGTCAGATTCATTTCTGCTGAGCCACGATAGGAACTCCAAACTTGTTTTCTATATCTTTGAATCTGCTTCTGTTTTATAAATGGGTTAATTTGTATCTTTTTTTTAGATCCACATATAGTGATATCATGATATTTGTCTTTGTCTGACTTACTCAGTATGATAATTTCTAGGTCCATCCATGTTGCTGCAAATGGTGTATTTCGTTCTTTTTTATGGCTGAGTAATAGTCCATTATATATATACCACATCTTTATCCATTCATCTGTTTATGGACACTCAGGTTGCTTCCATGTCTTCGCTGTTGTAAATAGTGCAAGCAGATCTGCTGTGGACACTTTTCTGCCCCAGAAATGATACTTTTCTCCCCATTTCTTTTTTTTTTTCTTTGCTTTTTTTTTGAGTCACATCTGTGGCATATGAAAGTTCCCAGGCTAGGGGTCGAATCAGAGCTACAGCCACCAGCCTACACCACAGTCACAGCAATGCAGGATCCAAGCCACATCTGTAACCTACACCACAGCTCACAGCAATGCCAGGTCCTTAACCCACTGAGTGAGGCCAGGGATCGAACCCACGTCCTCATGGATACAAGTCGGGTTCGTTACCACTAAGCCACAACAGGACCTCCTAGACGTTTCTTTTTTTTAAGTATTTATTTATTTATTTTTTGGCTGCACCCAGAGAATGCAGAAATTCCCAGGCCAAGGATCGAACCTGAGCCTCAGCTGTAAAAACATTGAATCTTTAGGCCACAAGGCAACCCCTATAAATATTTCTTCACACTGTGCTTTTTTCCATTAAGGATTTGAATCAGCCTGATTAAAAAAAAAAAAAAGACAGCGGTTAATGAATCCAACTAGGAACCATGAGGTTGCAGGTTTGATCCCTGGCATCGCTCAATGGGTTAAGGGTCCGGCGTTGCCATGAACTGTGGTGTAGGTCGCAGACACAGCTTGGATCCTGCGTTGCCGTGAGCTGTGGTGTAGGTTGCAGACGCGGCTCGGATCCCGCGTTGCTGTGGCTGTGGCGTAGGCCGGCGGCTACAGCTCTGATTAGACCCCTAGCCTGGAAACCTCCATATGCCATGGGTGTGGCCCTAAAAAAAAAAAGGACACAAGCAACCAAATTGTGAATTTTAACCTCCAAAGAAAATTGAAACCTAAGAGAAAAAGAAGATAGTGTTTATTGACTATTCAAGCATCTTACACACATTATGTCCCCCCATGTTTTCTTAACCCTGAGGTGAGAATGAGTATTCAGCTTTTACAGTTAAGCAAACTGAGGCTCATTGCCAATAAGTGACTCACCCAAGTTCACTCAGGCCCTGGGTGGCAGAGCTGAGTCACCCCGCTGAGTCTGACCTCAAAGTCTGTTTGTTACAACAGAACAGTTGTCAAGGTACCTCAGGTTTGACTGAGCATCCTAGCAGCCTAGGGAAAAAGGGAAACTGAATATATGGCCCAACTGATCACTAGACAGGCAAAAGTCCAGCATTTCATTGAGGGCAAGCAGAACCCTTCTTGTGTGGCACTGAATTAAGTTTTCCTCAATCACGGGAGAGTTGATGAAAGAGAGCTTGTGGGGGTGGGATCTAGGGGACTCAGCTTGGACTGTTGAAGTGCGGTGGTCCTTCAGCTGAAGGGCAGGGAGGTTGCTGAGCAAGTGCCCATTGTCCACTGGAGAAGGATCTGTGCTCTAGTAACCGTTTCCTCGGGGGGTGTGTCTGCATGTTTCTCTCTGTCTCACCATCTTTCTCTTTTTATCCCCCTCCCCCGTCCCCCCATCCCGGTCTCCTTTGCCTCTGTCCCTTCCTTGTCCACCCCAACCTGCAGAGAGTCCCCGATGCTCAGAACTGGTTTTAGGAAGTGCTGCTACGTCAAGAGCCTACGTACCAGAGCCCCGGCAGGACACGACTTCCTCCCCACGCTGGGGCTGGGCGGGGCAGGGCGGACGGGAAGGGGCCTGCTGTAGCTGAGGTGACACATCCCTGCCTGAGCAGCCAAGCTGCAGCTGGGTCAGCAGGCCCCCGGAGCCCGGGCCGCCCTTCCCCGGGGGCTTCAGAATGGACTTGTGCCACCCAGGTAAGCACCTGGGCCGACCTGTCTAGGCCTCAGTTTCCTGTTCTGTGGAATGGGGATAACGATGCCGACCTCACAGGAAATAGAGATAAGCCAGGTGGGACATGCAGAGGCAGGCGACAGAGGTCTAGGCGCTTAGGCTTGGTGCCAAGCTGTGCTCCAGGGGCTGGGAGTCCAGCAAACGAAGCAGGTGCTGCCTTTACTCTCATGAGCTTATGTTCTAGAGGGGAAGACAGACAGTAAGTGCATGAGTGTGCTTGGCCAGGTGGTGACAAGCGGTATGCATGGAACAGGGAGATGAGGAAGATGGAACAGGCTGCCGAGAAGACCTCAAGCGGAGACACTGTTTGAGCCGAGACTTGAAGGAGAGAGGAAATTATCGTTGTGGGTCTCGGGGGAAAGAATCTTTCAGATGAAGGAATAGCCAGTGCAGAGGTCCAGAGGTGGGACGTGAAAGCCTCCTTGTGATGAAGATGCTGACGTCAGTGAGGATGATAACTGTCTGGTGGCACGAGGGCCCTGCAGCCTTGATTTGGCCTCTGGTGGGTGACAGTGGCCTTTGGGCAGGCTGAGGACACCGCCGATTGCCAGTGGAGAAGCCCAGGAATGAGCAGCAGGGGACCGTGGCTGGGACCCCGCCCGGTCAGCAGGACCCTGTTTTCTGGAGGGGAAGGAAAGGAGGCGGCACAGTTGGTACAGGGGCAGACAGGACCGTGTTGTGTTTCTGCGAGGCAGAGAGAAGAGGGGCCAGGTCCTTCTCAGAATGTTCTAGGATGGGCTGGAATTCCTGAGGACAAGTGCTGCCTGGAGCTGCTCGGTTCCCCAGGTTCAGATAATGCACAACAGAACCCTTCCTTCAAACAAATCGTTACACAGGCATTCTCGTTGTGGCTCAGCAGCAGCAAACCTGACTAGTATCCATGAGGTTGTGGGTTCGATCCCTGGCCTTGCTCAGTGGGTTAAGAATCCAGTGTTGCCATGAGCTGTGGTGCAGGTTGCAGACGCGGCTCGAATCCCGCGTTGCTGTGGCTGTGGTGTAGGCCGGCAGCTGCAGCTCTGATTTGACCCCTAGCCTGGGAACAACAACAAAAAAAAGCCTCCTACAGGGCAGTCTGACCCCGTCCACTGGGCCTCCCTTCGCCCAGAGTTTCCACGGAACACAGTTCGAGAACCACCCATTTGTTCCATGGCCCCCACTTACAGATGGAACAAAGGAGGCCAAGACAGGGACCCTTCCCTCCCCACCTCCTGGCTGCCCTCCCAGCGCTTCCTCTCCAGACCCCAGGCCTCTCCCGCGGGCTTCGGGGGGCAGGTGGCCCACAGACTGTAGGGGCCCAGTGCACACATCGTAGGTGGCAACCGGGGGACAAGAGGAGACCCAGGAGGAGCAGCGCCCGGCTTAAGGTCACTCAGCCGATGCAAGCGTGACGGGACACAGTGAACCCGGGACACAGCGAAGTACCCCCCCCACACCCAGCCAGCACTGCCTGTCTCGCTCCCGCCGTTACAGGGTTCTTTGCGGGCGGGTGGGGTCTTCTGGTACCGAAGTCCTCGGGATGGCTGTCCCCATAATGCAAATGAGGAAACCGAGACGCACAGAGGTGAACTGGAGGAGAGGACGGACCCCAAGTCGGGTGGCCAGTAAGTGGCAGAACGGGGACAAGATCTGAGAGAAGAGAGAGCCCCCGGTTGAGTCTGGGCGAGGCACCTAAGGGAGGCCAAGACCGAGTCACCGCTTTCGGTCGGGCGGGTCCTGGGAGGAGAGAGGTTGCGTGGAGTCACTGCAGGCAGTCTCCTGGGAGATGTGAGGGTTCCACTGATGGGCTCATCTGTTCATTCATTGTCGGTCAGTCAGTCATCTCTGGTGGGAGGTCCTGAGTTGTGCGATGCTGGAGACAACCGTGGACCCAGCCCTGAGTGAGCCACTGGCCTGGGATGGGGTGGGGGGAGGGGGAGACGGATCCTGCAGGACAAGGACGCGGGGCCTGACATGCAAGCAGGCAGAGACCTGCAGCGTGGGAAGGAGCGAGTCGACTCTTTTCCACCCCAGGGCAGGGGCAATTCAGGAAGACTTCCTGGAGGAAGTGGAGGGAGAGAGAGAGAAGGTCATTTGTATGCTACCCAGACTGGGTCTTAATCAAAACTCCTCCACAGTCAGGTGACTTCCCATCTCCAAGCTCAGATGTGCCACTTCTGAGTGGGCAGCCCCTCCTAGCCTAAGTGGAGAAAGAACAAGAACCCGGGGTCAGCCCGCCCTGCTCAGATCCCCAGCGGTCACAGTGGGCTTCTTCCTGCTGTGGGGTTTCAGTTTCCCAAGGGGCAGGATGGTGGCAAAAGTCCCCCCTCCCATCTCCAGCTGTGGGTGTCTGGCACCCCAAAGCGGGTCCCCTCCCCCTGCGTCTGCTGAAAAACTGAGATCCAGGCAACAAAGCCCCAAAGTGACCAAAGACAGCCCTGGGACTGGTGCAGCAAGTCCGTGGGTTAAAAATAGAGGCGGGCTCCGCTGGGGGAGGAAACCACACGATTCAGCCCAGGCGATTCAGGTGCCCGCAGGCCCTCAGCGGCGGAGGTGGGGTACAGCTCTGCCGGCTGCCCCCCCACCCACAGCCCACCCCAGAGCCCCTCAGACCCAGACTCTGAGAAGCCGCTGCCCTCAGGGCCCCAGGATCGACTCCCCCCACCCCTGCCCTGGAAAGGGGAAGCGAGGCCAGCTGTCCTGGAAGCGGGGCTGCAAGCAGATTTCTAAAAATATGATGGGGAAAGAGGAAGGACAAAGGGGAAGTAGAGAGCAGCGGGGGAGATGGCCCGGCTGGCACCTGGGCACACTCAGCTGGACTGGGCATGGGTGCGAGGGGCAGCCTAGCCGCGGCGTGGGTGGGGTCAGTGGTCTGACAGTGGCCTTTGTGAAAGCAGAGGGGTAAACAGAGCTCGTGGCGGTGTTGTCATTGCTACCATGTTAATATATTTGCATTTTTATCATTATTATCACTATTATTATTATCATCATCATCGTCATTATTATTAAAATCCATCTCGCTTGAGCTGCCTCACTGCCTGAAACGCCATCGACACCAGGCTTGGTATCAGAAGTAACCCCTCTCGGGCTGTGTCCTTGGGCATCCTCCTTGAATCTCCTCTATTCCTCAGCCCTGAATTGGGGGAGAAATCCACACTTTTAAACAAAGAAGTGAAAGGTCCGAAGGCTCTGGCGTCACCAAGCGCTGGGTGCCGCAGGCTCAGGGCAGTCAGCCCTGTTTCAGGGTTTCTGATACACTTGGCCAGCTGCCACCTGCTGGGGTCAGGACCTGACTGAAGGGGACACTGGACTGAGAGGGCTCATGAACGTACCTGTCAGACCGCGAAAGGAGCTGCATGAAGAAAAAAGGCAAATACGGAGTTCCCTTCGTGACTCAGTGGTTAATGAATCCGACTAGGAACCATGAGGTTGCGGGTTCGATCCCTGGCCTCGCTCAGTGGGTTAAGGATCCAGCGTTGCCGTGAGCTGTGGTGTAGGTCACAGACGCGGCTTGGATCCCGCGCTGCTGTGGCTGTGGCGAAGGCTGGCAGCTGCAGCTCCTGTTAGACCCCTAGCCTGGGAACCTCCATGTGCCGCGGGTGTGGCTCTACATAAAGGCAAAAAGACAAAAAAAAAAAAAAAAAGGCAAATATCGTACGTCATGCCACTGTCCCAGGAAAACTATTTCCCCAGCTCTGACACTGACTTTGTTTGCCTTTTTACCCCAAAAGAGAAAGGAGCTCATTCTCTAGGCACTGTCAGCATCTGGCTTCATTCTCCATAGTGATGAGCTGTGGTCAGCGTTTCTGAGTCAGAATATCCAAGTTTAGTGTCCTTTTTTTTTTTTTTTTAATGGCCACACCTGCAGCACATGGAGGTTCCCAGGCTAGGAGTAAAACTGGAGCTGCAGCTGCCGGCCTACGCTACAGCCACAGCAAGGCAGGATCCGAGCCACGTCTGTGACCTACATCATAGCTCAAAGCAACACCAGATACTTAACCCACTGAGTGAGGCCAGGGATCGAACCTGCATCCTCATGGTTCGTTACCTCTGAGCCATAATGGGAACTCCTGATCCAAGTTTAGTGTCTTGATGGGGCTTGATGATTTTGCACCGGGGTATCTGGCTTCGGACAATCAAGGTCGGGGTTGTGGCCTCGGAGCCCCAGATGGGCCAGGGAGTGAATCACAACCCTGCCACCTCAAGGCTGTGTCCCCTTGGACAATCTGAGCCTCAGATGCCTCATTTGAAGAATGAGTTTAGAAACAGCTTCCTGGAGTTCCCGTCGTGGTTCAGTGGTTAATGAATCTGACTAGGAACCATGAGGTTGTGGGTTCAATCCCTGGCCTCGCTCAGTGGGTTAAGGATCCGGTGTTGCCATGAGTTGTGGTGTAGGTTGCAGAGGCAGCTCGGATCCCACGTTGCTGCGGCTGTGGCGTAGGCTGGCAGCTACAGCTCCGATTAGACCCCTAGCTTGGGAACCTCCGCATGCTGCGGGTGCGGCCCTGGAAAAGACCAAAAAAAAAAAAAAAAAGAAAGAAAGAAAGAAAAGGAAATAGCTCCCTCCCGCACAGTGGTCAGAATCAAAGGAGATAGCGGAGGGCAAGAGCCTGGAGCTCCCAGGGCCCGAGACAGCAGGTGCTCAGCCCTCATGCGTTTCCTTAGCCAAGAGCTTGGCTGGTTCTTTGAGCAAGTTCCCAGATCTGCTGCAGGGATGGGAGGAAGGTGAGGGAGGGGGGTTGCCCAGAGGAAGCACAGGAGGGCCCCTGAGGGGAGAGGGAGGGAGGGAGTAAGAGGCACTAGGCAGGCAGGAGAAGGAACAGCATTCCAGACCCAGGGAACAGCATGTGCAAAAGTCCGTGGAGGGAGTGAGCGCATGGGAGTGAATGAAAGGCGACCAGGAGGCCTGAGCCTGGGGCAGGGGCGGGCGCAGTGTGAGACGAGAATGGGGCCCCAGCAGGGCTGGTGGGTCCAGGAGGACGTGGACGTTTTATTGCCAGGACAATAGGAGGTCACAGGAGGCTGGATGGGAGGGGCCGAGTGGAGGCAAAGGGTCCTCAGGAGACCTTCCGTCATCCGGAGAGTGGAGCCCGGGGTCTGGGGGACGGATGGCGGGGGCTGTGGAAACAGAAAGAAGAGGGACGCGGCTTGGTGACACGAGGGTGACACGAGAAGAGGTGCTCGTCGAGATGCCTGTTAGGGTTCTGGCCAGGGGTCCCTGGGGGGCCATTCCTAGAGTTTGAGAACTCAGGAAGAAGGCCAGGTTGAGGGGAAAGTCTAGATGTTCCGTTTTAGTGCCAGTGACGAGTGAAATGTTGGTCAGGACACGGGGGCACGCAAGGGTCTGAAGCTCGGGGAAGGGGTTGGAGCTGAAGGTATGTGTGTGAGTCCAGGCCAGCACGGGGAGAGGGGGGCTAATGAGACCCTGCGGGGAGAGAGGAGTCAGCCGGGGACCCCGCCCTGGGCGTCCCCATCGCTCACCCTGGACCGCCTGCACAGAAACACGGAACTCCCACCTGGCTTCCTTCCAACCAGCAGGCTGTCTTGGATCCACGTGGCCCCCCCCCAGCAGGGGTGCCCTGGGCCAGAAACAGACCTTCAGGACACCAGCCCTAGCCAACAGGAAAACAACAAAAAGCAAACAAACCAAACAAAAAAAAAATCTGATCTTTCAGCCCAAATCAGCTAGAGGTTTTTGGGTTTTTCCACTGTGGACCTAAGCCTCCCCCGACTCCTGAAGCAGTTCCAGGTCCCAGCCTCCCGGGTCACCTCCCCTGCTGTGGCCTTGCTCCTGGCCTCCATGAGGATGGCCCCTCACACCTCCTGTCCCCGTGTGTCCCCAACAGCCTGCAGGATCCGCCTCTCCTGGGACAGAAGCTTAGAGGCTGGCAAACTGGGGTTCTGATGCCAGCCTTGCCACTTCCCAGCTGTGTGGCCTGGAGCCAATTGCTTCGCCTCTCTGAGCCTCAGGGTCTTAAACTGGAAGAGACCCACTTCGAAGAGCTGTGAGGATTAAACGGCATGGTTTACATGGAGCTATTGGCAGGGAGGGGGCGTTTTGGATCTTAGGGGTTCACGAGACTCTTGCTTTGTCTCCCGGTGCCACCTCCCTTCTGTGCCCTTGGGAAACAAGATTTCTAGGCTTGCAGAGCTCAGAGTTGCAGGGACAGAAAGGAAAACGGTGCCCCCACCCAAGCAGTGTATCATCCGCCAGCTGCCACTTCAGCCACACCGTCGTCGGGCCGCTCCGTTTCTCCACCCGACCAACATCTTCTGGTGATGAAAATACGAGCGCCAGTGGATCCTCTGGCCACATGCTCCGCCCATGCCTCCTTTTACTCTAAAGTGGGCCCTCCGGTCCAGCGCGATGTTCGCAGGGCTCTGAGTCAGCAGATCAAGCCCTTGGTAGTGGCGCTGGCCGAGGCTCTGGGCAGGAAAGGACACCGCGTATCCAGAACAAGGGAGCCGATGCAATTGATTGGCCATCAGGTTGCTGGTTGGCCTGTTGGAAACCCTCGGTCTCTGCAGCTAGCAGGCCTGGTATTCAGCCGCTGGCGGTAGCTTGGGGAGCCTGGGTGAGTGGGTCCACGCCTCTCCTCCGCGGTGGCCACACGGCTGCTGCATTCAGGTACCATCGGACCAGCACGGAAACGGGCTGATGTCAAATGGCTGAGTCATTCCGCCTGTCTGGAGGTTTCGTGCCCCTCCTACAGTGGCTGCTTCCTGAGGAATATTCATGTGCTTTGCAAACATCTTCACCCTCCACGCTCACTCCCAGGGGGCCACCCACCCACCTCTCCCCCGGACCTCCTCTGGTCCCAGTCTTTTTTCTCTCCTTCTTGCTGACCAAGAAGTCAGGCCATCTTCTTCCGCCCAGGAATGCATAGATATTTTTATGTCACTTCTCTTTCCCCATGAAATAGATGATCGGGTGCCCCGCCCAAAGCTCTGCCCACTGCTGGGGACTTCTCACCACTTTCTGGAAACCTTGAGCAGGGCTGGAGTTCAATAGTTGTCCAGTTCTACCCAAACGCTGAGCCACCCATCAAGAACCAAGCTCAGGCATTTTCCTCCTTCGTCAGAAGGACACAAGGGACCCGTAATCCGCGCAGTCCTAGTGTGACTTGGGGGAGCTGGTGCCATAACAGTGGGTGACATGGGGGGTCTGAGCCCCCCGTCCCTGGGGCTTACTGGAGGCTTCTGTTTCTGCTCACTGGATGAACCGCTTACAAAGGTGAAGTGGGTTGAACCAGTTACAAAGGATTGCTGTTGGGCTCCCTTGACTTTATGACTTGCTGGGTCAGAGAGACCCGATCTGGCTGCTTAACCAGGGGACTCATCGCCACGTAAACCGGCCACGGTGAAGCAGGAGCCTTCCTTCTGGGGGCCTGGCCTCTCCTTCAATCAATAGGGCCTGAGTGGGAGTTCCCTCTGTGACACAAGGGGACTGCCTGCATCTTGAGAGAGTTGAGACGAAGGTTTGATTCCCTGCCCTGCACGGTGGGTTAAGGATCCGGTGTTGCCACAGATGTGGCTTGGGTCGCAGCTGTGCCTCAGATCTGATCCCTGGCCCAGGAACTCCAAATGCCGTGGAGCAGCAAAAAAAAAAAAAAAAAAAAGGAGTTCCTGTTGCGGCTCAGGGGTAATGAACTCAACTATCATCCATGAGGCTGCAGGTTCCATCCCTCACCTCACTCAGTGGGTTGGGGATCTGCCGTTGCCACGAGCTGTGGGGCAGGCCGCAGATGTGGCTTGGCTCCTGTGTTGCTGTGGCTGTGGTGCAGGCCAGCAGCCATAGTTCCAAATCAACCGCTAGCCTGGGAACCTCCATATGCCACAAGTGTGGCCTTAAAGAAAAGCAAAAAAAAAAGGGGGGGAATTAAACAAAATAGGGCCTGGGTCTAAAAACTGACTCAGGTCCAGAAACCAGGCAAGGGGTCTGGGCTTTATATGTAGTGACTGCCCTTGGGGAGGGGTATTTCCTTCGGTGAAGCAACTCTGTATTTGGGCCGAGGTCAAGTTCATGGGGAGGGACTCAGCTGTGAGTCATCAGGAGACTGACACACTTACCCCAGCCCCTGAGGGGGTGGGTGCCTCTTGTCCTGAGGGCAAGAACTGATTAGCACACCATGGGATCCACTCTAGGTGTGTTGAACCCTTACTGTATGTTAGATATCTGAGCGTTGGACACAATTCAGCTGTTTTTTAATCCTGTCAACCGCTATCTAGGTTACAACTCACGTTTCAGAGACAAGGACACTGCATCAGTTGAGCTTCAGGCATGGCTGCTGTAACAAAGAGACTTAGAATAACACTAACTGAGGAGTTCCTGCTGTGGCTCAGTAAGTTAAGAACCCGGCTAGGATCCACAAGGACACAGGTTCTATCTCTGGCCTCGCTCAGTGGGTAAAGGATCCATCGTTGCCATGAGCTCTGGTGTAGGCTGGCAGCCGCAGCTCTGATTTGATCCCTAGGCTGGGAACTTCCATAAAAAAAGCCCTAAAAAGACAAAACAGAGAGAAAGAAAAACCTTTGAGAAATGCGACCGGGCACTTCCCAATGCCGGGACTTGATAGCTGCGGAGTTTGGATGGGCACAAAGGAAAAGTGGTGCCAGGCTGGCGGAGCTGCAGAGGCAAAGGTGCAGAAGTAAGGCGGGGGTTATACCGCTGGTGGCGGAGAGGAGCGGGCAGTGGGCGCCAGGCTTCTCGAGGACGGTAGGGGACAAAGCTGGCTGGAGAGGCTGGGGACAGTGTGGAGGCCTCAAGGTCGGACGGGGACTTTTCGCTCTAAGCAATAAGGATGCCATGGAGATTTTATTTTTATTTTTGACTTTTTAGGGCCATGCCTGCAGCATATGGAGGTTCCCAGGCTAGGGGATGAATTAGAGCTACGGCTGCCGGCCTGCGCCACAGCCGCAGCAACACAGGATCTGAGCCGCGTCTGCGACCTACACCCCAGCTCAGTGGGATCCTTAACCCACTGAGTGAGGCCAGGGATCAAACCCACATCCTCTTGGATACTAGTCAGGTTCGTTACCACCGAGCCACAAAGGGAACTCCCTTTCCTGTGTGTGTGTGGATGTTTCAAACAGAAGGATGTTAAGGATGGGACAGGAAGCACAGTGGGAGTTAGAGAAGGGTCAGCCGACCCCCGTGTCACCTCTAATTCCAGAGGAGGAAAGAACTCAGTCTGTGGAGCCGTCCCAAACCGAGTCCCACCCTGACTCAGATTTATCCCTTTTGAGTTGTGATTTTTGTACACCTATAATTGTAATAAAATTCATTAAGTAATGGGGGGAAAAAAGGAGAGAGATTTATCCCTTTGAGACCCTGACCAGATCACCTCACCTCTCTGAGCCTCAGTATCTGGGCATGAGCTGAGAGGTACCCCTTCTCCCAAATCTAGTGTCCTCATCTTACATAGTAAGGGTATCAGAACCACCTGCTAAAGGCTCATCACCCAGCCTCCCTTGAAGGTAGCTGTGGCCACGTGACTGCATGGCCAATGGGATGCAGTCACATGGTCACCGCCATGATGATGTGAGGTGAAGCGATACGTCACATCCTGTTTGGGCAAATAAATGAATAAATGACAGATGCATGATCCAGTGAAGAATTAAAGTTCCAGCAAAGGGTGAGTGCCTCCAGTAAGCATTGTACTGAGGACTTGCTCTGTGTGAGGCTCTCTCTAGGTGCTGAGGATGCGGCAGTGAGCAAAGCTGTTGAAGTGCCGGTTCCCTCATGGGGAATAAGTACAACACAAACCATGCAAGTAAACAAGACGGCTTAGGGAGTCTGTACCCAGAGGGGCAGAAGAAACATAAAGCTGGTAGGAGGGGGAGGGTGGAGGAGGGACTGCTTCGGACAGGGCAATCGGGGGGGGGGCTTCTTGGAGGAGGTGACATCCGAGCAGAGGCTTGAACGAAGAGAGCAAGCAAGTCATGGGTTTCTGGAGAGAAGAGGGCCCTGGGGAAGTGAAAGCTCCAGAGAAGCTGGAGCGAAATGATGGAGGGGAGGGTGGGGAATGAACCAGGAACCACTGTTTTTTCTTTCTCCAGACCCAGGGGAGCTGAGCAGTGGGGAAACAGAGGAGCTGCAGCGGATCAAATGGCACCGGAAGCAGCTTCTGGAGGACATCCAGGTATGCTCACCCTCACAAATACTCATACTCTTCTTTCTTCTTCTTCCTTTTTTTTTTTTTTTTTGCTTTTTAGGGCCGCACCCACGGCATATGGAGGTTCCCAGGTGAGCGGTCGAATCGGAGCTACAGCCGCCAGCCTAAGCCGTAGCCACAGCAACGCGGGATCCGAGCCACGTCCACAACCTACACCACAGCTCACGGCAACGCCGGATCCTTAACCCACTGAGCAAGGCCAGGGATTGAACCCACAACCTCATGGTTCCTAGTCGGATTCGTTTCCACTGCACCGTAACGGGAACTCCCACATACTCACGCTCTTGTCCACACACAAGGTCATGCTGACACACCCTCAAACCTCACGCACCCACAAGCAGAGGCTCAGACACGCTCACACACCACCCCTGCTCACTCCCGACCCACCCTGGCCTGGGAGCAGGGCCAGATTCTAGCCAAAATGCCGCCCCGGCCCCCAACCCAGGAGCAGGAAGAACAGAATCCCCAGAGAGAGCCAGGAGAGTGGGGGAGAGGAAGAAAGCTGACAACTAGGCGCCAACTGTGTGCCGAGCCCCGCCTGTGTGGCCTCAGTCTGGTCTCATTCCCACCCCGGCTCTCAGCATCATCCCCCTTAAAATGTAGACCATTTATGGAGTTCCCTAGCGGCCTAATGGTTAACAACCCAGCATTGCCTCTGCTGTAGCTCGGATCACTGCTGTGGCTTGGGTTCGATCCCCGGCCTGGGGAACTTCTGCCTGCAGTGGGCGTGGCCAAAAAAAAAAGGTAGACTGGTCGAGATCACAGTAACAGGAGCTGTGGCTCAGCGGTTTAAGAACCTGACGAGTGTCCATGAGGATGTGGGTTCAATCCTTGGCCTTGCTCAGTGGGTTAAGGATCCAGAGCTGCGGTGTGGGTCACAGATGCGGCTGGGATCCCAAGTTGCTGTGACTGTGGTGTAGGCCACAGCTATGGCTCCGATTGGACCCCTAGCCCAGGAACTTCCATGTTCTGCAGGTGTGGCCCTAAAAAGAAAAAAGAAAAAGAATCACACCAGTGTCTACCCAGTCTTGCCAGTTCACCAGTGTCTCAGACATTAGCTCATCTGGTTCTCAGCAACATTCTGGGACAGACCCTGCTTCTGTTCCTGGAACACGCTGTGCTCAGTCCTGCCCACGGGCCTTTGTGCTCACAGTTCCCTCTGTCCGGTAACCCCCTGAGCTCTCCTTATGACTCCTCCTGTTCCTAGTTCATTCCTGGCTTAGACGCCTCTTTGCCTAGAGCCTGCCCTGAGCACCCTGGCTGTAGATGCTGGGGCCCACCCCCACCGCCGCCCCAAGACAGGTGCACCTAAGACGCCGGGGCAAGATGAGGGCACAAGGTCATTCACTCGGCAAGTGCCTCGCACATGCCGTTACTCTGACCGTCTGCGGCAAGGTCATTTCATTTGCCCCATGACCGCCACGATCCCAGCCCCGCTGGACCCTAAGCTCCATATAAGGAAAGCCTGGTGTTTCCCGTCCCTGTAGCCCCAGCCCGGTAGTCAGAGCATAGTAGGTGCTCAACCAATACTCATGAAGGAAACCTCATTTCATTTGTGGGGACGCCGCTCAGTGACTCGGCCAAGGTCACATTGTCAGGAGCTGACTGGGCCCAGAGGCTCCAGTCCCCTTGCTGCCCCAGGGTTCCAGGACGAGCCGGGGTTACCCTCATTCCAGAGATCCTGGGAGACAAGGGAGGGCTGCCGAGCCTTTGGAGGCTCTTGCCCGGTGCTCATGCACCCCCCTCCAGCAAGAGGGTGCTGGGCAAGCTGTGCCCCCTCTGCCCGTCTGCCCAGCGGCGGTGGTTGGCGGAGCGGGGAGCTGTACCCCGCGACTGGGCACCTCCTTCTGGGTCAAGATGAAAAAGACGAGGAGTTGGGGGGGGGTGTCAGGGAAAGGACAGGCTTGGAATCAGGTGTGGGACACGTCACTTCACTTCTCTGCGCCCCAGTGTCCTCTTCTGTAAATTCCACAGAAACAGCAAATTTCCTCGAGGGGAGGGCCTGCGCCGTCTCGCATGTTGGTTGCACCCACGGGACCTGGCGCGTGCTGGCCACTGAGTCTAGGGCGGGGGGCAGGGTGAATGGACGGAGGGAGGGGGACCAGAGAGGAGCAGGGGCCTCATCAGAGGGCGGGAAGGCATACCACCTGCCTGGGGAGGCAGCAGGGACCCATGGACGGAGGGCCTTTGAGCAGAAGCAGCGCAGGCACCAAGCTGCGCTTCAGAGGGGTGGCAGCCAGGCGGAGGAGCGCTTTCTCAGGAAGGATGGGCTCAAGGGCAGGACCCTTGTCAGGGCTGGAAACAGAGTGGGGTGAAGGGTGGGGACCGGGCACTCCCTCACGCCAGGACAGGAGCCCCCTGAGAATTAGGGATAAGCAGAAGCAATAAGTTTGACCAGGGGGTTTGAGGATACGGAGACGTCTGGGAAAGGGCTCTGCCGGGGCTGGGTCCCTCACTGGCAGCTCAAGACAGAGAGGATTGAACCGCGCCCAGGGGTGGGAGTGGTTGGGGGGGGTCGCGAAGCCCTTTCTGTCCCCGCCTCCAACCCCCTGACTCTCCCTCCCTGTCCCCCCCCCCGTCCGCCACCCAACAGAAGCTGAAGGACGAGATTGCAGATGTGTTTGCCCAAATCGACTGCTTTGAGACAGCGGAGGAGAGGTGAGGGGCCGGGCAGGGGACACGGGGAAGCGGCTACATGAGGCTTCCCGAGGGTGTCACGTGCCATGAACGAGCGTGAAGGAGCCGGGGCCACCCTGGGCCTGGGCCCTGGTGAAATCAGGGACCCCTACCCCCAGAAGGGAGGCATCGGGGGCCGAGATGGGGTGGGGGGTCCCTGACACTCCATCCCAGCAAGGTCTGGTCCTTGCTTCCAGATGCCCGCCACTCACCCCCGCCCCCGAACGGCAACCCCCCTTCTCCCACCGCCTCCACCCCTCGTCTCTAGCACCCCACCCTGGCCCAGCTCCTGACCTATCACTGGCCAGAAGCATCCTGGGATGCACCAGGGAGACGGAAACTCAGGCCCGAGGAGGCAGCCCTTGGAGGAAGCCAAGGACCTTCTGGGGACAGGAGCCTGGCCTGTGGCAAGGCCAGGCTGGTCCACATCACCCCGCCCTTAAGATGTCGCCTCCCCCTCCCCTCTGTGGGGAGACTGTCCTGGCTCTGTGACCTGGGGTTGGCCCCTGCCCCTTCTGTGTCTCAGTGTCCCCACTTGTGCAATGAGAAGTTTGGTCCCTGGGAGTTCCCGTCGTTGCTTAGCAGTAATGAACTCAACTAGTATACACGAGGATGCGGGTTCAATCCCTGGCCTCGCTCAATGGGTTAAGGAACCAGCATTGCTGTGAGCTGTGGTGCAGGTCGCAGATATAACTCGGATCCCTACTTGCTGTGGCTGTGGCACAGGCCAGCAGCTGTAGCTCTGATTCGACCCCTCGCCTGGGAACCTCCATATGCTGCAGGTGTGGCCCTAAAAGGCAAAAAAAAAAAGGGGGGGGTTGGTCCCTATCAACCCCTAGGGCCCCAGGACACTGATGCCTACATAAGGTGTCCCAGGAAATCCCCACCCTGGCCCTGCCCCCCTGAGTCCTCTCATGGCTCTGGTCTCCATCTTCCTGACCGGAGGTGACACACACACACACACACACACACACACACACACATACACACACACACTAGCATGCATACATGCCTGGCCCCCGTGTCTCCAGATTCCTCTGCTCCCACGCAATGATAAAAACAACCTAACATTTACACAGCACCCACCACCAGCTATTTTCAATGCTTTCACCTCTCAAACGATGTTTGCGGGCAGGCGTGGAATCACCCCCATTTTACAGATGGAGAAACTGAGTCCCGGAGACATGAAGTGACTCACCCTTCATGGCTCGGCCAGCAAGGGTTGGAGTGGGATGTGCACCAGGACTCCGGCTCCAGAGCCCGTGCTCTCACTCCCAGCCTCCCCGTTACCCTGCCCCCACTCCCAGCACCGGGAGCCCACTAAATCCCCCCACAATCCAGAGCACCTCTGGCTCCTGAGGCCACAGCTCCAGAGCTGGTTAAAACGCTGGTGCCGGGCCCACTGAAGTCTGCCATTGTGGCTCAGGAAGGGACAAGATCGCATGTCTCACATTCACCCAGGTGGTTCTGGCGCAGGGCCCAGGGGACCCCAGTTGGTGGCCCTGAGGGAAAACCAGCTCTAAGGGGGTTGGAGGGGTGCCCCGGGGAGTCCAGACTGATGTCTGCCTGTCTGCAGCCGCGTGGCCCAGAAGGAGAAGGAGCTGTCCATCGGGCGCAAGAAGTTCAACATGGACCCCGTGAAGGTGGGCGCTGCGGGGGCTCGGGTCACGGGGCCGGGGGAGCTGCACGCCCGCCACCTCTGCAACGTCCTCTTCTTCCCTCCACCGACACAATGACCCACTTCACAGAGGGGGAAACAGAGCCCCGCCAGGCTCAGCGCCATGTCTGCTGCCCGTCGTGGCTGGGGGCTGTGCCACCCCACAGCATAGTGGCCCCAGGGCGTGAGGTGGGAGCCAGGAGGATGAGGTGGGGTCTGTGATGTCTGTGGACCTGAGACCCTTTTGGCTCTGGGCCCCTGTCTCCCACTTTGCGAGTAGGACTTTGGACAGCGGGGGCCCTTAGATGCTGAAGCTCAGTCTCCAGTAGTGTCTTTCAGCCTCTCGGCCGGGGGACCAGTCCTGAGATGCTGGCTTGGAGCCCTGGGTGCTCAGAGCTCAGCTTCGCTCTGACCTCTACCCCCACCCCAGCCCCACTAGCCTCAGAGCACCCCCAGCCCGCGCCCCTCGCCCAGTTAGGGGACCGCTGGCCTCCTTTCCTGCAGGAGCAGAGACAGGAGGGAGCCTCAAGGTGACACACAGAGGTGGGATCGGGGCAGCCAAGAGGTCACTGGAAGTTTGCTGCTCTGGCTTGGAAAGCTGTCCCTCTCCCCCCTTACAGACCCCCGGGTCCCACAGCCACAGAAACCGACCCTGCACCATCCACGTGGACCGCACACACACACACACACACACACTGAGTCACATTCCTGCCTGAGCGCCCCCAGGGAGGGGCCATCAAGAGGTCCCCACGCTATCCGCCTGTCACTCAGAGCCCACCAGAGCCTTTCCTCCCTCTTCCAGCAGCCATTTCTCCCGAAGGAACAGGGACCCAAAGACATCATCACTGAAATCCAGAGACCATTTTAAAAAAAAAAGAAAGAGAGAAAGAAAGAAATCGAGAGACCAAGCCCTCCAACTCGTAAAATTAGAATGACAGGCTTTGAGGGCCTGGATGGCGAGAAGAGACATTTGTGATCTTGTCAAACCACAAAAGCGGGTTTTGGCCAAGCAGGCGAGGCACATGCCCATTTTCACACAGAAAGGGAATTGAAAGGCCACCGATGAGACGGTCTCTCTCCGTGCAGTAGGACTAGGCAGTTTCCTCTTCTTTGAGCTGCGTTTTTGTTTTTCTTTTATTCCTAATTTTTTACAACGGACATAGATTCCTCTGGAGAAAGAAATGAAACACTGTTTTTAAACGATATGAATTTTAAGGGGACAAAAGGAATGCCTGTCTCATTCAGTTTTTAAAATTCGTCGAATCATCGAAGCATAGACTCAAAGAGTGTCGGACGGAAGGGGACGCTGCGGAACACCTGGCATGAACCAGGTTCATTGCAGGAACCCCATCTCTCTCTGCGCACCTCTGCCAATGGGGAACTCACCACCTTACAAAGGCAACTTCTATTAGGGAGAGAACACGACTTCCCAGAACAAGCTGAGCTGATGCCAGAATGCTGGGTCCCGGGGCTCGGGCCACAGGGCCTCCCTCCCTTCCTCCCCCTAGGCCAGCGGCTGGGTGGGGGCTGCTCACAAGCTCTGTGTACGACCTCCAGGGCATCCAGTATCTCACTGAGCACAAACTGCTGGGCCCCAGCGTTCAGGACATTGCCCAGTTCCTACACAAGGGCGAGGGCCTCAGTAAGACGGCCATCGGCACCTACCTGGGGGAGAGGTAAGGAGCAGGGGGCCGTGGGGAGGCAGGGAATGCGGGTGTGCAGGTGGGCATGGGTGTGGGGGGGCAGGTAAGTAAGGGTGTGAATCGTGTCAGGAAAGTTATAATTCCTGGGTCTTGCATTGGCTCACTGATCGCTCCCCCCTCCAGACGCCGAACCAAAGCCTGCCTGCCTTGCTGCCTTCACTTGTTTAGAAAACAAGTAGATATTTTTAGTATCTACTGTGCACCAAGCATTATTCTAAGCCCTCAATTGACATCAGCCAACAAGATGGACAAAATGGGAGTTCCTGTCGTGGCTCAGTGGTTAACGAATCCAACTAGGAACCATGAGGTTGCGGGTTCGATCCCTGGCCTTGCTCAGTGGGTTAAGGATCCGGCATTGCCGTGAGCTGTGGTGTAGGCTGCTGCAGACGCGGCTCGGATCCCGCATTGCTGTGGCTGTGGTGAAGGCCGGTGGCTACAGCTCCTGTTAGACCCCTAGCCTGGGAACCTCCATATGCCGCACGTGCAGCTCTAGATAAGGCAAAAAGACAAAAAAAAAAGCATGGACAAAATGCCTGGGCCGGGGGGCAGGGAGAGATTGGGAGGATGAGATTAGCAGGTGCATGCTACTGGGCTACCGTAAATCACACAGATAAACAACAAGGATTTACTGTACAGCAGAGGGAACCATATTCAGGAGCTTATCATAAACTATAATGGAAAAAAATCATAAAAAAGAATATATTTTATATATATATATATATATATATATATATATATATATCCAAGTCACTTTGCTATATACCTGAAAATAACACAATGTTGTAAATCGTCTATACTTTAGTTTAAAAAACGTCTTGCCCTCAGGGAAGTTCGTTCCAGTGAGGAAGACAGATCTCAAAATATATGAAATAAGTTAGAAGATTCTAAGTGCTTTGGAATACAAGTAAAGCAGAGATGGGAATGGAGAAGGTTCTGGGAACCATGCGTCGAAGGCTGTGACTTTAAATAGTGTGGACACGAAGGGTCTCACAGAGAAGGTGGCCTTGGATGCAACTTAAGAGCTCCCGAGGAGGCAGCGGGAGCAGCCAGTGCAGAGGCCCCGGGGGGCTGGGCCCGAAGGCTGCCTGAGGAACAGCAGGCTAGTGAGAGCGGAAGAGAGGGAGGGAGGGAGGAAGCAGCAGGTGACAAGACGGGGGTCCCCCTGAGAGGGTTCTGGGCAGGGGAGTGGTCTGAAAAGACCCTGGCTTCTGGGCGGGGGACAGAGTAAAGGGGACAAGCGTGGAGCTGGGCCAGCAAGCCAGCACCCCTTCTCCCAGGCCCCCCGGAAGACACACTCCTGGTCCTGAGCAAGCCGGAAAGGCGGCAGACAGGAGGGCAGCACTTGCTGATTTCGGATCTGGAAGAGGGAGGAAATGGGGGTATACCTGTGTCCCTCCGTTTTCCAGTTAAGGATACTGGGGCTTGGGAAGGTCCAGTGACTTGCCTGGGGTCACCCAGGCAGGAAGTGACAGAGGAAGGGTTTGACGCAGGGCAGTGGGTTCCAGCAAATTCCCCGGCGTGTCCTACCCTCCCTTGTGCCTCCTCCCCCAGGGACCCCATCAACCTGCAGGTCCTCCAGGCCTTCGTCGACCGCCACGAGTTCGCCAACCTCAATCTTGTGCAGGCCCTCAGGTGAGTGGTCCCGGGGGCGGGGCCCTGAGCCCCAAGGGTCTAAGCCTGGAATTCCCATTGTGGCTCAGCGGGTTAAGGACTGAACTAGTATCCACGAGGATGCGGGTTTGATCCCTGGCCTCACTCAGTGGGTTAAGGATCCAGAGTTGCCGCAAGCTGTGGTGTAGATCACAGACGTGGCTCAGATCCTGCGTTGCTGTGGCTGTGGTGTAGGCCGGCAGCTGCAGCTCTGATTCGACCCCTAGCCTGGGAATCCCCACATGCTGTAGGTGCAGCCCTAAAAAGAAAAAGAGAGAAAGACAGACAGACTAAGGCTGGGAGAGGCAGAGCAGCTTAATGGTGGGGAGGGGCCCCCCACCCCCCCAGCCCCTCTCTGAGCTTCCACCGCCTCCACGGACCGCAGCTCTTCCCCCCACCCCGACCCGCCCCAGGCAGTTCCTGTGGAGCTTCCGGCTGCCAGGCGAGGCCCAGAAGATCGACCGGATGATGGAGACCTTTGCCACCCGGTACTGCCTCTGCAACCCGGGTGTCTTCCAGTCCACAGGTACCAGTGTGGGAGGGGACCCTGCCAGGAGTAAATCTGCCACCCAAGGCACCGTGGCCTCTCTACTTCTTCAAGTCTTTCCCAAGTGCCCAGATCCCCTCATGAACACTCGCTGAGCACCAACTCTGTGCCAGGCCCTCTGCTGGGTGCTTGTTGAGCAGAACTGCCTCAGGACATGATCCTTGGGAGAGAAGGCAGAGGACAATGGCACAGGGTCCGAAGGCAGCAGTACCTCATCTGAGGGCAGGACTCAGCATGTCCAGGCTGGCTTCTTAGAGGATGTGAGTTCTGAGTGGGGTTTTGAAGGATGAATAGGAGTTCTCCAGGAGGTCAAAGGAGAAAAGGCATTGGGGGTAGGAGTTCTAGTTTGAGCAAAGGCACCGAAGCGTGAGACAGCCTGGGCAGGATGCAGGGGGCAAAGAGGCATAGAAGGATATCAGCAAAGATCAGTCCTCCAAACCCCCTAACAGGGCAGGAGAGAAGTCATCCTGGCAGGCTTGTCCTGGCCTCTTCTCTGGATCTGAAGCTACCATAGCAATAACCAATTTCACGTACTGAGCACTCTGCCTGTGCTGTGTGTGCTACCCACACAAAGGCACCTGATCCTCACATCCACTCTGTGAGGTCAGCCGTGTAGATACAGACTCGGAGAAGAGCAGGGGACTTCCTGGCAGTATATCCATGGACAAGCCCTACAGACCATGTGTCCTGCCTTGCAGTGGTATGTAAATTAGCCATTTGCTTATTTATTAGCCATCAGCTCCACAAGTCTAAACCTCCCCCAAGGGCGGGGACCTTTTTCCACCAGGGGATCCCCAGTCTATAGCGCGTAGGAGGTCCTCAATAAATATGTGTAGGAAGGAAGGAATTTTAAAGCACTAAATTTGAATCACAGTCTTAACTACTTAATCGTGTGACCTTGGACAGGCAACTTACTCTCCCCGCGCCTCCGTTTCCTAATCTGTGAAACGGGGGCTGGTAACAGTGCCTGCCCCAGAGTGTTCTCCTGGGACTTAAGGAGCTTAGCGCAGGGCAGGCACCAACACTAGGTGCCACTGTTGACAGGGGTAGGCGTGTCGAGGTTCTGGAACGTGAGGCTATTTCAAAGTTAAACCACATCACGTCACAGATGGGGAAGCTGAGGCTCTGGGACCTCAGGGACTTTCCGAGGTCAACCCGAGAGGCAGGGACAGAGCCAGACTTGCCTTGGCTCCGGACCTACGGCTTTAAAACATCACAGGGCAGCAGCGATCGCCCTCCCCTCCCAAAGGCTCAGCCCAGCCTCGCTCCCAAGCTGGTGAAAGTCTGAATAACGGACCAGGAGTCTCGCAATGCCGGCAAGATTTCCAGGCAGCACGTGACCGAGCCCTGAACAGCAGCGCCAACAATAAGCATCTCCTGAGTTCAGAGGAGGCAGAGAACTGAGTGGGCAGGCGCTGGAAGGGCTCGGAGGGAGGAGGGCTGGACCTGGAGCCAAAAGAGCAGGAGAGTTTCAATGGGCAGAGAAAGGGAAGCGGAGGGCGGGCCTGGCCGGGGGCCCAGCAGGAGCAGAAGTGCCAAGGTGGGCAGGCGTGCTGGTGCCCCGGGAGCTGACAGCTAGAGCTTGTTTGGGGCAGGGAGCCCAGGGTGGGTGGGAGGCGAGGCCGGGCCCCAAATCCCAAGCCAGGGGGACAGGGTGGACCTGCAGGGCATTGAGCCGGCTGGACTCTTGGCCCTTAGAAGGGGTTGGGGCGGGGGAGGGGACGTGGCCAGGGCTGTGATCGCTGTCCCGTCCCGCAGACACCTGCTACGTCCTGTCGTTCTCCATCATCATGCTCAACACCAGCCTCCACAACCCCAACGTCCGGGACAGGCCGCCCTTTGAGCGCTTCGTGTCCATGAACCGCGGCATCAACGACGGCAGTGACCTGCCCGAGGATCAGCTGCGGGTAAGAGGGGCGCGGCCCCATCAGCTCAGTCCCCAGGCCTCCAGGAGGAACCCGTCCTTACATCCATGGCCCAAGAGGGGCTCCTCTGAGGTAGAGTTCTCCAAGGGGGGACTCTGCCGAGACAGACCTCCCAGGTCGGCAGCTGTCTTAAGATGGACTGTCACTAGAGAGGTGGATGCCAGGATGGGCCTTCCCAAGTGGCCCCATCTTAAGAAGGAAGTCCAAGGAGTTCCCTTCGTGGCTCAGTGGGTTAAGAATCCGACTAGTGTCCTTGAGGATGTGGGTCTCATCCCGGGCCTCACTCAGTGGGTTAAGAATCCAGCATTGCCGAGAACTGGGGTGTAGGTCGCAAACATGGCTTGGATCCTGCCTTGCCGTGGCTGTGATTTGACCCCTAGCCTGGGAACTTCCATATGCTGCGGGCGCGGCCATGGAGAAAACAAAGGAGATCCAAGATAGAATGTCCCGGCGGTTCCTCCCCACAACCCACTCCCACTGGCCTCCAACCTTTGGGGAACTCTGGACACACACCACTCACGCCTTCCAGAAAGGGGGCTCTCCTGCCTGCAGCCTAGGTCTATTTCCTGGAATCCCAGATGCTTAGATTTTCAGGGGGTCGGAGTTTAAAATCCTCAAACTCTGTTCAGAGCCCGGACTCCTTTAGAGAGGAAGGAACACAGACTGGACACCAGCCCAGGAGCCGATCGGAGCCCAGGCCTCCCCTCTCTGCCTCAAACAGCCCCCGCCCTGCCACACTGCACCAGGCCCTGGGCCTGGCACGCGGTACCCAGGGCTGAGTCAGCCCCAGTTCAGGGTCTGGTGATACACAGGCGAACGACAACCCTGCCTGATTCATGCTGTGCTGACCGTAGCAACACAGAGGACACTACGGTCACTCTCCTGGGGGCAGGAGAGGGGTGCTATGGAAGACCCCACAGAGGAGGTGACTTTTGAACTGGGTCTTGAAGGTTGAATGGGAGTTTGCCCAGAGGAGAAGTGGGGAGAGAACATTCCAGAAGGAGGAAATGGCCAGCGCCTGACCTGGTTGGGAAAGGAAGGGGCATTCAGAATGGCCCGCTGTGTACAGATAGACAGTTGTGGGCACCAAAGGTGGGGCCAGAGTGCCCGGGGCTTCTAATGACAGCCTCAGGAATCTGCCAGCTTCCTGGGGACAAAGCGGAGCAGAGCTGTTCTAGAAACACAGGGGTAAGATCCAAAGCCTGGCTCAGCAAAAATGAACTGGCAATTCATTTCCAGGGCTAGAGACGCCCCAGAGCTCAATTGAGCTTCATTGCCTCTGGGTCAGAACCCTGCAGGAGAGAAGAAAAGTGTGTGAAACCCACACTCAGAATTAGGCGCCCCCCCACCCCTGTGCACCGCCCAGCAGCAGAAGTGTGGGCGGCGGAGGCAGCCTGGGTCTGGACTGATTCTGATGCCCCCCTCCTCGGTGTCTGAGAACCGCCACCCCCTTAGCCCAGCACCCTCCTTGGTCCCCAAAGGAGCAAGTGTATCATGGGGGGAGAAGCACCACATAGAATGAGGGTCTGGGAGCAGGTTAGAGCTCAGGTCAAACCCCGTCTCCCCATTCGCCCGCCTGCCCGCCCGGTGACCTTGGTAATAACTCCCCCTCTCCAGGCTACCGGTCCCTCAACCAGGAGATCAGGGACAGCGACACTTGCGCCACAGAGCTGCTGGGAGTAGTCACTTTAAAACATAAAGGGCACAGCCCACGCCAGGTGGATGGCACAAGCTCTAAACGGTGGCTTAGGTCGCTATTAAGAATAATTAATAATAATTTTAAATCCCCAGCCCCCCAGTAAAATGCCTGAATTGTGAAAGGCATTTGAAAACCGGAAACTAACCTGACTGAGGTATTTCGAGGCGGGAAGCGGAGCACACCTTGTATGGCAGGTAATGAGTTAATGACGTGCCAGCACCAGTCCTGTCAGATCTCCCTGGTGCCAGCTTTATTGCTTCAGCCCCCAAGGAGCCTCCTTCAGCAGCTCCCTTCTTAGGTATTTTTCCCAATTCAAGCCTTTTGTTCATAACAATGCACTGCATTTGTAGAGAGCTTGTAACTTTCTTCTCACAGGGCTTTCAGATCTATTATCTCAGTTTAGCTTCACACTCTGCCTGGGAGGTCTGGGAAGGGTTTATTATCCTCCTTGGCAGCCAAAAGAGGGTTGGGGGGAGAAGAACAGAGCGTTCCAGTCACAGCCCATCAAGTGCTGGCTCGCCCACTGCCTAGTTGTATGACATTAGGTAAGTGGCTTGACCTCTCTGAGCCCCCAGCTTATAGGATTAGCGTAGAAGCATTAGGTGTTTAGCACAGAGCCTATGTCATCGAGCTGGCTAATTAATCCAGAAGCTTCCCAGGGCACAAAGTGAACCCCCTGGCCTGGTCCTAGCTCTTCAAGGATGTCACCCCAGGTTCTAGGGGTCTTGCTTTCTCTCCAGGCCTCATCTTCCCCATGTTAAAGCAGGGACTTGGCTTTGAGCACCTACAGGTATTCAAAGTTTGCAGCTTTGCAGAAGGATTTTCCATGAAGCTACTCTAGCTTGGGTCCCGCCAAAGACACATGTTTAAGTGGCCTGATGGATGAGATTAAATTGACACAGATATGTCACCTAAAGACAGGTCACCCGGGACCATGAGGGGGAGCAGCTGAGAAAGGCTTCAGAGAGGTGCATGATGGGGGTGGGAGCTCAGGCAAGGAGACAAAAGTGCAGGGTGTGGACTCAGATGTCGGGGGATCAAATCCCGGCTCTGCGCTTATGGCCACGTGCCCCTGAGTGTCAGCCTGTTGCTCCATCCGCAAAGCGGACTGACGACGCTCTGCTCTCCTGAGAGGCAGACAGTGCACTTCAAGCGCCTGGTGCCTGGCACCACCCCGGCAGAACCACAGAACCGAGCAGGGAGGGAACTAGCGTCGAGGAGAGGAAGAAGGAGCGAGGACAGAGGAAGCGCTCTCCAGCCTCTGGGGTCACAGGTGGAAAAACAGGGGAAGAGTCCTGTATTAAAACCAGATGCAGGAGTTCCCGTTACGGTGCAGCGGAAACGAATCCGACTAGGAACCATGAGGTTGCGGGTTCGATCCCTGGCCTCGCTCAGTGGGTTAAGGATCCGGCGTTGCCGTGAGCTGTGGTGTAGGTTGCAGACGCAGCTCGGGTCCCGTGTTGCTGTGGCTGTGGCGCAGGTTGGGAGCTGCAGCTCCGATTCGACCCCTAGCCTGGGAACCTCCATATGCTGTGGGTGCGGCCCTAAAAAGGACAAAAGACAAAAAAAAAAAAAAAAAAAATGATGCAATGCTGGGTCTCCAACACTGAGATCATTTCATCATTTGCTCCATCTGGTTTAATAACTTGCCCAGTTCAGGGCATCATCTGCTGTAGGCAGTGCCGGAGCTCCTGAGTTCTTATCCAAGTGTCTCCATCAGAACTGAGCTTGTACCGGGCCCGTTAAGTGTCCTCATTAAGTCATTCTGACAACTTTAGGCAGCAGTTATCACCCCCAGTTGATAGCAAAGGAAAGTGAGCTCCAACAGAGGTAGCTGGCCAGGGACCTCAGTTTGTGAGGAGTCTGGATTTGAACCCATGAGTGTCTGACTCCGGAGCCCTTTCCTCTGCAGAGACCAGAAGGCAAGATTTGGGGACAGAGGTCTTGGCTGGGTTTCCCAGCTTCCAGTTGCTTCCCGGCTGGAGGAAATCTCAACTCATGTTGTGGAAAAGATGGGGGATTTAATTGTCGGCTTCAGGCTCAGCTAGCTCCGGGTGCTCAGCGAGGCCAGGGCTCAGTCTGTTCTCTCCGTCTCCGAGCAAGCCCTCCTCTGTGTCGGCTCCCCCTTAGACTGGCCCTTCCCAAGCTGCAGCAGAGATGGCTCCAGGCTTCCATCTTGCTTAACAGTTTAAACTCAAGTCCCAGAATAAAGTCTTAATGGGCTGCCATAGGTCAGGGGTCCCCTCTGGACCGGGCACTGTGACCAGTAGGATGAAATGCTCCGATTAGCCAGATGGGAGCCATTCACTGTCTCCTGGAGCCTGGGGTGTGGGGAAGGGGCAGTGAGTGCCCTCCCCCCACCGCCCAGCAACCTAGACAGAAAGCTTTTTTTTGGGGGGGGTGTTGATTCCCCAGAGGAGAACTGGGGAGAACTGGAGAGAAGGCGAGCAGAACCACTGAAGCCTGGCTGTTATCTTTCTGATCACGTCCACCCGGCCCCGAGTGGGAGAAGACAGACTGGCCCCGCGGTTTGGGGGCGGAAGCTATAGGGGTTTTCTTCCTGGGGGCGGGGGCGGGGGGGAGGCTGGTGGTTTACAAGATACAGGAAACGTGGGTGAACTGAGCATGTTTCCTTGTTAGGGGGAGACTGTGCGAGCTTCAGGGTGCCTGCAGAAGCTGCCAGGGGGCTGTCTGTGGGTGTCATGAAGGATGAGCCCCCCCCTACGCTGCCCGTCTCCTCGGGGCTTCAGAATTTGTCTGAGCTGCCAGCTTTGCTGACAAGGCCTTGCCACCACCAGCCTGGGTCAACCAGCCAGCGCCAGCCAGGGCCAGCCTGGGCCTGGCGGGGAGGGGCAGCGGGGCTTCCTGGCTGCCCTCAGAGTCCAGGGACTCCATAGAAAAGGGGCCCCTCTGTTCCCCACCCGCTCCGCCATGGCCAGCTGAGCCCAGGGACCTGGAGTCCACGGCAACAGAAACTTCCACCAAACCCAGGAAAAGTGGCCCTAGGCCCACGGCCCTGCTCTCTTACCTACCGCCACCCCTATGCTCCTAGATCAGAAAAGGCCTTTCAAAACCAGGGAGCACCGTTTCAAAAACGAAGGGGAATCAAATGGCCCTGGTGACAATTTTCCATTTAAAATTTCGAGGAAACTGTCTGAGCAGCACACACACAAGCGCAACGGAAGGAAACGGTTACGTTATCTCAGTGGCGGGCTCCCAGCATTGTGTCAGGTTTTAACAAGCAGAATGGACCATTTAGAATGTTTTTTTCTAAACCCTTGCAAATCCGGGCAGGCCGTCCATGGAAAGTAGTACCCACGAGGTTTGAGGCGGGCTGGGGTGGGGGGTTCAAAACAGCCCTGTGATCTGTTGCCAACATTCAACAGCTCTCCCACGGGGAGGTCACAGCCTTGGCTTGCATGCCTCCCGTGACAAGGAGCTCATTACCTTACAAGGTTGCTCCTTCCATTTCAGCAGCTCCGACAGCTAGGAAGTCCTCCACGGAGAAGTGAGATCTGCTTTCTGGAAAATTCCTCCCCTCCCCGCAACAGGTCTCTGGTCTCTGCCTAGGAGAGGGGCCTTTAAGAGCCATGAGTCACATCACGGGTGGCCAGTCTCTCCAACTCGCTAGCACCTGCTCTGTGTCGCCCTCACCAAGGGTACACCTGGAAGTCTAGCTACCGCATCTAAGAAGAGGAGACCCCTCCCCACATGGATGTTTCCCAGAGACCCCAGGGGTGTGTGTGTGTGTGTGTGCACGCACGTACTTGCACAGGTGTACACGTGTGTGCGTGCACACATCCCATCTGAGCACCCATGTCTCTAACACTCTCAGACGTGGGCATGAGGGGCCCCAACTGACCCAAGTGGGTGGTCAGGGTGAAATCGGGGCTTCTCCTCCTCATCTACCCCTTCAGTTGGGGGCAGGGGAAAGCTCCAACCCCAGTGGAACCCATTTACTCCCCCTAGGTGTCCGCCTTGTTCTGCCCATTTTTCAGATGAGAACACAGCAGCTCAGAGAGGTCGAGGGAGTTGCCCAGGGTCACACAGCCATTGAGTGCGCAAGCTGAGACTTTTCAGCCCAGCGGCCTGACACCAGGTGGCTGCTCGGGTCCCAGCACGCGTTCTCCTGCCAATATGTGGAATTCCAGTGGGAGGACGTGGCCGGGGGGAGGGCAGGAACTGTCAGCCACTCGGGCAGCAAACAGTTGCCAACCTGCTTTGGGCCGGGCCCTGCGGAGGCTCTGGGGTTGTGACACGCAGGCCTGGCCCGGAGGAGCTCCCCACCTCTTTGGAGGGGTCAGCTTCAGGAAGGCCCGGAGCTGGGGCCGCCGGTCACCGGCTCTCTGTGCGGCTGACTCCATGCGCTCTGCTCTGCGGGACCGCGAGGGGGAGGCGTGATGCGGAGGTGGGGACGGGGAACACCGGTGGGCCTGGGGGACCAGGGGGCGTTTCATCGGGAAGGACAGGGACCCGCAGGGGCCTAACAGGACGGGAAAGAGTTCTTCCAGAGGGGCAGGGACCTGCCCGAAGCCTCGTAGGCCAGACGCGGGCCCTGGGCTGGGCTGGATGTCACAGCGGCTCTTTCGCCGCTTCTCCCGGGCAGGACCTTTTCGACAGCATCAAGAATGAGCCCTTCTCCATCCCCGAGGACGACGGCAATGATCTCACTCACACCTTCTTCAACCCCGACCGCGAAGGCTGGCTGCTCAAGCTGGGTGAGACGCACGCTCAGGCTACGTGGCCGCACACACGCACGCGCTTGACCCGCAGCCTCGGGGCCTGGAGCCGGGTCGGCCCCAGGTCTCCCGACACCCCTGCACAGCCGTCTGGCCGTCCCATCCCTCCATCTGTCTGTCCCGGGGATGAGGGGACAGTGGGGGAGGGGAGTGATGGGCAGAAAGTGGGGACTAGAAGCTGACAGATTCAGAGATAAATGCTGCCACCACAGGCCTTTCTTCCCGGAGCGATTCTGAGGAAGCCCAGGCCCCGTGAGGTTAGGGCGCCGGCCGAAAGCCACACAGCCAGCCGGTGGCAGATTTCGGTGAGAGGGTTGGGTGTCCCTGAGAGGTAGGGGAGGGAGTGTGACAGGATGTGACTCAGGAAGCCTCCCCTCCGTGTGACTGGGGGGCAGGGAGGGCCTCTGCCTGCACAAGGGAGCTGTGGTGGCTGCTACAGCGGGGGAGCTGCAGGGCCCAGCCATCGGCCCCTGCCAGCCGCACACACTCCTGGACGCCTCCCCGGGCAGCGGAGGACAGACACCTCGTGTTGAGCAGGGGCCCCGGCCTGGGCCCCTTCCAAGCCCTCTGTCCCTCCAGGCCCACCTCCCAGCCTTCTCCCTGTGGACTGCAGCCTCCTCTCTTGCTCACCTGACGCCTCTCAGCCCCAAGGCGTCTCTAACTCACAGGTCCCAGCTCCTCCACCCGTGCCAGGGGTCAGGCTCCTCGGCCTCAGTTTCCATAGCTGTGAAATGGGAGAGATCATCCCCGGGAGGGTTAGATGTGTAGGACAATGGCCAGGCACTTGGGTTCTGGGGCTGGGACACTGGGGTTCGAATCCCAGCTCCTTGGTCTCCTCATCTGTAATGTGGGTTTATTAACGGTCCCCTCTTCACAGGCGGTTGTAGGGGTTAATCAGTGAATGTTGTTTTCATGGGGTTCCCGTCGTGGCTCAGTGGTAACGAACCCAATTAGTCTCCATGAGGACGTGGGTTCGATCCCTGGCCTCCCTCAGTGGGTTAAGGATCCGGCGTTGCCATGAGCTGTGGTGTAGGTCACAGATGCAGCTCAGATCCCACTTTGCTGTGGCTGCGGTACAGGCAGGCCGCTGTAGCTCCGATTCGATCCCTAGCCTGGGAACTTCCATATGCCATGGGTGCAGCCCCAAAAAGCAAAAAAAAAAAAAGTGAATGTGTTTTTAAACTTCTAGAACATTGCCTAGCAAAGGAAAGCTGACAGGCTTAGCACAGTACCAGGCAGGGAGCAAGGCCAAAAGAAGGGCGAGGAAAGCAGGAAAATGCAGGGAATAGCCAGCCCGCCCCGGGGCCTGATCAGAAAGGAACCTCACGACGGGCAGCTCAGGGGAAGCCCGGGGGTGGTGGGAGCCTCTCCGGTTTTTTAAGCAGGAAAGAAGTAGATACGGAGGAAGGTGTGGCAGGCCAGCAGTCAGGGGACGTGGCAGGGACCTTGCTCTGCCATGCAGGGTGGTACCAGGGGCCCGGGGCAGGGGAGGCCTGACCACCGGGCCGTGGGCTCTTGCAGGAGGCCGCGTGAAGACGTGGAAACGGCGCTGGTTCATCCTGACCGACAGCTGCCTCTACTACTTCGAGTTCACCACTGTGAGCCCCACCCCCGCCCCTCCCACGGCCCCTCCCCGACTCCCACTAGCCAGTCCACCAAGCGCTGGGGGTCCCTTCCAGATCATTCGGTCTTCCTCCCCATCCAGTCTGCAGAGGAGGAAAACAGCTTCAAACAGGGGCAGGGGGAGCTTCCGTCGTGGCACAGTGGAAACGAATCCGACTAGGAGCCCTGAGGTTGCGGGTTCGATCCCCGGCATCACTCAGTGGGTTAACGATCTGGTGTTGCCGTGAGCCGCGGTGTAGTTTGCAGACGCGGCTTGGATCTGGCGTTGCTGTGGCTGTGGCTGTGGCCTGTGGCTACAGCTCCTATTAGACCCCTAGCCTTGGGACCTCCATATGCCGCGGGTGCGGCCCTAAAAAGACAAAAAAAAAAAAAAAAAGGAAGGGAAGGGGCTGGGCCAAGCGGCAGGACAGAGCCAGAGTCGGGCCTCCTGACTCCCAGCCAGGGCTCTTTCCGTGCCGCTGCGCCCCCTCCAGGGCTGGACAGTTTGGGGAGATGGGTACACCCCCGCCTCGGCTCCCGCCTGCCCTTGGCCTTGGAGGCTCCACTTGCCGATACTGACCGTCCCTTCTGTCCCCCTGCAGGACAAGGAGCCCCGAGGAATCATTCCCCTTGAGAACCTCTCAGTGCAGAAGGTGGATGACCCCAAGAAGCCAGTAGGTGTCGGGGTGGGGGGCCTGAGGCCGGCGGTGGCTGCAAGAGTTTCCAAAACAGGGTGGGAGGAGGGGGCTGCCGGGCCAGAGGCCCAGGCTGTGCTCATCACCCCTTCCGGGTGGCTCCGGGCTGCCTTAGCCTCCATCCTGGGGCTGTGCATCCTGAGGGCCAGCCAGTGTCATCTAGGGGACCTGGCCTCCGAGTTCCCGTTGTGGCTTGCAGGTTAAGGACCCAATATTGCCTCTGTGAGGATGTGGGTTTGATCCCTGGCCTCGCTCAGTGGATTAAGAATCTGGCATTGCCCTGAGCAGCAGTGTAGGTTGCAGGTGCGGCTCAGATCCTGCGTTGCTGTGGCTGTGGCATAGGCCAGCAGCTACAGCTCCGATTAGACCCCTAGCCTGGGAACCTCCCTAAAATGAAAAGAAATAAGGGAGTTCTCTGAGGGTCTCACAGGCTAAGCCTCCAGCCTTTTCCTGCTGTAGCACAGGTTCGATCCCCAGCTTGGGAACTTCCACATGTTGCGGGTGTGGCAAAAATAAAGACATAAAAGAAATCAAAATAGAAAAAAGAGGAGTTCCCCTCGTGGCGCAGTGGTTAACGAATCCGACTAGGAACCATGAGGTTGCGGGTTCGATCCCTGGCCTCGCTCAGTGGGTTAAGGATCCGGCGTTGCCGTGAGCTGTGGTGTAGGTTGCAGACGCGGCTCAGATCCCGCGTGGCTGTGGCTGTGGCTGTGGCGAAGGCTGGCAGCTACAGCTCCTGTTAGACCCCTAGCCTGGGAACCTCCATATGCCGCAGGTGCGGCTCTAGATAAGGCAAAAAGACCAAAAAAAAAGCCCAGTGATCAAAATAGATAAAAGAGGGTCTAGCCTCGCTGACTCCTCTGACACTGGCTCAGGGACCTTGGGTAAGTCTCCGCGCCTTTCTGAGCCTCAGCTTCCCCCTTGTCAACTGGGAATTTGAAGGAGATATCCGTGCACTTAGGTGGGTCGGTCGTTCTCAGCCTGAGGAGCTGCGTCTGTATCACAGGGGGCCTGGGGGTCGGGTGCGTCCTGCTGCCGGTCCAAGCGCTGTTCCTGCCCGAGGGGCTGTCTTTTCTGAGCCTCCGGGAGAGCCCAGGACGGCCGCCCTCTCCTCCCCCCAAGCCCTGCCCTCACTGGCCATTTCCCGGCAGTTCTGCCTGGAGCTCTACAACCCCGGCTGCCGGGGCCAGAAGATAAAGGCCTGCAAGACGGACGGCGACGGCAAAGTGGTGGAGGGCAAGCACGAGTCTTACCGGATCTCAGCTGCCAGCGCCGAGGAGCGGGACCAGTGGATCAAGGCCATTCGGTAACGGATGGCCGGGCTGGTGGGGCGGGCTCTCCTGTCACCTGCCAGAAGCCCCTGCTTCCCTCGGGGGCCTTGTTTCCTTGTCTACAAAGAGGACTAACTCCAGCATCTCCCTCCTGTTTCTGAGATGCAAATCCTTTCCACCCATATCCCATGAGCACTTGTCGTGGGCCGGCACGGTGCCAGGGGAGTATGGAGCTGGTAGATGATCATGGGAGATCTGTGTAAAGCCTTCACCCAGTGCCTCTTAGCATCAGGATCCAAAGTGGCCATGGAGGGAGTTCCTGCTATGGCTCAGCAGGTTAAGAACCCAACTAGTATCCCAGAGGGTGCAGGTTCGATCCCTGGCCTCGCTCAGTGGGTTAAGGACTTGGCATGGCAGTGAGCTGCGGTGTAGGTCGCAAATGTGGCTGGAGTCCCACGTTGCTGTGGCTGTGGTGCAGGCTGGCAGCTACAGCTCCAATTCAGTCCCTGGCCTCGAAACTTCCATATGCTCTGAGTGTGGCCTTAAAAAGGAAAAAAACGGGGGGGAGGGGGGCCGAGGGCCACATCCCAGGGACTTGTAGGGTCTTCTTCCTCAGGCCTTCTGGAAGCCCTGTGAGGCTGCCAAGCCAAGCCCACTATCCTCTCACCCCCATTTTACAGATAAGGAGATGAGGACTGAGGCCCAGAGAGGGGAGGGTTTTGCCCAGGTTCACATAGCCAGTGAGGGCAGAGCCGGGACCCACAGCAGGTCTGCTGGCTCCACCTGGGCTCCTGCCACCTCCTGCCAGAGCCTGACGGAGCCTGAAGCAGTCCAGAGACCTGCGGGGGCAGGATTCACAAAGCTCTCAGCCATCAGCCACGCCCCCTTCCCAGGCCCCGTGGGACTCTGGGTTAGGCCAGCCAAGCCGAACCCTCCCTGGCTTGGCCCTTGTTGGGGTCATCTGGCCTTTTCCTGTGCAGCCAGGCAGGCCAACCCCACCCTAGGAGACACCTGCCCCAACTTACAGCCCTGGGAGGCCACAGCCCCTTGTCAGCTCACCCAGCCCTGAAATCTTTCCGCCTCCTCTCCTCCCAGGGCCAGCATCACCCGTGTCCCCTTCTACGACCTGGTCTCTGCCCGGAAGAAGAAGATCGCCAGCAAGCAGTGAGCTTCCGGGGAAGTGATGCTCGGCGTCCTGGGAACCACGGGACCTGTGGTACCCGAGACCCACCCCTCATCCCAGGGCCCCCGTTCCTGGCCCGCAGGCATCCTCCTTCTCCCCACTTTACCTCCAGCTGACAGGAGGGAGGGAGGCAGGGCTCGGGAGGCCGGCTGGGAACCCCTGAGACTCAGAGCCGGAGCATGAGGCCACGGGCCCCGGGCACCTAGGAAGGGCCCTGGCCCTGCCAGGTCCACCACAAGACGAGCTGAGGAAACAGCCCAGCACCTTGCACCCTGTCCCCTCTCTGGGCCTCAGTTTCCTCTTCTGCCAAAGCTCTTTTCGCCGTCTGAAGTGCCTTCGGCCCTCAAAGCAGGAGGGGCCGGAGTGCGTCCCACCCTCCGCCTCGGCGGGGCCGCCTCCTTCTGCACAGGCGGTTTCGTGGCCGGCCCTCCCGCATCCTCAGCCAGGGCTTGGCCCTCCCCGCCCAAGGGACAGACACACACATCTCAAACCCACAGAGGAGACCATCTCTAGGACACCCAGGAGCACTGGACTGGGAGCCCCAACCCTACAGTCTTAATCCCAGCTCCGTCTCCAACTTGCTGTGTGCCCTCGGCCAAGTCACACTCCTCTGGTTCCTGGGAAACCGCAGTGTCTGCAGAGAAATGTCTTGGTCCTTCTGGCTCTACGGCCCAGGTCCTTCAGTATCCGACCTGTTGGCCATGGTCCAGTAGAGGTCCCAGCCGTGGGTAAGCTGGCGACTGCCCTCCTGTCAGACCTGCTCCTCCAGGTAGAGGACAGGGTTGTTCCGGTCTCCAGGGGAACTCCTGGCTGGAGATGTCTGCACTGGTTTCCTGAGCTGGAGGGGGCTCTGCACGAAGGCTGCTGAGAGGCAGAGAGCAGAGTGGGCTCCATCCTCAAGGATGTCCATTTTGGAGAAGAGGCAGGTGGGCCTCCTCAAGAAAACAGCAGAGAGCATCCCAGACAGATGTCTTCAAGTGGAACTGGTGGTACAAACAAGAGGCTAAGAAGAGGGCTTTGTGAGCCGTGGTCACCAGGAGGGCTGCCTGGAGGCAGTGGCCATGCCCGTGAATGACACAGAAGCTTACGGCAGAGTCTCAGCCACAGCCTCCCTGCTGGACCACAGCCCAGGGCTCCCGTGGTGGCGCGCAGCTGCCCCGGCTGGGCCCCAGCATCCTGGGACCCTCTGCAGTCGCATCATCAAGAGTGGAGCTGACTTTCTAGCCCACAGGCAGGCAGCTCTGTCTCCAGGGAGGCTCCAGCCTGGAGGGGGATTCCACGAGCCTCTCGCTGCGTCGCACAGGCCCTGGGGGAGCCCCTGGAGAGACGTTCCCTGGCGGGAAAGCAGGATATGGGGTTACCTCTGCCCCGCTGCCAGCCTGCGTGAGTGAGCTAGAGCAAGGCGGATTCCCCCGGGGAGAGAGGCAACCTCTCCTTTCCTCCACCCACCACCTACACACGCGCACACACACACGCGCGTGCACGCACACACACCTACACACGCTCACACACACACGCACATGCACACACACACACATGCACGCACACACACACATGCATGCGCACACACGCACGCATGCACACACATGCACGCACACACATGCACGCCCTCTGTGGAGTCCAGATAGAGCAGCTGCCTTGCAAGTGCTGAGACCCCTGTCTCTGGAGGTGTGCAAGCACCTGGTAATGACATTGCACTGAGGAGACTCTGGCCAGGCATCCGCAAGAGGAAGCCTGACAAGACTTTTACAGCCTTCCTCAGACCCCGTGTCAACCCGGGAGCTGAATGCCACCTCCATTGCCTCATTTGGCCCCCGAAGAGGCAGCCGGGGGTCATAGGCGCTGAGGTCCCCTCTGGCCACCGGAGACACTGGCTGTGGGGTCTTAGTCCCCTCGCTTCCCGTGTTCGGTCCTCAGCTTCCTCCTCCATCATGGACACGGGGTGGAGTGAAGGATTTTCTGGGCATGAGCGGCTGTTCTGGGAAGCACTCAGAATAGAAAATAAATCTCATGATTCAACTCGCGAGTGGGGCTCTGAGTTCTCGGGGACCACATCTGCCATCCTGGAACCCACCTCGGCCCTTCACCTTCATCCCTTTCCCAGCTGGAGGGCAAAGAGTGGGCCCTGGACCCTCATTTTCCGGGCACTGAGGCTGCCACGCTGGACAGACATCTCCAGGGGCTGGATTTGCAACAGGGGTTCCTCAGAGCAGGGGCTGACATGCACTGGTTCCACCGAGGCCAGGGAAAAGCAAAAGAACTTCCCCAGGGATGGCTGGTGTCTAAAGAGAGAAAGAGTGCTGCTCAGGAGGTAGGTAATGAGCTCCCTGTCTGTGGAGGGATGCAAGTACAAAATGGCTCCAATGATCACTCGGGGTGTTATAGAGGGGCTTGAATTTGGTAATATTCATTTCTTTGTACCATCTAAGGTATTTATGAAGTACCTGTGGTGTCCCAGGCACAGTTCCAGGCACTGGTGGAACAAGACAGAATCCCTGCCCTGCATGGGGCCCACATTCTGGTGGTCCCGAGTGCGAGGACTTTAGGCGGCCCCCACACCCAGCCCCCCGCTTGAAATTCCACCATTGGGTGGCTCCTTGAGGATGTGAAAGCCTCGAACCAATCAACTTACCCAGACGTGCCTTCAGTCCACCCAGGCTTAACCTACTGTGTCCCAGGCTCCACACACACAGAACCAGGAACCCAAAGATGATCAAGGCAAGGCGCTTGCCCCCCAAAAGGAGCTCAAGTCTGGTGGGGAAGACAAGTAGGAATGAGCAGTGACAGCCCAGAACAATCTGTGCTGTTATACAGGGGGGCACGTGAGCCAGTGGAGGGCTGGGCTGGGCCGGGTAGAGGGGCAATCTAGGGGGGCTTCTTGGAGGAGGATACACACCTGATCTTGCAGTGAGCTCACCTCAGGTCTGCTCCTTTCCACCACACGCACACACGCGTGCACGTACACACACTGACTGCCAGCTCCTCACAGGTCGGGCCATCACTGCCGGGTGCCTGGCACACAGGAGGTGCACAATAATTCTTAGACTCAAGTCAACTGAAAAGGCCCTTGGGGGCCCTCAGCAGCAGCAGATGCAAATGTCTGGAGGCGCAGGGAACTGTGGGAACGGTGGTCCCGACGGGGGCGGGGGACGCGTGGCTAGAGAGGTGGGCAGGGCCGCGTCCCAATCTGGCTTTGACTTGCTGGCCCAGGGCCCCCCCCCTCCTCTGGCGGCCTCTGCCCACATTCCCACCCTGCTAGCACTCCTCGCTCTGGGCAGCAGGGGGCTCCCCCCACCCGAGATGGCACAGTGTGCCCTTGCAGAGAGATGAGGCTCCGTGCAGAGGAGAGCCTTGGCCTGGGTGTCCTGGACAAGGAGGCACCTGGTCGGCTAACACCCTCAGACACAGATGAGCCTGGGCCTTCCCCTCCGCCCCGACCCCTCGTGCTGGCCACAGTCACCCCTGCTTAGCCTAGGAGTCCCGATACCCTGGCTCTCGTGTCTTCTGGCTGTAGGACCCTGAACTAGCAGCTTACCCTCTCTAGATGTAATTGTCCTCTCTGAAGGGTTCAAACAGGTGAGTTCCAGGACACAAACCTTTAACGGGGACTTCTCAGACGTGGGTACAGTGCAGCCCCTGCCCTGGGGTGAACTGAGACTGCTGTGTGTGGTGGGGATAGTGAGAGAGTGCCACAACGGCCACTCACTGTAAGAGGCCACAGGGGGGCAGCAGTGAGGCCATCCGGAGGGTCTGGGTTCAAAGCCCAACTCTCTGTCTTAAGTATCCTAAGCATTCTGAGCCTCAGATTTCCCATCTTCAGAATAGTAATAATAGAATATATGCAAAATGCACTGAACAGCATGGAGTACCTACTGGGGTTAAGTGCTATTATTGTCATCACAAGACAAACTATGCACATGAACTCCTGGAGATGCGAAACAGTCCAGACCACTGGTAAAGAAAAGAGTCGTGAGGGAATTGGAGAGGTTGAAGATCCGGGAAGGTTTCCTGGCAGAGGTGTCCATGAAAGATAAGATAAATGGAGGCCTGGCTCTTCTGGCCAAGAGGAGCCGAGACAAGGGTGAGTGGCATGGCGATGCATTTCTGGGACTCCCTTGAGCACCCCCCAAACAAGACTCAGTGAGCGAAGAGGATGAAAGGCTGAGGGGGGCTGGCCCCTGGTGGGACTGAGCTGTGTGCACGATGCCATAGCCCTCTGTGTCCTTGAGGCCACTGTGTCCCTTGTCGTTAAGGTCTGCCTGGGGACCCGGTAATATGGCTGCCGAACGAGGCCACTGCAGAACCAGGGAGAACGAGCTGGGCACAGGATGCCCTGGGGTAGAGGAGGCAAAGGCCAGGGGGACCCCCACCCAGTACCCGGGGACTGGGGGCACTTCTGGCCTGGAAACTCAGAGCTGGCCCCGGGGCCCTACACCCGGATGCCCAGGGCCAGGAGATGGGGGCAGGCAGCCAGGTGTCAAGCGGCAGGTGTGAGAGGCCTGGAGAAATTGATTTATTAGAGACGATGAAAGGAGCTAAATATGTATGCCAGCTCAGTGATGACTCAGGCGTTCCCCAGGGGTCCACAAAGTGTGAGCATCAAAGAATCAAAGGCAGGCCTCCTCCCACCCGGGCTGTGCCTGTCCGGGGCCCTCCTCCCACACCGGAAGGACCACCCTGGGTCCTGAGAGCCCGGCACTCAGGGGGCGGTGGAGACCCAGCCACCCCCCAGGCCTCCCCTGAAAGGCTGAAGAGTGAAGGCTCAAAGTGAGAGGCATCTGGGTTGAATCCTGGCCCGGCCCCAAATTGCTGCGTGATCTTGGACAAGTGGCGGACCCTCTCTGGACCCACATTCACCAGGGACAATGGGTTCCCACCAAGCCAGGGCCCTTCCTCCCCCTTTCTGCCTGGCAGTGTTGTTCTCGCCCCGTTGGGCTTCTTCCAGACAGCTATGAGCACAGCCTCCTCTGCCTAAAATCCACCAACTTCCCTCCAGGAGAAAAGCCAGATTCCACAGGGCCTCGTTTTGGGAGAACACGGTCTTCCGGTACCGGTACCGCGTTCCAGCCTGGCGCTGGGCTCTGGAAGAACCAAGAATGAATCAGAGTCAGAAACCGGAGGCAGGGCAGACGGAGGAGGGAGAAATGACCTCCTCGTGGGGCAAAAGGCTGGGAGTTACAGTTGGGGTGTGGGAAGGGGCCCGAGGGGCCTGGGAGCACCCATGAAGAGGGGGCTTTAGGGGGTGAGGAGGGACATCCGCCAGGCAGTGGGGAGGGGGCATTCCTGATGCAAGGCACTCTGTGGGAAAATGTATGGAGGCCTGGCAGAGCAGCCTGGCACGGCTCGGGAGCCGGGAACCATTCACCGGGCACGGAGTGGGCCTGCACCTAGAACAGCAGCGCTCGGAGTTGAACAGAAACTGGGAGCAGGCTGGCCGGGGAGCAGTTAGGCTCCATCTGGATGGTGCCAGGAGTTGGAGAAAGGGCTCACAGCAGGAGGCAGGCAGGGCTGGAGGCCGTTTGCAGGTGGTCCCTTTGGCGGCTGGTGGGGGATGGATTAAGGGGACACGTGGAGGGAGTTCCCGTTATGGCTCAGCGATAAAAAACCCAGCTAGTATCCATGAGGATGCCTGGTCCCACTCAGTGGGTTAAGGATCTGGCATTACCATGAGCTAAGGTGTAGGTTGCAGACGCGGCTAGGACCCTGCTTTGCTGCGACTGCGGTATAGGCCAGCAGCTGCAGCTCCGATTCTACTCCTGGCCTGGGAACCTCCATGTGCCGTGAGTGTGGCCCTAAAAAGCAAAAAAAAAAAAAAGAGTGTGGAAGCCCAGGGGGCTGGAGGAAATGGGCCAATGGAGCGGACAGGGGCTGCACAGCAGCAGCATGGGAACGAGGAGGGGGCGGGGAGGAGGCTTGACGGGCCCCCAAGGTTAAGGCTTGCGGGAGGGTGCGGACAGCGCCCCCCAGTCCGGCGCAGGCAGGTGGGAGTGAGGGCTCCGGGGAGAGGGCTGAAGAACGGGGTCACACTGAGAGGGGGGCTCCCCTAGGGTCTCCGGGTAGAGAGCTTCAGTCCACGGTCAGAAACGGGCCCACCTGCCGCTTCTGCCACCGTCTTGCTGGTGCCCTAAGCCTGGGCAACCGGTATTGACCAGCACGTGGGCCTTGGCCTGCCTGAGGATCTGGGTTCAAATCCCAGCTCCCCCCTGCCCAGTTGTGTGGCTCTGGGCCAGATACCCCAGGATCTCCAGACCTCACTTCCTCAACTCAGAGCCGGGGCTGGCAACCCCTACCTGACAACCCCTACAGCTGGAGGCTGGGGGCTCCCTGCCAACAGTCATGGTCCTCAGGGTCTCCAGGTGGCACTAGCTGCGGGGGCGGTGCTCACTCCAGAAGCCTAGAGCGCTACTCGAACGTCAGGCCTGGCCCAGAGCCAGAGGAAACTTCCAGGTCATGGCTTTCCCTGCCCCTCCCAAGCCCACCTGTGCAAGGCCAGGGCTAAGGCTTCTGCCACCTTTGCTCCGCCCCCCTCCCCAATTTATGGAGGTCTCACTTTATATTCTCTCTCTCTCTTTTTTTTTTTTAAGGGCCACACCTGCACCATATGGAAGTTTCCAGGCTAGGGGTTAAATCCGAGCTGCATCTGCGACCTACACCACAGCTCAGGGCAACGCCAGATCCTTAACCCACTGAGCGAGGCCAGGGATCGAACCTGCATCCTCATGGATACCAGTCGGGTTTGTAACCTGCTGAGTCACAATGGGAACTTCCTTATATTCTCTTCTTAGCAGCAAGTGACCCTCAAAACCAGCCCACAAATACCCAGTTCTCCAGATTTGACCCTGATACCACCAACAACAACCTGCCATCCCTACCACCATGCTCAGCATCAGTATGTCACGGCCAAGGCTGCCAATAGCACAACACTAACTGGGGCCAGGCCTTCTGCCAACACGCTGCCTTCCAACCTCTCCACCCTCTCCAAAGCAGGCACTGTTATCCCCACTTTACAGATGAGGGCCCTGGAGCTCACAGGGGCACAGGGTCCAGCTAGAAAAGCCTGAGCCAGCACGGACCCAAGACTGTCTGACTCGAGCCCTGTAGACTTCAGGTGGCCACAAAGTCACCATGCAAAATGGGCCCTTTCTGAGAGTGCCAGAATGCTGGGTTCCATATGGCGTGGGTGTGGCCCTAAAAGGACAAAAAAAGTGGTGACACACTAGGTGACCCCGTGAGCTGGAGGGGATGTGATCTGTGGTGACTGCATCGTGGAGACACCAAGGGCAGCTGTTTTCTCCAGAGCAGACAGGGCTCCAGGCCTCTACCAGCACCTAATTCCAATGAACTCTGCACCTTTCTGAGTCTACCCAAGTCCAGCCTGTGGACCACGCACACAGCAAGCCTGGTCCACCATACGCTCTCCGTGGCTACTAGCTGCACCACTGTATGATAGCGGGGTCTTTCTTGCAAGGCTGAGAACAACGATGCTCAACAGAACCACCCACAGGTGCCGGGGGCTGCCCATCCCATCCTCGCAGGACCTGCTAAAGCCCTCCTCCTACAGAAAGTCCTCCCTGACCACTCCAGCCTTTAGGGCTCCTTCAAGACTCCCAGAGGTTTCAGAAAACAGGTGTGCTTGCCCCAGAAGCCACGGAGGAGACTCGGCACCTATTTCTGTCCCAATGTTAAGTATTCACCATTTTGGCTTTTGAAGAGCTGGCTACGTGGTCTGGGGTCATTAGGCTCAAGGGAGGGTGTAAGCGTTGATTCGGCTGCTGGACCCCAAAGGCCACAGGTTCCCTCCTTCTCCCCATCTCTCTGCTTCTGCGCAGAGACCTCTTGCTCCGTCCAGGAATGCCTTGGCCTTAAAACCATCCTTCCGCTTCTCGTGGGGAAACTGAGACCCACCAAGGTGAAGGGACCTGTCCTAAGCGGTCGCCCAGCGGTCGCCATGAGGAAGACGGAGACAGAAGGCACCGACATTAATAAACATCCTTTATCTCCTCTGCTCCTCCCTGTAGCCCAAAAGGTAACCAGGATTCTTCCCATTTAACAGATGAGGGTGTGGAGGCTCAGGGGGTCGGTGACTTGCGCAGGAAGCAGCATCGGATCAACTCGCTTCCACTGAGTTGCGGAGGCCAGGAGGACCCGGGAACCTGCAGGCAGTTCCCAGCAAAAGCGGAGGATTAACTCCATGACTTTATAGTCCCTTTGATCTTTCGGAAATAAAGCTCTTTTCTCTTCCTGCCTCCTCCAAAAGATTTTCATTTAATACATAAGAGCCCAGAAAGGACCCAGCTTTGACCCAAAGAAATTATGTTTTGAATAAAACGCCCCCTATTAAAAAACATAATAAAACATGCTCATTGGATAAAATTGGAAAATGCCATGATCAAGAAGAAAAAAACCCAGGTGGAGAATTCTACCAGATATCATAAACATTTCAGATTATTTCCAGCACATCTAGACCCTTTATGTGCTGCATCTCTGCAATACTTCTACTGCACAAACCAGTTTGTAAGAAGTGCTTAATATGCCGTGAGGTTACGGGTTCGATCACTGGCCTTGCTCAGTGGGTTAAGGATCCGGCGTTGCCGTGAGCTGTAGTGTAGGTTAGAGACGCGGCTCGGATCCCGCGTTGCTGTGGCTGTGGTGTAGGCCGGCAGCTACAGCTCCTGTTAGACCCCTAGCCTGGGAACCTTCATATGCCGCGGGTGCGGCTCTAGATAAAGGCAAAAAGACAAAAAGAAAAAGAAAAAAAAGAAGTGCTTAATACGGGAGATCCGTATTTCCCCCGTGTACCACTCAGCTCAGGCTACATTATGCCCTGGTAACAAATAACCCCCAAGTCTTAGCAGCTTCACCATTAAGAGTTTACCCCTGCTCGGACTGTATGCTCAGTGGAGGGGTTGGGCAGGGGCCTCTGCTTATCACAGTCACTCAGGGGCCTAGGCTGGGGAGGTCCCATCCTGACTCAGGCCATCAGGAGTCCAGTTTGAACATGACATCACTTCTGCTCACATTCCACTGGCCAAAGCAAGTCACGGGGCCACCTAAGGTCAAGGAGAGAATTACTCTCCTTCCACCTGCCCATCAAGAAGGGAGAAGAGAAGCACTTGGAGAGCAGCACTAATGGCCATTATAATGAGGGTGACCAGTTGTCCTCATTTGTCGGGACCGAGGGCTTTCCTGGAATGCAAGGCTCTGGAAGCCAAAGCTGAGAAAGCCCGGGGCAAACCAGGACGAGTTATTCACCTCCCTGGACCATGTTACCTAGTCTTCACAAACCCGTTTCTCAATGACTGCACAGCAGTCCATCTAGCAAATGAGTCACAGTTTTTCTCCTTAATCCCCTATTGTTGGAGACGTAGATTATTCCCAGTTTTACACGTTTATAAATCCACTGTCTTAATAGCTTCATGAATAAAACCTTGTCCCTGCAGCTTCTCAGAAGTGCAATTACTGGCCATTTTTCAGGCTCAGAATACCCACTATCCCTTGGGATTTCCAAAGAGTTGCAACGACACAGCTCGCCTTTTCCAGCAGAAGCAAGGCCCACTTCTGAACGTTTACCTGGAGCCCCGAGCCATCATTCTCCGATCTTAGCAGCAGAATGGCCCAGACTGATGGGCCCCACCCCCAGAGCTTCTGATCCAGTAATCCTGGGCCCAAGCATTTGTGCTTCTAACAAGTTTCCGGATGGTGTTGCTGCTCAGGCCTCTGCTTTGTCACCTGACAAGCGATTCTGCCCAGCTACTCACGCGCTGTGCACCCTTGGGCAAACTACGCCATGGATCTCGCTCAGCCTCAGTTTCCTCATCTGTGAATTGGAGCCATTGAGAAGACGCACGTAGCTAACGTTTGAAGAGCTTTTAAAAGCATGTCAGGAGAGCGCAGTTAAAGATAGTTCTAGCTATTCAGAGGCAGGTAAAATAACTTCATGTTTTAAAATATCTGTTAATTTGAATAGAATTGCCTTTATTAGCATTTTCCTGCCTTTTTTATCTCTGAGTGGGAATGAATTGTTTCCCATACAGTGGTGAAGCATCTGTATTTCCTTTTCTGTGTGAACCTCGGGGACTCCTGCCCCCTTGCCCACCGACCCACAGGTTTCTCTGTCTTTCCTCGGCTCTGCCTGAGCTCGTTAGAGAGCAAAGATAGCAGACCCCATGGCTGGTCTCGTTTGCTGCCAAAAAAAAAAAAAAAAAAAAAAAAAAAAACTTCCCAAGGTTGCTGCCTGCCTTTCTTCTGAGGTCATTTTTCTGGTCATTTTACGGAGTGGCCAAATCCATCTGACTTTTCCATTTTTATTTCCTCTATCACTTTTAAGCTCAATTTGTCTTCCTTCTCCAGAATGTGAAAACTATAAAGGAAATGAATTTCGAATGATGGGATTCCAGGCACCCTGACAGTTAGGGGTCGGGGGTCGGGAAAGCGTGTCTTCCTGTCTCACCCTCAACCCTCTGGTCAGAATACAGGGAACATTCAGGAACCCAGGGCCTCTCAGTACCACCCACTAGCCAGCACTGTCAGCTCTGTCCCAGACATAGCCCTGCTGTCTGTCTCCCCATCTGCACAGACGCCTCCAGAGAGGCAGGGGCAGTTCAGGGTTGGACGGAGCCACTGGGAACTCAAGCGGTCCACCCACCAGTCAGAGACGGGAAGACCAAGGGTTTAAGAACCGGCCAGAGGCCTTGGACAGCCCCTGGTTCAGATCTCTCAAGTGTTTGCCCTGGAAGCTTTGCCTGAGACTCTGTTTTCTCATCTGTAAAATGGGAGTGTCAAGGCCCACAGCAATGGAAAAGTACAAATGGATTCCCAGCCATAACTGCTTCAGCGCTGAGTGCTAAGTAAGCGCTCAATAAACGGGACTTGTTATGCCCAGTTCTGTTCCTGGGCGGGGGGCATGAGCCCCACTGCCTTTTCCTCTCTTTGGACTGAAACTGCTGGGGCCCCAAGTCCCCAGATCTCAGGGGAAGCGAACCACAGTGCCTCAAAGCTCTGGTGCGTCCAGGCCTCCGTTGGAGACCCCAGATCGCGCAGCTGCAGCTCGGCCGCCAAACCCTGCGAAAGGACAGCTTCCCCGCCCCCGCGCTCCCGGGCTCGGCTAGGTCACGCGGGTGCAGGACGCTCGGAGGACCCTGCGCGCGCACTCCCACCTCCCCGCCGGCCGCCGAGCGGTCCGGCGGCGCCGCCGAGCAGCTTTCAGACAGCGGTGAGCGCATCCCCGCTCCCGCGCCCCGGGGCGCGCGGCTGGGGCCTGATTTCCATAATAATCAGCCACACGTCTTCCGAAAAGGCCAGGAGCAGCCGCCGCCCACCGGGGATGATCCGGCAGGCGGGCGCCCACCTCCCGACCACCCCCGCTGCCCTGGTGGGAGCCTCATTTTTAAAGGCTTTCGAGAAACCGTGGGCGTGGGAGGCGGCCGGGAGACACTGGGAACGAACGTCGCTCTTGCCTGTAAGGGGGCTTGAGGGGGAGCGGGGAGGCGGAGAGAGGCCGCGGCGCGAGTGTAGACCAGGCTCAGGGACGGGAACAGAGAAGGGAAGCTGAAGCAGCCCAGGGCAGAGCCACATCTCCAGGCAGGTTCTCAGCGCCCCCGAGGGGTGGGTTCTCTGCTCAGCCCCACTTGACAGATGGGGAGACTGAGGCCCAGAGAGATGATGAGTGCTGGGCAGGAACCTCCTCCTTCCAGGCTAGGGACCCAGGGCTCGGGGCCTAACCCACTGCCTCCTCCCCAGGATGGGGCGCTTGGGAGCGGGGTGTGCCCGGGACCCGACCTTGGAGACAGACTGAACAGAGCCTGCAGCAGGGAGGCCGAGGCTGTGCACACAGCACCTGGAGCTGATCTGGTCTGGAAGCCCACCCGCTTGCAGAACTGAGTCTGAACCCCCATTCTACCACCTGCTAAGCAGGGTAAGCAAACTACAGTCCACTGGCCCAGTCCTGCCCACCAATCTGCCAGGAATTAAGCATGGGTTGTACATTTTTTGATATTTGAAAAAGCAAAAGAAGAATAGTATTTCCTGACATGTAAAAATTCTACGAAATCCAAATTTCAGTGTTCATACATATAGTTTTATTAGAACACGGCTATACCCATTAGCATTGGTTACTGAAATGGCTGCTCTCTGCGACAGTGGCATCATTGTGTTGTTTGGATGGAAGATATTTACAACCCAACCCTTTCTAGAAAAAAATTGGACCACCCTTCACAGGACAATTGATAAGTCTCTGAGCCTCAGTTTCCTCCTCTGAGGAAATGGGGATAACATTAAATGAGGATGAAATGAAAAGACCAGCCAAACACCAAGCAACGAGCCCCTTTCTAGGCCCCCCTCGGAAATACCTTTGACTTTCTCCTCGCCCCTGCCACTGCGGCCTCTCTCATCCCGAATCACGGCCACCTGGATGAATGCACCTTGAACTCCAAGTGTTCACCACTCACACCTAACCCTGCCTGTTCCCACTCTGTCCTCACCACCTGGGCCCCCAGTCCCCTATCCCATCAGTGATCAAGCCTGGCCGGCTCCCCCTCAGCACCCAGCAGTCCCTAGCACACAGCGGGTGCTCAGCAAACCTGTCCTAAAGGACTGGATGCAGAGACACTTGGTCTTCTCGTTTCTCCATTCCCTCCGCTCTGATCTCCGTCATCTCCTGCCAGACCTCCTTGACAGCAGCCCACCCCACCCCAGCCCTCTCCATTCCATCTCTGACCCTACAGACTCGGGTGACCTGCCTAGTCTCACACACACACACACACACACACACACACACACACACCCCAGCTCTCCAGGGCTCTCAGTTCAGGCCACACCCTCCCATTACCAAACATCCACAGCGCCTCCACTTCCCTGACCCCGAAAGGTTGGATCTAGCCTCCAGGTTGTTGCTCATGCTCTTCCTCCTTGCCTGGAATCTTCTTCCTTATCTCCAGGCTAGTGGGTCCTGCACCCTTTCCTCGCGACTGCTCCCTGACATTCACTTCCGGCCCGACTCGGCTTGAAACCCATCCTGGCACCAGCGGGATTTCAGTGCCTTTCTGAATATGCATGAATATGAATGCATGAATATGCATTCTCCCGGCGAGCCCTTGAACCCTTTGAGGACCGAAAGTGTGACTGGGATTTCTGTATCACTAATCCCAGCAAAGGCACGGCCCGGAGAAGGCTCTTAGTAAATAGTTGTACAAATGCATCGATGAAGGAAGGAAAGGGGTGGGGGGGGGAGGAAGGAAGGAAGGGCAGGAAGGAAGAGAGACATATGGGATCTTGTCCTCTCTAGCCCAACAACTTTCACTGGCTCTCCAGTTCTCTTCCATAAAGGCCAGGCACAAGGGAGTTCCCGCCGTGGCGCAGCAGAAGAAAATCCGACTAGTATCCATGAGGATGTGGCAGGTTCAATCCCTGGCTTCGCTCGGTGGGTTAAAGATCTGGCGTTGGCATGAGCTGTGGTGTAGGTCACAGACGTGGCTCGGTTTTCACATCGCTGTGGCTGTGGGGCAGGCAGGGAACTGCAGCTCCGCTCAGCCCCTAGCCTGGGAACTTCCATAGGCCATGGGTGTGGCCCAAAAAGCAAAAAAAAAAAAAGAAAGGCCGGGCACTCAGCCTGGTTTTCAAGTCTTCAAGCCCTTTATGAAGTGGCTCTGATAACACAGCCCCGGGGTGGGGGGGCAGGAACAGAACTGGGTCCCCCAGGCCCACCTTAGCCCCAGCCTCCAAATATATGCTCCCGCATTTCTGCCTCCCCGTCTGTCTTCTCCATTCACCCCTATCTGTGCCAACGGGAGCCCACCCCCCCACCCCCCGCCATCCCTGAAAACTTCACAGGGTTTCAAAGGGCACCTGAAGTAGGGAAAACAACTATGGTCACGTTCCCAAAATCTCACTGCAAAAAACAGTGATCGTTGGCTCATCTCAGGAGGACCCGAGCCCGGGGTGACTCCTGTCATCTATTATGGGGACCTGGCTCGCCTCTTGGAGCAAAATGGAGAATGACTCCGGCCACACAGGGCTGCTGGGGGATTAGAGATGTGGTTGTTTAAAATTTCTGGCACACAGTAGGTATTCAGGAAACAGCAGCCCTTCCAGCTCTGGCTGGAGGCTGGGGGAGCAGACCTAGAGCCCTCCCAAGCCCGCAGCCCCAACCTCTCTCTTCCTCTCTCTCCCTCACTCCCGACTGCGCCTGCAGCCAGCGCCCGATGCCGCCGTGGATGGAATGACAATGAGGGCGAGACCTAAGCAAGCCCGTCTGGGAACCCCGAGGCTGGAAAAGGGGCTCAGGATGAAGAGGAGGCAGGGTGAGGCAGGGGTGGGAGAGGGGCCGTGGGTGGGGTCAGAGTTCGGGAGGAAGACGGAGCCGAGGCTGCGCAGGGGAGCGGCAGAGCCGGGCTGAGCAGACCTGGGGCTGGGACCAAGGGGCTGGGGCAGGAGCCGTAATGCCTGGAGCTGGGGTTGAGTTCACTAGGGAGATGGGGCTGGGACAGGGATCAGGGCAAAAATCACACACACACACACACACACACACACACACACAGGAGAGAGTTAAGAGCTGTCCCAGGCCAGAGAAGAGAAGAAAGCAGTCGGAGAGAAAAGGAATCCAGGAGAAGTGTGTGAGCAGTGGGGAGCGGAGAGGAGGAAGCCACCAACACTTGAGTCCTGGGGACAGCCCCACCTGTGCCCACCTCCTCCCTCCCCAGGTAGGACCTATGCAGCCAGTGACTCACCCGCACACACCCCCCCCCCCCGCAAGCCCCCACCAGTGGGGAGCAGAGTGGAGACCAGCTTATCTCCAGACCCACAGAGGCGGGAGCTGGGGCGGGCGCAGGGGGTAAGAGAAGGGGCAGGCTGGGACCAGCGCAGGCTTCTGGGGCTTTTAACAAACCAGAGCCACCACTGCCATCACTCTCAGAGTGCGCCAGCCCCTGTCACCGAAGGCGGGTTGATACCTGGCCCACGCCCTGCTCATGCCACCTCCCCGCCTTTGCTTTAGTCAGTGCCCCTGCCAGGGACGGCTTCACTTCGTCCCCTCCCCCACCCCAGCCTCATCTCCTCCCCAGGCCCGGTGCCCTGGCTCTCCTAGCCCTCAGCCTCCCTCAGCGCTGACCCTCAGGGCTTGATGGGGTCCCGTTCTGATGGTACAAAGGTGCCTTGTCCTTACAAATATCATGGGGAAGCCTCATAGTCTAGTGGTTAAGCTCTTGAGCTTGAGACTCAGCTGGGCCAGGTTCAAGTCCATACAGTTTCATACGGTTGGTGCCTCATAAATGCTATCCCTCCCCCTCTTCCCATCCCATTGGTAGCTCAGGACACACACACACACACACACACGCACGCACGCACGCACGCACACAGGCGCGCCATGTGCCCAGTAGGGACTCCTGGGCTGAGCTGAGGGTGCCCTCCTGCTCCCAGCGTATCCCTCAGCCCTGAGAGGAGTTGTGGGGTCTCCCCCACCTCGGCCTCCAGGCCCACGCCTGAGCTGTCCAGCTTGGGAGAAAGGCCCATTGCTCATTCCCCTTGAGTCTCTGCAGCTCTGGCAATCAATCAGTCGCCATGGAAACCGGCCCTCCAATCAGAAGCAGGCAGTTCTCTCTTAGCCAGAGCCACCCACCCAGCCACCTACTCAGGCCAGGCTATGTAAGTCCCTCACCTAGGACTACTCTGGGAGAGACGAGGGGACGCTGGCATAATCTGGGGGCACCTGCCTCCACCCACAAGACCCTGGGACACACCCCCCCCCAAAAGAGCATTTCCTTGGGGCAGAGGGAACAGAGCCGCCACTCCAGCTGACCTCCGGATTTTTACAAGCTTCATCCCCATGCATGACTGCCCTCGGTGGTCAGAACAGACCTGAGAGCCGGGGATCATTAGGTCTCTGGCAGAAAGGAAAGCTGAGGCTCAGCTGGAATGTCGGCGGCAAAACTGGGCATGTGTTAGCTCCCTGACACCCTCCTTCCTGCCCCCTGACTCTCTCCTTCCCGGCCAGGAGGGTGGGAGCGGGAAAGAAGAGGGGCGGTGCGCAGAGAAGCTCTTGGCCACACTGCAGTCAGCACCTGCCTTCCCATTAAATCTGTGCCTGACAGTTCCAGGGCCCATTAGCCAGGTTCTATGGGCCAGCCCACCCACACCCGGCTGCAGCTCCAGCCCTGGTCTCCCGTCTTCCCCACGGTGCCAGCCAGATTGGACAGAGCCCAGCCTCTGAGTCAGAGAGCCCCACGTTTGACAACTGGCTCCTCTCTGGTAAGCCTAGCAAGCCAGGTAATCTCTCCGAGCCTCAGTTTCTCCACTGGGAAAATGGGAATAATTATTCCGGTCTTATGATGGAGTGGTGGGTCAAAGGGTGGAGAGACCATATCACAGCGCCTGGTATGTGGCTTGTATTCAGCAAACTGGGAGAGGCCCCTCTCTCCATCCCCTTTGTTCCTCTCAGTGCCCAAAATGGTCCCTTGGAGCTCAGGTAAGGTTCCTCTAGGGCACCCTTGATAGAAGGAGGCAGGAGGCAGGAGGCAACTGTTCCCGTTATTAGTAACAAGCTCAGGGAAATGCAAGTTACAGATGAGATTTAGAAAAGGGCAGGGAGGAGTTCCTGTTGTGGCTCAGCGGAAATGAATCCGACCAGGAACCATGAGGTTGCGGGTTCAATCCCTTGCCTCGCTTAGTGGATTAAGGATCCAGCGTTGCCGTGAGCTGTAGTGTAGGTTGCAGATGCAGCTCGGATTGACCGTTGCTGTGGTGTAGGCCAGCGGCTATAGCCCTGATTAGACCCCTAGTCTGGGAACCTCCACATGCCGCAGGTGTGGCCCTAAAACAACAAAAGAAAAAAAAAAAAGAAAGAAAGAAAAGGGCAGGGAGTTCCCTTTGTGGCTCAGCAGAAATGAATCCAACTAGAATCCACAAGGATGCGAGTTTGATCCCTGGCCTCACTCAGTGGGTCGGAGATCTGGCATTGACATGGGCTGTGGTGTAGGTCACAGTCGTGGCTCAGATCGGCCATTGCTGTGGAGTAGGCTGATGACTGGTGGCTGTAGCTCCGATTCGACTCCTAGACCAAAAATTTTTTTAAAAATTTTAAAAAGCCAACCCAGAAAAATGGAAGTCACAGATGAGATTTTAGAGTTTGCCCCCAAACACTAAGAGGAAGAGACAGGATTCAAATCCAAGTCTGTCTGATTGAGACCTGAGCCCTCTCTGCGGCAATCCAGCTGCAGGCAGAGCCTGACACCCTGTGTGCTACTGCCCAACACTTACTGGTGCTCAGCACTGATTGAGGACCTACTGTGTGTCTGGCACATCAGACACCCACCATGACTCACAGGGCTACCAAAGTAGAGTCAAGGGGATGTTGAGATGTGTTAGGGGGAGTTCCCGTCATGGCTCAGTGGTTAACGAATCCGACTAGGAACCATGAGGTTGCAGGTTCGATCCCTGGCTGTGCCCAGTGGGTTAAGGATCCGGCATTGCCGTGAGCTGTGGTGTAGGTTGCAGATGCAGCTCGGATTGACCGTTGCTGTGGTGTAGGCCAGCGGCTATAGCCCTGATTAGACCCCTAGCCTGGGAACCTCCACATGCCGCAGGTGCAGCCCTAGATAAAGGCAAAAAGACAAAAAAAAAAAAAAAAAAAAGGAGATGTGCTGGGGGACCCAACATGTCTTAGGGAGACGGGAGACCTCTGGGAGAAAGGAATACATTATTTTCACTCAAGCAGGGAATCATACAAATTGTTCCTGCTGCCCGCTGTCTGGAGTTTTTGCCCTCTGCCTAGAAGTCCCCCATAACTGGGCTCTGAATGCTGGACCCAAAATGTTCTGCACAGAGCACCATCCGGCCCAGCACCCCAAGCCCCGTTCAGCCCCACCCATCCTAACTCCAGCTTCTTTCTCCTTCCTGCCAGCTGGACTCCAAACCCATCGTTCTCCTGTCACCTTTCCTTTGCACCTACTACGTGCCGTATACAGCATAAGGCACATTTTCAAACATTAGGCAAGCCACCGGGCTGCACTGCCCCCCGCCTTGAAGAAGAGGAAATGGAGGCACAGAGAGGTTAAGTGGATTGGTCAAGGTCACACAGCTGATATATGCCAGGACCAGGATTTGAACCCAGGTCTAGTCCGTGAGACTCCAAGGGCCACTGCATCGGTGTAAATACTTGAAGGAAGGCTCTCTCCTATTAGATCAGCCCGGGTCTCTCCTGTTAGATCAGCCTCTTTTCCCTGCCTCCCTTCCAGATGACTCCTGGAGGACAGGAGGCAGCAACTTGATTCAAGCTGGTAGCCTATTTCTGCTTCCCTCTTCCCTCCTCCAGAAAACAAACTGATTCATTAAATTACACCTTTAATCTGTCCTGGGGAAGGGGAGAGATGTGCCTCAGCCCCCCAGGAGGAAGCAGGGCGGATAATCAGCCCACCCATCCAAGCGCTGGGAACGGTTCCTTACGCCCATGATTAAACACTAATTGCCGCCATGCTCTCAAATTGAGGACTTTAATTTCCCGAAACGAAAAGTACATTTCAATCAGTTCCTCTCCCAACCATCCCTCCTAAGAGGAGCCAAGACCAGAACACAAGCTCCTCAAGGCCAGGGAGCAATGAGCCCGCTTCCAGCTTTCCTCCCCCCACCCCACCCCCCACCCCCCGCCATCCTGTCCTTCTCAGGTACCACCCACCAGATCCCTACAATTATGGGTTCAGAAAAACGAGGCAGGGCCCCCAGCGCTGGGGTCAGAACCAGATGTCAGGGGCACAAGGAGGGTCAGCCACAGGCAGGGTCACAGAGATGCCCCCTTCACTCGCCTCAGCTCAGTCTGGTCCTCAGATGCTTCAGCTCAGCCCGAGAAGGGGCGGAGGGCTGGGCAGGGTGCCCAGTGAGAGAAGGGACTGGCAGATGACCTCTCCTCTCTGGTTCTCAGATTTCTCATCCGCCCCAAGAAGGGGCTGGGGAGAAGCTCAGAGTTTTTTGTTCTCTGCCTCCTAGGCAGAGGTCAGGGACCAGGACTCAGCTGGCTGCATATTCTCTAGCTCAGATTCTGGGGGTGCTGGCTCACCAGGTCTGAAAAGGGCTCCAAGAGATGAATTTTTTTTTTTTTTTAAGTTTTCCAACTCTGATATGTTGCTGGGGGGATGTGGGAACTGCCAGGCTAGTCGCTCCCTCAGTTGACAGGTGCAAAAATGGGCCTAGAGAGGGTGAGTGTCTAGCTCAGGGCCATAGAGCAAACCAGAATGTTAGGCCAGATGCCCTAACAGCCCTTCCAGTTTAGACGCTTCAAAGATGGTGGCAAAGACAGTGAAGGGGGTGCTCAGGTGTGGCAGTCCCCGCCAAGGAGAGGAAGTGTTACTGAGCAGCCCAGCGCTGAGACCCTGGAACTTCCACTCGGAATTTCCCAGTGTTGGCTGTGTGACCTTGAGCAAGTCACTCCCTCCATCCCAGGGGATTCGCATGAGGTCTCTCCCAAGTCCTTCTGGCTCCAGAATCCTTCAGTCAGACCAGCTGGAATTGCCATCATCCTCCTCCTCGTTATCTTTATCATTCTGGCAGACATTCATTGAGCATTTAGTAAGTCCTGGTACCCCGCCAAGCAATCAGCATAGATTTTTCTATCCTTTCAACCATCTAAGAGAGGTTATCTTTCTTTCTCTTTCTTTCTTTCTTTTTCTTCCTTCCTTCCTTCCTTTTCTTTCTCTCTCTCTTTCTCTCTTTCTCTTCCTTCCTTCCTTTCGTCTTTTTAGGGCTGCACCCATGGCATATAGAGGTTCCCAGGCTAGGGGTCTAATCAGATCTACAGCTGCTGGCCTACACCACAGCAACAGCAATGCAGGATCCGAGCCCCATCTGCAACCTTCACCACAGCTCACAGCAACGCCGGATCCTTAACCCACTGAGCAAGGCCAGGGTTCAAACCCGCAACCTCATGGTTCCTAGTCGGATTCGTTAACTACTGCGCCACGACGGGAACTCCGCTACACCAGATCTTTAACCCACTGAGGAGGCCAGGGATCAAACCCGCATCCTCATGGATACTAGTCGGGTTCGTTAACCACTGAGCCAGCCACAACAGGAACTTCTATTTATTTTCTTCTTTTTAGGGTCGCACCCAGGCATATGCAAGTTCCCAGGCTAGGGGCCAAATTGGAGCTGCAGCCGCTGGCCTATGCCACAGCCACAGCCATGCCAGATCCTTAACCCGCTGAATGAGGGCCAGGGATCAAACCTGCGTTCTCACGGATACTAGTGAGGTTCGGAACCCACTGAGCCACGACAGGAACTCCCTATAAATTTGTATTTATTTTTTATCGAAATATAGTTGATTTACAATAATATTGTATTAGCTTCTGATATATAGCAAAGTGATTCAGATATATATATATGAATACGTATATTCTTTCAGATTCCACTATAGGGTATTGCAAGATATTGAATGCAGTTTCCCCGTGCTAGAAGTAGGACCTTATTGCTCATTTATTTTATTTTATAGTTATTTATTTATTTAGTCTTTTTAGAGCCGCATCCACAGAATATAGAGGTTCCCAGGCTAGGGGTTGATAGGAGCTGTAGCCACTGGCCTACACCCCAGCTCACGGCAACACCAGATCCTTAATCCATTGAGCAAGGCCAGGGATCGAACCTGTGTCATGGATGCTGGTCGGATTCATTTCCACTGAGTCACGCGGAAACTCCTTATTCATTTTACATACAGTGGTTTGTATCTGCTAATCCCAAACTCCTGATTTAACCCTCCCCCACCTCCTTTCCGCTTTGGTAGCCATAAGTTTGTTTTCTATGTCTGTGCATCTGTTTCTATTCTGTGACTAGGTTCGTCTGTGTCATATTTTAGATTCCACATGTAAGTGATATCACACGTGTGTCTCTGTCTGACTTACTTCACTTAGTATGATCATCTAAGAGGGGTTCTCTTAATCTCCACCCTCCCTACGCCCCTGCCAGCCCTTAGAAGGTCGCGAAGTGAGTCTCAGGGACGGATCTTTCACAGCAGATCAAGCAGGGAGAATCCATTCTTTTGGGATTCAAACCCAATGCCAGTCAGTGGCGCAGCGCTCTAAGACCAGGCAGTGCCCGGAAGACGCGGCGCGGCTGGGCATCCCCGGGCGGCGCTTGTTAGCCCCGCACCGCAGGGGCCTTCGTTAAAGTTCAGCCACGCGCAGGCTGCGGGCGACAGCTCCGCCCAGGCGCTCCCGCCTCTGACCTGCAACTACCGCCGGAGAGCTGCTGGGAAGCGAGATCCGGGTGGGAAGCGGGGAGGAGGGGGTGCGGCAGAGTCCCTGGCGCCCCTCCTCGAAGCCGGGGGAAGGGGAGGAAGAGCGTGAATGCACTGGGGGTAGGAGGGATGGGGACCCCAAATTGGGGGCGGTGCCGACACAGGGAATGGCTCCAGCTTGCCCGTTTTCCGTCCTCCCCTTCCAGCGTTCCCACTGCCCGACCCTCCCAACGCCATGCACCCGTTTTACAGGTGACTCGTCCCGGGTCTGGAGCAAGACTAGAACCAAGTTGCTCT